>JAEQBH010004048.1:0-388124 GCA_016808115.1 Tetrastigma voinierianum | reverse complement strand
ATGATTTATCATCTTTCCTCGTGGGAACGATAACTGGACTTTAAATATCCACTTTTATTACTTGTACGACCTGTGCACTTACAGTGATCGAGACCAAACACAAATTTTAAATGAGTCATTTTACAAGAAAGAACAATTCCATCTTTTCATACATATGGAAAATGGTATGAACAAGTTTTTGGCATTGTTGCCATGGTACATAATAAGTTCTTGTAACGATCACGAGAAGTTGGCTTGATCACATCATACGATTTAGTCTTAACAAGTTTTTGGCGTCGTTTCCGGGGATTAGATAATAGTCCTTTAGTAAGCGTGTCATAAATTTGTATATATCATTTAGTCTTAACGATAGGCATAGCCTGACCCCTTAAGATCAAATAGGTCTTTTAGGCTTGTAATGTATGACTTGGTTATTTGGGTAGATAACTAGACATTTAAGGTTCAAGTTTACCCAGACTGCATACATCTTATCAACATTCTGCCTTCTAATTGCTCATCCTTTCTTTTCTATTCAGAACTTTTTCAAGAGCACCCCCAAACTTGTTTTGGTTCATCTTTACAAGTTTCCCTACTATGGCTTTTCTTTCTCCACTTTACTGTTTCAATTCAACTACCCAGTTCAAAAGCTTTTTATATCATTTTATTCAAGGTTAGGGATAGTGCAATGTCTTGCCTTCTTAAGCTTTCGCATTGGTACTAAATTGTAGAACACCTCTAAGGACTTAATTGCTCGAGGAAGAAGGTTACAGGAAAACACATTCCTCCTTGGCGGCATATTTTAGATTCTCGATTTCTGTACAACTCTTTTGTACATATTTTTTTAAAATTTCTTTTAGATTTCCATCCCACCTTAATTCTCACCATTTCTCTACTTTTCAAAATTCTTACTACCCCAAACATTCTGCCAATCCTTTTTTTGCACTTATTTTGCAATTTTTTGGCAAACCACAGGGGTTCTTGCTAAATAATGAATTTCAAAATGGTTAAGAGTTCTTCCATGTGGTTTTGATGATGAAGTTGGCATTTAGGCTCAAATAATGTACTAGAGGTATATGCATATAGCATATTATAGGAGTAGGCTATGAAGGCTCAAACTATCTAAGGATGGCCTAAATCATTTCTGTTGATTTATGTGCATACAAGTTTCACCTTGAATAATAATCTAACAAGTTCAAGGACCTTTTTGATGCTAATTTATAGAGATTAATCTCTATAAAGTGTTTCTAACTACAGTAAATTAGTTTTCAAGGTAACATGACCAATGTGCTAGTTTGGAGTCATTAGCGGAACATCAACATTCAATCAAACTAGAATTATCAGCTTGATTGACATTGACATCAATTTCAATATTTTAGACACAAATCCTCAGCCTGTTGTCATTGACATCACAACTTTCAATTTTATTCTACTTACTTTTGCCCGATTTCACTGCAGTTTTACATGGTTTGGTTTAAAAATATATTACTGTACTGTATGAAACTAAAGCTCATTTTTGATTCACATCAATTCACATTTCTACCCGATCATCTATAATGCGACATTCAACTATTACCATCTCAGTTCTTGACAGAATTTCACAACTTTTATTATTCATAAAGTTTACAAATATGCAAGGTATTCAACACAAGACACAATTTTCAAAAATCCTAAACTCTGTTTTCCTCATTTCGAGGTTCATATTTTGTCTAAGCGACTTAAACACTCAAATTTAAGCTTTTCATCAATTCATTTCATGAGTTTAGTGCATTGATACAGAAGAATTTGAATGCCTAATTCATTCTTCTTAATCAGCAGTTCATGATGATGTATAACCCACTATTCAAAATAAAAGAAAATGCCAGACGAAAAGTGAAGATAATAAACACAAGAAAACACCAATTTCAAAAATTGGCTTTTTATTATCATACTATTACAATGATTAGATTTTAAGGAGAGAAGTGCAGTTAGTTCATTTCTTCCTATCAAGGATTTTGAGGTTTGAAAGTTCTTGGTTCATACTGATAACCAGCTTGAGATGGAGTGATGTCAGAGATGGAAGCTTGAGGCTGTTCAGTTGTTTTATCTCCTGCTAGCTTTTTGGTAAACCATTCTAGCATCCACAAATTCTAAACTTGATAAGCTCGTTCTTCCTCTAAGAGAGTTAAATTGCACCCTCAAATTCTGTAGGCATTATACATCTTTATCATGACCAGGTTGCACAATATCAAGCTATAAATCCTGACTTCTCCTTATAGTTTGAGGGAGGCTTCATATTTTCATCCCTCTTACGAATTGTAGTCGTGATCTTGAATGCTCCTTATACAAGTAGCCCTATACTGCCCCAAACATTTTTTTAAATGATTTTTTTATGGAAATTTAATTTTTAGGTGTTTTAAGGTCCATCATGAATTTATAATAATTTTAGGAATTATTTCTCAATTAAATGGAATTTTAGGAAAATATACCCGATGAGTCAAATTACGAAGCGATTGGCCAAAGTAAAATTAAAAATACCCAATGAATGAATAAATTATGGAAATTTTTATGAAACAAATTAAGTAAAAATATATGTTCTAAAATAAAATTAATGAAAATACATAGACCAAAAATAATAATAAAATCGTGAAGCAGTGAAACAGGGTAAGGAAAAGTGTCGTAGATTTTGTTGACCAAGGGCCAAAAGAGACATTTTTAAAAATTCTCAGGGCCTTAAAATTCAAAAAAACCGCAGAGACTTAAGTAGAAATATTAGATTAATTTTAAAAATATTAAACTCAGAAAATCGAGCAGAAAACAAAAGCAAAAATTCATTCGGCGACTGGGAAAAGGAAAGAAAATTTTATTAAATAATTCCTTTGAATCAACCTGTTGTATTTTCATGAGTGGGAGACTTACAGAGGTATGTTAAAGCGCCATGGTTTTAAATTTTGGTTTTGCATAGTGTATTGGAGGAAGAATGAATTGATAAATGGTTTGTTGTTGAGTGGTCAATTATAGGCTGTTTGGAATGAATCTAATTGTTCTAAATGTCTGAGGTTGAAATTGCATTTGAATCTAGAATGTGACCTAAGAGGTATAAATTAGGTCTGGTATGTTTAAAATTTGGAAAATGTATTTAGAATGAATTGAGGTATTATTAGTGGAATTAAGGGTTGGATCGATTGAATGTGAAGATTTATGTTTGAAGGTCGACTTGAACAGATTCTTAGGACCTAATGGACGAATTTAGAGGCCAAATTTAACATCATTGGAAAGATATGGATGTTAGTGAAATTTTGCCCACTGGTTTCAGGTCTTTTCGGCCTCGGTAGAGAAAGATATAGGAAAATACTAACTAATACTTTGCAATCTAGCAAAAAAAAAACGAGTTTAGTGATTAAACATTAGATAAAAGTGGTTGAAATTGAATATTAAAATTATAATTTTGGGTATTTAGATGTTAAAAGGCAGAATGTTGAAGGTAAGAAGAAATAAAAGGGATTTTAAAAAATTATTTAAAGAAACAAGTTGGCGATTAAAAATAGAAGCGAGTAATAGCCTAATTGAGTAGTGGATAACAAGGTGCTTAACCGTTATGATTTTTGACGTTATCTTTATATTTCTTTTCTTGCATGAATATTGGTATAGCCAAGCGAGAGTTGGGAAGCTCACACGTTGAGGTGAATAGCCTAGCTAAGCCGGGACTAATAGGGGAGGTAGTAAATTTATATCATCGTACTTGCACCTTGAAATGTATAGCGGTGTTTTCATTTGTTGACTTGATCGTAGTAGTGTTTATGATTAAGACCCTTGTTCTGAGCATTCATTAGATTGAATTTGTCATATGCCACAAATCCGTGTCCGGGATGAATATTCATAGAAACCACGATCGGCCCAACTCTTATTGTATTTAGTGTTATCTATTGTTGCATCGCGAGTCACGGTCGGCTATAACTATGTCGTTAATGTCATTGATGGTATGAATCCACGAAACTAAGCGATAGGAGGGTCATCGGTATGTGCACATGGTACCCTCTAGTGCGAGAGCAAAAGCCGGTGCCTTCCTAAATTAGTGGAAACTCTGGGGCGTAGGAGAACGGCCGTTCTACGGATCTTTGAGATTGGAATGTATGGATTCAGTATAAGGTAAAAATAGATATACGGATTCATGAATGAAGTAAACTATATTTAATATTTCAAACCTGCAAACTCATTTTGATGTATTTGTTCATGTACCGCTATTTGTTGCACCAACCTATGTACGGTGATTGATTAGTTGACCTTAATATACATCCTTGTGTTGGCCTTGAGTGCACAGCCTCCTGGTAGTAATTCGATATATTTTACTCCGCAGAGTTATCTCACCCCAGTTGATTTCCTCATTTTCGAGGTGGGCAGGAGAAGGAGAATCGGGCATTTCTTAAGCCACTTAGTTCTTTGAAACATGTAATGGATTATTATTTTGTTTATTTGGTGAATGAGAGTCTAAGTTTTCAGAAGGCTCCATGGTGAATTAACTTAGTTATTGGAGTTAGTATTTAGTTGAATAAATAAGATTTTGAATAGTTTGAGTTGGATAAATTTTGCTTTTGATGAAACCTTGATATTACGATAAGGCAGATTGAGTCGTTTTTATTATATTTGAGATAATATCGCTGATGTGAAGTTTTGGAGTTAATTATTAGGGATTTTAGATTGATATTGCGAATAACGAGATTTTTCATTAGTTATAGAAGCGAATAGGTCTTGAGATTTTGGGGTAGAAATTATGGGACTTAGGCTTGCTGGGTTTGGTGGCCTTAAGACCTACCCATTCCTAAGCGCCCGGTCTGACTATGAAGTGGGATGTAATGAAGTTGAGTATGTCAGTGGTTTTAAAGAACTTTGGGGATGTTATTTGGGTAAATGATAAATGTGACACCATGGAGCATAGGATTCCAAGTGATCTTTTGTAATATCATCATAGTATAGTTAATTTAACGTATCCTATAGATGAAAAGGTTTAAATTACTCTTGATATGTATTGTGAATCTAAGTATCATTTGTTTCTTGGTTGTCGAATGCCTCGAAGACAACAAAGGCGATACCAAGGCGTGGACCACCTCGTAAGGGGCGGAGGGAGATCTATGATCCGATAGATGTTGGGATGCAGGATGTGGAGTCACATGAGCCGAGGGGATCGGATTGGGATGGAGATAAATTCACCCCCAGATCGAGGCGAGTGCAGTGAGGCGAGGATGTTCCACCGCCTCAAATTTGATATGGATGATTTGAGGAATTTGAGCCAAAAATCGGGAGTTAAGGAAATGGAAGAATAGAGCCACTTGCGGCGGGGGAAGTAGACGGTGAGACAGCGGGTTCATTTCAGGTTCCACATCGACTCTGGCTCCTTTACAACCTCCTGCACAGGTGCCTAGGAGGGTAGCTAGGCGAATGCTGGATGAGGAAGGTCTATCTTTACAGGAGTTCTTGAGGTTTAAGACTCCAGAATATCATGGTGAGGAAGGAGATGACCCACAGTATTTCTTGGAGGAGACAGAAAAAGTAGTGAGGAGATTATCATGCTCGGATGCTGAAGTAGATTGGTGGTAGGAATGAAGATGAAGAATAATGCATAGGATTGGTTCCGGAGACACACGGTAGGGATCGGAGTTATATGGAGGAACCCTCCCAGCCAGGAGATGTTTAGAGAAGTTTTATTTTATGGATGAGTTTATCCCGACCGGAGGCAGGCAAGGGGCTTATCGGTTGAGAAGCTAAAACGGACTATCGGATAGGTATATCCTAAGTATGCTAAAGGGTTCACTCGTACGAGTAAAATTATGCTCCCATCTTAGATTACCCCGATGGAAAGCGACTCGTGTTGATAGTTCCGAGAATTTGGAATGATCTCACCTCTTTACAATGCACTATTATGCAGTTTTCCATTGACAAAGATTGTTGATGAAATTAAATTGTGGGAGATCAGGAATAAAGAGGCATGGTGAGGGAGGGATAGAAAGAGAGAGAGAAAATGAGGAGTGGCCAAAGTAGTAAAGGAGAGAGTGAAGGAGCTAGTGTTGAGTCACCTCTCATAACCAAATAGAGAGGGCCAAAGGGAGGCCGATCCACGAGTTACCTCGGTCTGATCAACCACTGCGATGCCTGAGTTAGGTGAAGCGTGTGTGTAAAGTGTGTGGAAAAGGGCACAGTGGTCAATGTAGATATTCCTCATGGTTTACTGCAGTGTGGAGCAGCGGGGCATATATCAGGGCCCTCGGAAGGGTGCTCGCGGCCCTGCGTGACACCGGCCCTCCTGGATCACGGTGGGGGCCTGCTTTGGGAGGTGCGGATAGAGGAGAGCTTCTGAGGACGGGGCTCTGCAGGTGCACATGGGCCTACACTTTTCGGTTAGTAGAGGCGAGGTAGAGTTTTACGGGTTAACCAACGGGAGGCCAGGACTACCAACAACTGGCATGGCAATTATATCCACAGATTTAACATGTTATTTCTTGGAGTAGAAAAATTTCCAAATGCTTTTAATTCATTCATAGGTATAATACATGTACAAAAGCAGACAAGCCAAAGTTTTATTTGATCCAGGAAGCCACTCACTCATTTGTATCCCCATCTTATGCTAAGAAATTGAACAAAGGGTAAAATGATAATAGAAAATCCCTTAGCTATTAGCACACCACTTGGAGAAATAGTTGAGGTGACTTATATTATAGATCTGCATGTAGAAGATAATGATAGAGATAGCAAATTATATGCTGATTTGATTGAATTGCCTATCTTTGAGTTTGATGTTATCTTAGAGTATGGAATGGTTATCGGCTAACTATGCAACCATGGATTATTTATAGAAAGAATAACGTTCAAACCATTGAATACTTTGGATTTGTTCCAGGGAGATCATAATGGAAACCTAGTACCTTGATTTCATTATAGCGACCCAGGTTACTTAAGAAGGGTTGCCATGGGTGGCCCCAGCTCATGTGGAGATGCTAGAATTCCCTCTGATTTGGGAGATATACTGTGTGGATTACTCGAGATGTCTTTCTGATGATTTACTAGGATTAGCACGGCCGGGGGAAGTGGGTTAATATTAAACTTGTTACAGTACGAATCCTATATCTACTTACACACCATCTAAGTATGGCACCCGGCTGAATTGAAAGAGTTGAAAGAGCGATTGCAGAATTCTTGGATAAGGTTTATTAGACCAAGCGGAGTTCAGGTAGGGTGCTGCGGTGTTATTTGTGAGAAAGAAAAGGATGGGACTATGAGGATGTGCATTGATTAAACGGAGTTGAATAAGGTAACAATCAAGAATAGATATCGGCTTCGAGAATAGATGATTTATTTGACGATTTGGGGCTAGTCATTTTCCAAAGATTGACCTTGATTGGTTACCATCGATTGAAGATAAGGAGGAAGATATACAGTACGCATTCGAGGACTCGGTATGGTCATTATGAGTTCAGTATTGCAGTTTGGGTTGACTAGCATACCGGTAGCGTTTATGGATTTGATGAACCGGGTTTTCAAACCCTATTTGGATAAATTTGTGGTGGTGTTTATAGATGATATCCTGATTTATTAGAAAAGTCATGTGGAACATGGGGAACACCTCAGGATTGTATTGCAGACCCTTAGAACACATCAGTTGTATGTTGTCTAAATGTGAGTTTTGGCTTAACAATGAGTTTCTTGGGGCATGTAATAAGCAAGGAGGGTGTTCAAGTGGATCTGAAGAAGGTAGAAGCAGTGTCTAACTGGCCTAGACCCACCAATGTAGTGAGATGTAGTTTTAAGGTATAGTTGGATATTCTGGGAGATTTGTAGAAGATTTTTTCGAATATCTTGCTCCATTATTACAATTTGATCGGGAAGCAAGTAAAATTTAAGTGGATAGCACTGTGAAGGCAAAGTTTCTAGAAACTTAAGGATTGTAACCTCATCGGTGTTAGCATTACCTGGTCGAGGGGAGTATGACAGGTGTAATGTGATGCCTCAGTAGGATGGGTTGTGTTTTGATGAAGAATGGGAAGGTAATAGCATATCGTCAGACAGTTGAGAGGCGTGATTGAATTATCCTACATGACACGGAGATAGCGATAATTTTGCTTGAAGATATGGGCACTATATATGGTGAAGTACCAGTTTACGGATCACAAAAGCCCAATACATTCGATGCGAGATTTGAATCTCGGGGCGGAGGAGATGGGTAGAGTTCTTGAAAAGTATAGTTGCAGTTTATATCCATCCTGGGAAAGCCAATGTGGTGGCTGATGCTTTAAGCAGGAAGTCCATGGGCAGTCTAGCACATATTTCAGTACATAAGAGGAGTATAGTGAAGGAGTTGAGGGATCTGTTTAGTATGGGAGTACGGTTTGAAGTTACAGAGTCCCAGGGATTAGTTACAGGTTCGGGTGAAATTGCACTATTGATTGATGAGATCAAGACCCGTGAGATAAGGATCCTTCCTTTATTAAATTAGAGGAGATGGTCTGACCCGGAATAGGACATCCGGATTTGAAATTAGGGATGGCGTCTTTGGGAGACTGAGGAAATAGGCGTGTGTACTTTGATGTAGATGGAGGTTGAGACAAAGGGATTCACGAGAGCCGTAATTCACCTTATAAGTGTTCATCCGAAGTCACCAAGATGTACCGGGATGTTAAAGGTATGTATTGGTGGAATGGGATGAAAAAGGATGTGCCTGCAGTATGTGGCATCATGTTTGACATGTGACCAGTCAAATTCGAGGCACTAGAGACCCGCGAGGTCTTACTGCGGGGAGTTGCCATTACCTTAATGGAAATGGGAGAGAATTCTTATGGACTTAGTAGTTTGGGTTGCAAAGACTTAGAAGGGCATGATTCGATCACGGGTTATAGTTGACGGATTGTGATCGGCTCACTTCTTATTGCCAAGACCACTTATACGGTGGCATGTACCTGGATGTATGCAGGGATGATTATAGTAACCTTTGCGGAGTGCGGTGTCCATAGTATCAGCGGAGGTCCAGTTCACCTTCGAGTTTTAGGCGAAACCGGGAAGCCTTAGGTACTAAATGGATTTCGATCTGACCTTCCATCCTCGGGACGGATGGGCGATCGAGACGAGATGATTCGGACTCTAGAGGATATGCTCGGATGTGTTATGGATTTGGGTAGTTGGGAAAATGTTGCCTTTGGTAAGGTTTTGCTTATATCTACTTTGACTGCATTCTACGATTGGAGATAGGCGCCGTAGGCCACTCTATGAGACGGAAATGTGAGTCACCTTCTTATTGGATGGGTAGGTGAGAAATTGGAAGGTCGAGAGTTGATCGAGAGAAACTTAAAGAAAGTACCTATTATTCAGGAGAGAGGCCAAAGGCTGACTTCCGATCGACAAAGTTATGCGTCGAGGAGGCGGGATGCCACGGTTTGGTGTGGGTGATCACGTTTTCCTTAAAATATCTCCTATGAAGGAGTGATGAGATTCGGGAAGAAAGGGAAGCGACAGAGATATGTAAGACCATTTGAGATATTGGATAGGGTTGTGTAGTATCTTCTGATTAAGCTGCCCCTAGCTTTGGCCATGTGCATCCGGGTTTTTCACATCTCAAGTATTAGGAAATCGTTCCTCATGTCTCACGTTATTCCGGACTCGAAGATTCGAGGTTGATAAGGATCTGTCATATGAAGAGGCACAGTTAGCCATAGTGGATAGACGAGACCGAGGAAGGCGAGAAACGAAAAATAGCTATGGTAAAGGTTCGGTGTGAGTCACGAAGTAGAGAAGTGTGCACAGGAGAGTGGCCAGTCGATGAAGGACCAAAATATCCTCAACTCTTGAGTGGTAAAAATTACCTCTTTAATAAATTAGGGCCAATTTTTATAAGAGAGAATGTAACACCACAAAACATTTTTTTAAATGATTTTTTTTTCATGGAATTTAATTTTTTAGGTGTTTTAAAGGTCCATCCTTGAATTTATAATAATTTTAGGAATTATTTCTCGATTAAATGGAATTTTAGGAAAATATACCCGGTAAGGTCAAATTAAAACGATTGACCGAAATAGAATTTTAAATGCAATGAATGAAGCAATTATGGAAATTTTTCTGAAGCAAATTAAGATTAAAATATATGTGCATAAAAATAAAATTAATGAAAATACATGAATAAAAATAATAAAAATACATGAACAGTGAACCAGATGAGAAAAGTCAGCAGATTTTGTTGACCAGAGGCCAAAAGAGACATTTTAAAAATTCCCAGGGCCTTAAAAAATTCCAAAAACCATGAGACTTAAGTGAAATATTGAATTAATTTTAAAAATATTAGGCCCTCAGAAAATCAGGCAGAAAACAAAAGAAAAAAAATTAAGAACCCTAGGTTCTCCATTTGGCCTTGACTATTTGAGAAGGAAGAAAATTTTATTTGCAGCCAATTCCTTTGAATCAACCTATTTTTTCATGGTAGGAGACTTCTGAAGAGGGTATATTAAAGCTCCATAGTTTTTAATTTTGGTTTTGCATGGTCTGTATTGGAGAAAGAGGCTGAATTGATAAATGGTTGTTGTTTGGATGGTCAATTAGGGCTGTTTGGGAATGAATTAATTGTTCTAATGTGTATGCTAGGTGCAATTGCATTTTGAATCTATAGAATGTGAGAACTAAGAGGTATGAATTAGTCATAGTATGTTTAAAATTTAGGAAAATGTATTTAGAATGAATTGAGGTGGTAATTAGTGGAATTAAAGGTTGGATGGAGTTAATTGCATGAATTTCTGTTTGAAGGTCGACTTGGACAGAATCATAGGAGGACCTAATGGACGAGATTTTAGGGCCAATTTGACATCATTGGGGAAAGATATGGATATTGGCAGAAATTTTGCCACTGGTTTCAGGTCTTTTCGACGTGGTAGAGAAAGATATAGGAAAAATATTAGCGATGCAATCTGCAAAAAAAAAAAAAACGAGTTTAGTGATTAAACATTAGATATAAGAAATTAGTTGTAAGAATTGAATATTAAAATTATAATTTTGGGTATTAGATGTTAAAAGGAAGAATGTTGAAGGTAAGAGAGAAAGTAAAAGAGATTTTAAAAAAATTATTTAAAAAGCTCAAGTTAGGTGATTAAATAGAAACGGAGTAAAGCGGCTTTAATTGAGTAGTGGATAACAAAGGTATGGCTCGTTATGATTTTAGCGTTATCTTTATATTTCTTTTCTTGCATGAATATTGAGTATAACAAGCGAAGTTGGGGAAGGCTCACACATTCGAATTGAGATAGCCTAGGTAGGCCCCGAGGACTAATAGGGAGATGAGTAAATTTATATCATCGTACTTGCACCTTGAAATGTAGAGGCGGATGTTTTCATTGTTTGACTTGATCGTATTAATTGACTATGATTAAGACCCTTATTCATGAGCATTCATTTGAATTGAATTTGTCATATACCACAAGTCACGTGTCACGATGAATATTCACTTACTTTGAAACACGTCGGCTAACTCTTATTGTATTTGGTGGTATCTCTTGTTGCATGCCAAATACAGTCGGTATAACATAATCGTTAATGTCATTGATAGTATGAATCACGAGAAGAAAAAACCCTATGGCGATGGGAGGTCATCAGGCTATGTGCACATAGTACCCTCTGGTGCGGGCAAAGCCAGTGCCTTCCTAGAGAGGTGGTAAAACTCTAGGCGTAGAACCCGGCCCGTTCTACGGATCTTTGGTTGGAATGTATGGATTCCAGTATAAAGGTAAAAAGGAATGTACGGATTCATGAATGGTAAACTATATTTCCGCTGTTTTAAACCTCTAAACTCAATTTGATAACTATTTATTTCATATTGCGCTATTTGTTGCATAACCTGTACGGTGATTGATTGATTGGGCATAACCTCCTTGTAGAGCTGGCCTTGGTACCTGGCCTCCACGAGTGTGATGTCTCAGCCCACTCAAGGGTTATCTCACCACACAGTGATTTCCTCCTTTTCAGGGTAGACAGAGAAAGGAGAATCCAGACATTTCTTGACCCTTGGATTCTATTTGAAATATATATTAGTTATTATTTTGTTGTTGGTGAATGAAGTCTAAGTTTCCAGGAAGGCTCCATGGTGAGTGCTTAGTTATTAGGTTAATTATTTGGTTGAATGATAAATTTTGAATAGTTAGGTTGGATAAATTTTGCTTTTAGTGAAACCTTGATATTTTTGATGAGACCGTTGAGAGTCGTTTTGTTAGTGGATGACCACGAGTCTCTTATTGTTATGTGTTATTTGAGATAATATCATGATATGAGATTTTGAGTTAATTATTAGTAGATTTAGATTGATATTACGGACATAGGTTGTCATTAGTTATAGAAGCGAATAGGCCTTGCCGAATTTTCGGTAGAAATTATGGGACTTAGGCTTGCTAAGGGTTTTGGTGGCCTTAAGCCTACCCATTCCCTAGCGCCGGTCACAGCCTATAAAAGTGGGATGTGACATAGCCAAAGGCATCAGCCTTTTGCAATAAATTCTACTCCATATCTTTTCCTCTCACCTCCCGGGATCTTGATAGTTCACGATCCCTCTTCTGACTCATTTAGTAAAGATTTCTCTGCTCATGAATTATGCTCCTCAACGGTTTATCTCACATTGGCCATTTCCTCCTCTCTATTCTTTATCTCTTTGTTTGGAGGAGATTTGTTCTTTAAGTGTTTCTCTCTCTTATTTATTTGATCTTCCAAGGTGGTTGTCTCTCTCCGTCATTGGCTCTCTCTATTTCTCATCCCTCTTTGTCATCTCTTCAGCATCTCATTCATTGGGATTAGTAGCTGAGTCTTTGCTTTCTTCAAATTCTGGCTCTCTATTTTCCTCTTTCCTTGGCTAGTTTTAAAAATTTGGTGTCCCTGATGCATTGGGGAGAACACTAGCTACTTTGAATATGCTTCAAAACCCCCTACATAACACCTAAAATACACCCTAAATCCCATTTCAAACATAATTAGGGTATATTATAAGTGCATTTGAAATTTTTCGTAATTATTATTTTGCTAGGAAGTAGCAAGTGAAACCAGTCTTGAGTTAAAAGGGTAAAGATGGAAATTTGTGAAAAAGGGACCTAAAGGGTCATAAGTTATAAAGAATAAATGTCTAAAGTGTGATTAATGAGAGTTGTAGTGCAAATCTGGGAGTATATGGCCTATAAAGCATTTTAGGAGAAACTTAAGTCAAAGATACATTTTTGTGAACAGAATATAAGAAGAATAAGTGGATAAGACCACTTGGTCTCTCATTAAAGGGGATATTTTTGGGAGAGCAAAAACGTGAAGAAGAAGAGAGGAGAAGAGAAGAAGAAGAAGAAGAGGAAGAGGAAGAAGAGAAGAAAAGTATGGAAACTATTTTTGTTTGGATTAACAAGGATTTGTATGGAATAATATGATTTGTATGAATTTCTATTAGAGATTTGTATGGATTCTAAGGTTTAGTTAGAGATTCATCCTAACCTACAGATTTATTGAAAGTTGGGTTGGTAAAACCCTAGTTTAATATAAGATGATATGGAATCCTCCCTTAGTATGGATTCTTGGTTTATGATGTAAGGATACATGTTTGAGTGTTAGGAAGTTAACCTAACACATTTGAGTTTGGGTTTGGAAAGGCAATTAATCTCCATGTTTGGTTTAGTGAGGTTATAACTCATTTGGGAGTTATTTTCAGTGATGCTTATGGATTATTTTGGGGTTTTTAGTTGAATTTCTGGACAAATGGACGAAAGCACCAAAATCTGGGCAATTTCGAGGGTCTACGTCGCGACATAGGGATCCCCATGCAGCAACGTAGGCCCACGCCAAGACACAGCATGTCCACTCCACGGCGTGGGTGAGGAGGAGGATTTGGCTGGCCTCAGTGCAGCTAAGTAGCCTGATGCTACGTCGCGATGAGGGGCTAGACAGCGGCATAACTCTTCATTCACGGCGTAGCAGATTTTTGTGTTTTGTTTTGTTTTGCTATTCTGTTATTCCGAGAACTTGTCTATTAGACTAATAAGGACCCTATAAGTGTATGAAATGGTCCATTCATGTTTGAAAGGTAAAGGAGAACACATATAATTGTAAGGATTTGCTTAAGGCCCGGATGTTGAATGACCACGGCACCTACGTACATGGGTAAGCGCATTATAATTACTTGATTACTCTCTTATTAGTGCTGCTTGACACTCTGCGGTGTGCTTTTGGCACATTTAGTACCAGTACTCTTTGATTAGTGTGACACATTTTAATGCCGGTACTCTGCGATTAGTGCGACGACCTCTGCATCGGTGCCCGGCGCACTCTGCTTTGTGCTCGACACCTCGGTGTTATCACCTGCAGAAGTACCTTGTACTATTGTGTTTGTGTCCCTACTCATTTCCTTATTAATGGTCTAAGTAAGTCAAACAATTATATGATAAGAGTCGAAAAATGAATTCAGAGTAAAGTAGTGTGCATAGTTACTCAGATGTACCTCTGGTACCTCTGTATAAGTATAAACTCTGCCAGTACTGCAGTCTGCTCTGTATAAATTATAAGCTGTAGTACCTCACGGGTGCCTGCAGTATGTAAGTATAAACTCTGTAGTACTATGGGTACCTCAGTATAAAATCATCAAAGCTCTATTAACTCTTATGGGAGATCTAAGTAAATTATAAGTCTTTATAAGTCATAGTAGGTGTATAAGTTTGTTATATGAATTCAAGAAAAATTATGATGCTCACTCTCTTTGTATATCACATTCTTTGATATATACTTATTATGAAATGATTATTAGTGCATGTATGTATAGTCATGTGTTTCCCACTTCAAGGCGTAAAAAACAGCACGAGGTTTTATCGGGTGTAGGTACGAGAGGAGGACGTCTGCGATCTTTACCATCACTATTTAGACGGTAACTAGTAGGAGTCCATCATTTGTAGGTTGTGCGCTCACGATTACATGTAAATGTAAATGTCTGAAAATGCTAATTTTCCTTCTTTTAATGGCAGAAACAATGAAGTTAGGCTTTGCAAATGTTGGAGTGGCAAGCTACGATGTGGGAGATCACTTGTAGCGTAGGTAAATGGGAAGTTGTTGGGGCTATAAGCTAAACCGTACTCTGATATGTCAAAATTTCACGCCCATACTTGATTTTCCTCATTATGAAAACAATCCACCCCGACTGTTTATGTTTCTACATTTTCCTCCTCTGCTTTCAATGTCATAGCTTTTCTTACTTTGAACTCCAAAGTAGGCAATCTTTATTGTCTATAGAAATCTTAGAAAGTGTAGAGATATGGCTATGTCAAAGAGAACACTTTAGAGTTGATGGTAAATGTGGAATCCATTAAGTGTGCCAACATTCCGGATTTTGAGCACTTTTTCCTCATTCCTTGACTTCAAAAGCCATAACTTGATCAATTGAAGTCAAATTAAGTGAAAGGGGACTCTTTGGAAAGCTTGGGAAGTCTAATATCCTATCCGTAAAATATTGGAGTCATTGTGAGGTCATTGTATTTGATGAAAAGATTAATCTTGATGATTCTTTCATGTTGAATTTATATTTTGGACCTCTCTTGCCGCTCATTTTTAGGCATCAATGGTTAGTCTAAGCACAAAATTAAGAAAATAGAGCATTATGTATATTTATATATAAAAATTGAAAAATTCTAAAAGAAAAACATGAGGATAAAAGAGTATTTAAGATACTCATCAATTTAAAAAATGGAGGTTGGAAAAGGTTGGGCTCGAGAAGGTTAGAAGAATTTAGTTTTATTTTCAATTTTCACTAAGTGTTCTTAAATAGGGAGGTTGCCTGGTGCGATATCGTAACACTTGAAGAAATGTCCACGACATTGTGGATGCAATGAAGTGACACAGTGCTCGATGCATGACATTGATTAAAGTTTTAAGTGACTTGACTCGATATTTGCGACATTGGGGTGCAGCGTCGCGACATTGGGAGTGCAATGTCGCGACTTTGAAGGATGTCTTCGCGACATTAAGCGACCTCACTTTAATGTTGCAACTCTGAAATTCCAGATATTTCTATATCCTACTCTACACTAAGACCTACGAGGAGAAGTTAGGACGCTTTGCACTAAAGTCGAGCGAGATCCTAATCCCGAACACCAAAGGCGTAACCAAGACACACATTTATATCTATCAAGCTTAAATTCCTTACCACATGTTTGAAATCAAATTCTAGAAAGAATTTAATTAATGAAAATTAGAAATGAAAGGGGTGAATATTCCTTCTTTCTTTTTCAAAAGCATGAATTAAAATAAACACTCATTTTCATATTTGGTATGAAATTGATAAGACCAAAATAAATAGTTTACTTTTACATCGTCTAATCTCTACGTGTTTATATAGGTATAACTTTTGTGACAGAAAAATCCATTAAAGAAAAGTAAAAAAAAAAAGGAAATAAAATCCATTAAAGAAAATGACTAGTGCTATTTCAAACCAATCCTAACTATTTTCTTTTCCCTTTCTGAAATCTTCATCATCTTTGTTGTATGTATGCCCAAGTTCCATATCGGTTGGAAATCATAAGGATTATTAGTTGATAAACATGGACAACATCTAATTAGTACAAGGACTTTTGGGGGAGAAGCCTAAAAATCAAATTAAACCACAAGGGCATTGGGCCCAAAGTTGGAGGGAAGGGTCCATGAGGTATCCCAGCAATTGGTATTAAAGATGGGTTCAAGCAACAATGTGGAGTGGATGCTAAACAAAATGGTGTATAGACCCTTGACATGTGGTGCTTCATGTAAAGTGTAGCCTTTAAACCATGACAAACAAAGAAATTACTGTTTCAAGGAATTTCAGTGAAACTTTGTTCAAATGAAGGATTGTTAGATGCATGCCCAAGTCTATATCGATTAGGAATGTGAAGATTATGAGTTGATAAGCTAAGATGGCGTCCGATTGGTATGAGGCCTTTTTAGGAGAAGCTTAAAAACAAAATCCACGAGGTCTCATCCCAAAGTGGACAATGTCCATACCAATGTGAAGGGTCCACAAGGTTTCAAAACCAATCCTTATAACATTTTTTTTTTTAATGTTTGTATTTTCCTTAATGAGTAAAAATAGTCTTTAGTGATGTTACAAGTGCAAACATATGATTACCTTTTTCTATTAATAATAGAGTGAATAACTAATAGTTTTTTAATCATCTAACATTATACCTCTATAACAATCTTAAGGACCAATCCTCCTCTTTACTTTCCTTGTACTTCTTATTTTTATATATTATTTAATCTTTATATAAAATAAGAAAAAGGAGATAAATAAATTAAATCCTGATTATCAACGTAAAAATAATTTTCAAGAATTTTAATTTCTATTTTTACTTTTTACTTTTTTCTATTTTTTTTCTCAATCTTAAAAAAAAAAGAAAATCAAAATCAAAACCTAACATTGTAGAATGGATAAACAAGATTTCCATTTTGCCTTCCTATTCTCAGTTAGCAAATAAATGCTAATTAAATGAGGATAATGATGCTGACATTATTGTGTACCTAAGATGTTTAATGCAAATTATGGTTTTAAAGCATTTTATATTTTAATCCTATACAACATTAGGGAGAAAAAATTGCTTCTATTCAGCCAGACTTCTTTAAAAACATACAATATGCAGCCTCCATTTTCAATGTCATAGCCACGGCGACGATAGCACATGCTGTGATGTAAAACTCTAATCCATTTCTTGCTTCATGTTGCCTAGACAAGAGTTATTTAATGTCCTTGCTCAAATAGATAGAAAAATCCATAATTGAATTTACTAATCTTTTTCCTTTTTTTCTTGAGGTGCTAGCTTCTATAATTACTTGTTGATAACTTAAAATAATAATAATAATAAGGCATGACTCACAATGGTAAAGAGTAGGAAAAGGGTTACAAACCAGGTTCAAATCCTTATCTGAGCGTTTAATAAAAGTGAAATGATGTCAAATAATACTAAAAGAAAATCAGACATTTTTAAAACTAAAATCAGACTTTTAAAATAAAAATAAAGAGATCATATAGGACCAATTCCATTAATTTTCGGAGAAAGTGCCTTTAACTTATAATAGTCAAACAATGTAACATTATTGTTTTGCTTAACTTCTGCAGTAATCTACAAGTCATTCACAGGACATGTAATATTGAAAATCTTGAAGACAACAAAACAATTTTGTTCCTAATGCCTATTATTATTGTGAATGATTAATAATACTATTATAATTATTTACTTGAACCTTCTTTAATGCAGAATCCCAGCATTCAAATATTGCTAGCAAAACATTGTGATTTTCCCATTATAATACTATCATCATATTATATATTTATTTTCCTTCCCAAATTTGCTCTCTACTTATTGCTTTTATTACACAAAATCTAATCTTAATTACCATTAACCAGATAGACAGACCCTTGTATAAAAAAGACATAAACTGCCCACAGATTACAACCATAAATGCTTACAATTTATTTAGTTGCCAATCTGAATTTAATTTTTTAGGCTGTACACAGATACTCTAATTATGAGAGAATCACCCAATTCATAAGTGGGGTAATGGTATCCAATATTATATACCTTCCCTAATTAGCTCCACCGATAATGGGTGGTTGTGGCAATAATATGATTAGCATTAAATCAGACAACTTTTTGTATGTAAATGTCATAATCATAAATGCAGTAGGAGAACACTAATAGTAACCCTTAAATATATTGCAGGCCTTTCTATGGCTACCTACATAAATCTCAATTTGCCTAAAGGCCTTCATGTGCCTCGCCCCTTGCTAATCTTAGCCCTGTTTGATTTGGGATTCCGAGTTTAGAGGTTTTAATCTGTGCTATGTCAAGATATAGTTGGGGACTCAACGTCCCAGAAACGTATGGCGATTCGGCCATGTGCCACAAAATCATCCTCAGATGCTTGTCGATTATGCGACCAAATCTTCATAAACAGTCGAGCGCTCATGCATCACCTTGAATCCCACATGACGGAAGACGGGACTGTCTCAACAAGGCAACCGGAGATCAATGTCCAATCCCACGGGAGAGAAGGGAATGACTCCATCAATCAACTTCCGTCCAATCTTGCTTTTCCGACCCTGATGAAAGAAATCCGGCCGGCCGTCCAGAACTACTATTCTCCGGCAGTACAGGCAGGAAACCATATTTCGGGCGCCGGTCGGTTTTGATTTTCCGTCACCGCAACTTCCGATGGTAGACAACTATCACGTTAACCGTCAGTTCACCCATCAAGCTTAAAAGAGTGACAAACAGCTTCGTGACGATTTCATAAAACCATGTTGATCTGTTGGACAAACCTATTCAAGACTGTAGAGTTGATTGAAAGGAGCGATGATGAGAAGAAACTTGACTTGACATTAAAGCTGTAAACGATGAATGCTGTTGCTTTTTTCTTATAAAGAATTAATAAAAGTCATTTTCATTTGCCTTTGGCAAGTCTTTCATTACATTTGTCTTGCTTGGAAAACGAGTCTTTCTCTAAGTTAGTATAGTTTTTTTCTTTTCACTTTATATATTATATATTAGATTGTAGAACTCTCTTACTGAGAACAAAATCACCCATATCCTTTATCCAGGCCTCAAGTGTTTTTTATTTGGCATAACAGAGACATCAAAGGAATAATTATTTTCTGTATAATTTATAAACACTAAAAATATTAATCATTCGAATGAAACTAGTAATATATACAATAATCTAATTAACAAAAATAAATAAATTCATTATAGAAAACTAATTTTAAATTCTAATTATAAAATTTAAATATTAGTTATTATAATAGTAATTATATTACTAGTTAATATTTATATTGAGTAAAAATTAATTATGAAACCTAAATTCCTAAGCTATGTTTAAATCAAATTCTAGAGGAAAAGAATCAATTAATGAAATTTGAAGTGAGAAAAAGAATTGAATTCCAATTTCTTCAATCATTTTACCAGAATGATTAACTTAAAATAAATATCTTTTTTTTTTTACAGCTAAGCAATTGATGCAATGTAATAACTTGTCCTCAGGAACCTCGAGTTTGAGACCATTTCCCCCTATGCCCTACCTATTTAAAAAAAGTTCTACCATGTGAGGTAAGTATGATAGGCATATCTTCTTGTTGTGTGTGGTGAAAACCAAAAAAAACGGTTATTTTCCATCCACATAATCTATTTATGCATTTATATAGAGAAATACTATTTTAAATCAATGCACCCTCAATTTTTTTTCTTCTTCCTTTTTATTCTCTTCATTTTCAGAGAAATTGAATGTTTATCCTTAATTAAATATTATTTTCCTGTTGTCGTTTAACTTAAAATAGAATATAATTGGTAAATTAAAATTAAAATAGAGAAGATAATTAAATTTAAATTATTTTCCTATTATTAATTTAACTTAAAATATAAGATAATTATTATTTTCTATATCAAATTCAACATTGAACTTCTAATTTGTCTCCTTCCTTAAGTATAAAAATTCACTATTAAGGTCTAAATAATTTAATTAAGTTTTCTTCAAGTTCATAACTAGTTTTAGAGTCTTAAAGTCTAGGGTAAATCTTATTGGCAGTGTAAAAGGTTATGTTTGTTTCTTTGGCCCAAAAGGTACATAGGATTACTATATATGCACATGAAGCATAACCTAGCTTGAAGTGCTGTTCTTCCTTTCAAATGCACTTGTTCTATTAGAGAAGTTTTAAGGGCAAAATAGTCATGTTTAATTCCAAACATGCAAAATGAAGGCTTTAAATCTTCATTTCTCTTGTCCACTTATTTAGCTCAATTAGTTAGAGCATTCAACGTTTAAAGACATGATACGAGGAGGGGATGGGTTCAAATCCTTAAAAATGATTAGGCTTTAAAAAATCTGAACTTTACTCTTTCGAATGAGTGCAGCCCCAGACGAGGATGTGAGGATGGAGCCAAAGTTTAGGCCTTTTGGTAGACAACGCGCTAAGATGGGCCTAATGGGTAAGGGAGACAGAGTGGAAGAGCTTTGGACCATGAGCTTCTGGAAAAACCAGATGGTTCATCTAGTTCGACAATTTCAAAAGTCGTTTCCAACAGTTTAGGTATAATTTGAAGTGAATCCGGTTTACAAGCATGAATCAGACCCAAAAAGCAACCGATCGACAGTCTAACAATTGGACAAACCAGTCCAGTTTTAAATCATTGGATTTCTCTTACTTTCATTATTACAATGTGGCATAAGATCCCTACAATTCATGTGGCATAGTATTCTATATCATAGTTGAAGTAAAATCTAAACTAATAATATAGCAATTATCAACTATTATAGGCATTATATATCTTGTTATTGCAACTTTACCCATTTACTTATTAATTATTTTGTATAAGTCTAAACAAAATTGACTTTAGGTTCATTATCACATATTTGACTAATATTTATGAGGTTACCTTTGAGTTCACGTCAATATAGAGAATTTCATCAAATTAGGACAACCAATGATAGATATTTCCTTTTATTCGACCTAATTTTTTATTATCAAGGTGATCATGAGGGCACATTATTGCAAACTCAACATGACTAAAGTCAGATGTCTCTAACCACATGTCTGGGCAGCCACTATCAAAAATACAACCAATATTTTAAAATCGGATCAATCATCGAATTGAAAATTATCGGTTCATTAGTCAACCAGTGGTCACATCTTATAAATATTGAATTTATATTTTATTAAAAAAATTATTTTAAACATATAAATATAATATTATTTATAAAATGATAATATATATATATATATATATATATATATATATATATATATTATTTATTTATTTATTTATATAAATATGTAAATAATAATAAAATTTATATAAATATATTACTATTTTATACTTTTATTAAAATAAAATATATATCTTGAAATATGGAAAAATATTAAAAGATCATTCCTAGTAATATTGTTTTTGAGTATATTTAAGATATAAAAAAAATATCAAAATGGTGATTCCTTCGAATAATTGTTTTGTGAGTGATTTATTATAGATAAGATCGTTATGAGAGTACTCTGCGGGTTAGTGCGAACATGAGGAACCTAGTTCAACTTCCGTTGGGGTGGTTTTGCGTTGGTTCACTGATGACATCAGAATGGTCGTCTGGAGTGAGTGAGACGAAAAGGACGTTATAATTGTGTTTGACTTCTTACACAAGCAAAATTTAATAAGACCTAATTAGTGGTTGGAACTCGAGCCGAGCACAGGACAAATTTGTAAGAAAAATAAAATAAGTATGTTAAGTCAATTATGGAAAGGGATTTGAAGTTAACAACAAACCGCTCGGGCAGTTCACTTGGTAGATTAGAGGTGATCGTAAAATTTGCCAAGTCAGCGAAATGACGGAGAATTTTCGTCACATAAAGAGCGAGAGAAAGCGAACCAAGCAATCAATCAATCGATTCAATGTCAATCTACTTTAGCAAATCCTAAGTTTTCATTAGTTTCATTATTCTTCCTAGATTTTAGCAAGTTTTTGTCAATTTTCTAACCGCGTGTTATTCGGTCTCATTAGTGAAATTGATATTTCTTGTGATCCCAAGTTTATCATAAATAGCGAGAGGTGGAGCGATTATATGGTGACGTGAAGAATCTTTTTGAGAGCAGACACCACTACTAGAGCGTGGATAAATTCTTGAGGAGCAGACACCCTTAATGGAAAGTATGGGCGTATCTTGAGAAAGTGGAAAATTAACAGAGACTTGGCAACAAGTCAAAGCGTCTATAAAAGCGGAGCAGACAAACGATAATCAAAATCGACTCAGTATTACACTTGACAAATCTTTTCAATAAGCTTTCATTAGTTTCATTATTCTATTTCCTAGTTTTAACCAAGTTTTTGTCAATTTTCTAGCACAGTATTGTTTGATTCTGTCATTAGTGAAATTCAATGTTTACTTCAACAATTCTAGCATTCTATTTCTAAGTTTTTTCATTCAAGTCTGCCAATTTTCCAACATCGTGTTATTTCATTCATTCTTAAGGAAATCTAGTATTTTCTTCAGCGTTTAATTCCTATAATATTTCCATTTGTACAACATTTTCTAATTTAATTCCAAGGAACTGTCAAGGGAATTAAGCATCTTACATAGTCTGATTAGAAGTTTGATCTTACGAGCTATTTCAATTTGGAAACCCTTTAATTTTCTAGCATGCCCGCATGCTTATATTTTCTTATGTTAAGTGTAAGAAATCGAAATCACCACAACATTTTTATGCGCGTTAAGTGGACACATCTTTGTGAAACATCACCCGTTGGATTCATTTTTTCTTGAAGATGCCACGAGTTCGAAATAAAATCATTTTGGAGTCTCGGGACTTAGTATGATGTTGTAAACAGCACAAGAGTACTGCGTTCCGACCATGGTGGAATAATTTGAAGAAATCGCATGAAATTTTTCTCGAGAAGAATATACATCGAGACAACCTATTCGGGTAGGAAGCGGTATAGGTAATGTAGATGATGACGATACTCATATCCTTACTCTTTACATTGAGTTTGAATTAATGATCGACAATATACAAAGAGACTAAATGCATTAGTTAGGACCCAACATTTTGATACAGAAAGAATTGCAGCTCAAGCGAGAGGTTGGTATAAACAACTCAAATTTCACAGCTAAAGAAAACCAAAACAACATCCAGTGAGTTAAGATTAGATTTGTGGAAAAGCGAAGAATAATCTAAGTCCACGAGAGTTATCTAAGGCAATCTCAAATATTATTGGACAATAGGATTGGAAGTTTAGCTATGGAGCTTACAATTGACTATCTAATGAGCAGGGGTAACACCAAATTTTCGGGGAAGCAAAGTGAATCTCAAAGTTCCATAGACAGGTTGAAAATCGATATCTTCCTCCCCATAGGAGAGAGAATGAAACTTCAACAAATTTCAATGGAGACGTTTTGATCTTGTTATAGCAATGGCTCCTCAAAGGGTGTTTTTAACACCAATCCTATAATGAGCCACTTCCTTTAGTTGGAGGCACGGGGGGCACTATTTAACCACCCTTAGAGGTAGTTATTAATAGAGGGTAGCAAATTCCCCAGCCTTTTATGCAACCACCTCCACCACCAGACTTAGCCTTAGACAAGTTGAAACGCTATAATTCTATAAGCTATATCTTGAGGCAATAGACGGAGAGAATCCTTACCCATTTGGGGTATAAAATTCCAGATTCTCTTTTGTTCTCTGGAAGATCTGGATAGTCTGCCTTAAAGCATGTAGTTAGATTCACGGTGCGGTGTGGGAATCAACTAACTATAGAAAATTTCTCTATTTCAAACTCGGGGTTATTTCCTAAATGATTAACATGAACTACTTTTTGCTTGGTATACAATATTGTCAAGGAATTATATTATGAGTTAACAAGAAATGGAGAGACAATTCCACACACAATTCTTGACTGAACACAGTATTTGCATAGCATAATTATAAAGGGTAATCAGAAGGGGTAGAGAATCGAGTAGGGAGGCATTTGTTACTAGTTTCAAAGAATGAGGAATGATTGCAAAATCCATCTTCTAGAAGCGGAGTACGTGAAGATGGTCAAGGGGACAGTACTAGAGTTGAAAGAAGTTTCAGGTATGGAGTTTAGAGGACTTCTGTAGGCTTATTGCTCAGTATGATGTGAAGAATTACTCAAGGAAGAAAGTCGATGGAGAAAAGACCTCCCATGGGAACTACTTTACTTGATCAGTGAATCTGGAAGAAGTACCAATAATGAATATCCTAAGTACATGCTCCTTTATCCCACGCCCTCTATTAGTGAAGAAAGCGCAGCTTATGGAAGAAGTCACATACCTCCTAATACACATTACAATATACTTTTGATCTTGTGGTAAGAGAAATCTTTTATTTCCTCATGAAGGAAAATTCATCACATTTCCTTAGGATCACCAAGAACTTTAGGGAAAGTATCTATAAATATCATAACTCTTGGAATCATAATTTTAAATTCTTAATTTGGAGTTTGATATTATCAAGAGCGAATCAACGAGAGATAATGAAGTTCCATGAGAAAAAGGAGGCCATGGTGATTAATGAAGATTCTTTTCCTGTAAGCCCCGATCAACATAGATGCTATTGATTTGAGGGCGGTGTTGGATGCATAAAAGGATGGGAGATTTACTCCCAATTCTAGGATAAGAAAGGTATGGATTCCTAAACAATATCTTGTTCATAAGGATGAATTAAGTGAAGGCTTTTGTTTTGATAAAAGGAAAAATGCCTGTAACTAAAGAAGTAAGAAAAGAGATGGAAGATATCCATTACCATTCAAAGCAGGGGAAATCAAGAAGGAGAAACCCTCAAGGAAAGAATGTTTCTCAAAGAGAACTGTATACTTTTATAGAGGAAGGATATGAACACTTCAAGGAGAAAAATACCTCTAAGGTTACATTATCCTCATCTCGTTCCACTTGGACAAAAGAAGTAGCATATATTGACATAAGAAATTTCTCAAAAGCTCACTAAAAACCTCAAAAAAAAAAAAAAAAAAAGGATGCAAAGACTAAGAGCAATGGAAAAAGACCATTACTTGAAGAAATTCCTGGGAAAAACCAAGAAAAGAATGAGGAGAAGAAGTGAGGCTACTCGAAGAGAGCAAGATTTGGAAGGAAAGGCTATAGAAGATGATGAGTATAGTTGATTTGATGAAGAAATGGATTTGAGAACTATTCGATGGGTATATTTCCTATTTCTTTGAAATGTTCTACCATTTCTCTAACTTTACCAGATTTCTTCAAGTCAAAAGAGATGGAGGAAAGCCTAGTGGAGTTAGAGAAAGAACATTTTCCAACATAGGAAAAGCATAGTCAGAGGGTAATCACCATTGATCCCTCTTAAAGAAGCAGGGCTCAGAAGGTGATATTGGAAAAACCTCTTTGTGGAAATATAAAGCATAAGACCTCTCTATGCTTGAGAGCACATTTTAATGGTAAACCAGCTGGCCAAAGGTATTGGTGGATAATAGATTAAGTGATGTGATGCCATTAAGGATGTTGAGAGAGTGGAGAGGCATTAGTGCTCAGGTGAAGCAGGGTATGCGTATCCAGCTTTTCTTGAAATCTCTAAGACTCGAAACTACTCCTTATTGACATGCTATAGGTAGTAAGATTCCTTATCGGCTTTACATTGTGATTGATTCTCACTTCAATTTCTAATGCTTCGCAAGGGAGAGTGGATTCGAGGCCAATTAGTGTGTGATGTCCTCCGCTACATCGAATTTTACTTTTGGAAAGGTGATGAAATAGTAGTATGGGCGGACAAACAACCTTTCATTGCAACTTTAGATTCTATGGAGGCAATTACTATGAAATTTAAGGTTGGTCAATAAAATTTAAAGGCAAGAAAGAAAGATGGTGCTCTGAAATTTACATGGAGTCGAGATCTTTAGTGAAGTCGAGGACCAAGGCACATGAAACTTCTTAAGATAACTATTATCTTACCTTTTGAGGGAGAAAATGGTCCAATCATCGAGGAGATCAATGGAAAGAAAGTATTCTCATAAGAAGATAGGCCGATGATCGTGGAATTTAGAGAATGCAAATGGCTCTTGTTAATGAAAAAAAATGAAATGCAGGTTCTAAGACATATGTGGAAGTGACGATTTATGAAGAAAAATTAGATGAAATGAGGAAGAATTAAGATTGAAAGATTTGGCGCAAGCTCTCCTAAAATGGAAGACAACAAGCCTGTTACATGATTCTATGGAAAAGTCAGCCTCGGCACTATGGAAGAGCCAAGGATTACTTACATCAGTTCTTTCTTACCCACTAACTTGAAGGAATAGATTATATCACTATTGCGGGAATTTAAAGATTGCTTTGCTTGGAATTATGACGAAATGCTAGGATTGAACAGGAGCCTTGTGGAACATCGCCTTCCCATTAGGCTCGAATTCCATCATTTTCAATAACCGCCTAAAAGGATGTCTAAGGAAGTAGAGCCGAAGGTGAAAGAGGAAATTGAGAAACTCTTGAAGGCCAAATTCATCAGGCCTATAAGGTATGTTCAATTGTTAGCAAATATTGTTCTTGTGATGAAGAAAAATGAAAAACCCAGTATAATGTGGATTTTAGAGATTTAAATGTTGCTACTCTAAGGACATGTATACGATACTATTACCAAACATGCCCAATTGGTCTGCTTTGCTAATAAGGAATTGTTGTCCTTTTAGATATGATTTTTGTTTATAATCGATTTTAATAGCAATAGAAGGAATACACAGATAAACGCAGATGTCTTAGCTCTATAAGGACATTTGAATGGTTGTTCATACCTTTTAGTCTCAAAATGCAGGTCTGACTTGCAAGGAGCAATGAATGCCAAACTTCCCATGACATGTGGAGCCACCCACATGAAGATGGTACAGTGATATTAGTTAAATCTAAAGGCTAGTGAGCATGTAAATCATCTAAGGAAAAGTTTTGAAATGATGAGGCATCATCAATTGAAGCTTAATCCACTCAAATGTGCATTTGGAGTTCGTTCTGGGAATTTTCTTGGATTCCTAGTTCACCAAGAGGATAGGGTATATTGGGAACAAAGCAAAAGCTATTTGCTTGACCCGATATCCTGAAGCAAGAAGAACTACAAAGTTCTTAGGTCGAGTAAATTATTTAAAAAGATTGCTCTCTAACTTTTGTGGCATATCATTGGAGATTCTCGACTTGGTGAAGCTTAAAGATATTGAAGGATTATGGGAGGCCGCCAAATGGCTTTGACAAGATCAAAGAGTACCTCTCTAAACATCTGTTTTAATGCCTCATATCTATTATGTCACTTAAATTATATTTATCAACCATAAATGAGTCGATAGGTTGTCTCTTAGTACAAAACAATTCTATAGGTCATGAGCAGGTTGTATATTATTTGAGTAGGGTCTTAAATCCAGTAGATACAAGATATACCCGATTGGAAAATTATATTCGGTCTTGTACTTTGCATGTACTAAACTAAGACATTATTTGTTCAAGTCTTAGTCACAATGTGGTTTCTTAAACTAATCTTACGAAGTACATATAAGCAAGCCACTTATTATGAGGATTGGTAAATGGTCACTTGCTTTATGGGAGTGCCTTGGTTTATTTTCCAAAATGGAGTCAAGGAATAAGCATTTGCGTTCCTGAGCGATCATCCTTCCTTGGAAGAGATTGGACGGAATAGAGTGTGGAACTAGTAATTTTGGAATGAAGGAACCTTGGACCCTCAAATTTGATGGTTAAAGCATAGAGAATTTAGCTGGTGTAGGAATAATGATCATTTCACCAAAAGGAGTAAAGACTACACTGTCTTTCAATTTGACCTTTGAATGCACCAATAATCGGGCAGTGAAGCTTTGGCCCCTCTCTTTGGAACTTAGGAGCCAAAGATGTTGTGTCATTGGAAATTCTCAGCGGTATTTGATGGTAAGGAGAAGGGGTATAAAGATTACCACGAACAGCGTGCTATTGGCACCTTACTTTTCTACCCTTCAGTTATTGAACTCAGCCCCAACAATGTGGAATTTAGACATGTGCCTAGGGAATCAATGGGGAGATTGATGAGCTTGCTCCTCAAATAACCTCGATATAAAAATGGTGAAGAAATTAACCCATAAGCTCATCATGACAAAGAAAAGAATCCACTGCCGTTTTTATTAGGATTGACTGTATCTTAAATAATGATATGAATATTATTGGAGATTGGCGGCGTCAGTGAGGAGAATATTTAGAGAATCCGAACAAGAGGTTCCCCACATGTGAAGGCTCAGCTCAGATTTTATTTATAGAAGGGCTATGTAAGAAAGGATTTGATGAGATTTCTTTACTCCAAGTGCTTATCTTTCTCGAACATCATGGAAGTTATGAAGCAAGTTCATGGGAGAGGTTGCCTGGAGCCCATCGATCTAGGTAAAGATCTTTGATAGTTAATTAAGGCAGCGACTATTTTGTCGTCCACATTCTAAAAGACTGCATCACCTACTCCAAAGGTTGTCAACGAGTGCTAGAATATGGAAACATCTGAAGGATCTTTGTTGTTGAATTCTGATCAATAGTAAAGCCATGGGCTTTCAAAAGGATGGGTCATGGACCTAATCAGGAAGATTCATCCAGCATCATCAAAAGGGCACATCTTCATTCTAGTTGTTACAGACTATTTCACTAAATGGGTGGAAGCAATACCATTGAAGAAAGAAAAACAAAAGGATGTGATCTAGTTTATCAAGGAGCCAATTATTCGTAGGTTTAGGATTCTCCAGTCAATCGCTACTGATCAAGTAACAATGTTCACTGGGGAAGAGATGAATTACTTTGCTGCGGATTATGGGATATAGCTCATTATATCAACTCCTTTCTATGCCCAAACAACTAGACAAGCAGAAGTATCCAACAAAGTGTTGATAGGGATCCTAGAGAAAATGCTAAAGGAGAATCCTAGAGATTGACACATGATTTTATCAAGACATTTGTAGGCCTATAGAACTTCTAGATAGGTTATATAGGGGTAAGTCCTTTCTACGATTATGGATGAGATCACGATTACTCTTAATAAGTAGTGGGTGCCTTCGAAGAGTTTTGAGCAAAATGGCCTTACGCCTCGAGAGAGTACAATAAGGCCCATGTGGTGGACTCGAGATCGACGGATGACGGAAGAATACAAGTCTTCAGCTATATGTTGATTCATAAAAGCAAAGTAAACCAGACTTACATGAGAGAATCAAGAGAAAGAGCTTTGGAGTAAGAGAGCTTATTTGGGATATTATACTGCTAATTGGTTCCAAAGACAAAAAATTAGGAAAATGGTCTCCCAACTTGGAGGGACCTTTCAAGGTGCATCAAGTACTACCTGGAAACACATATTGGTTAGCAAACCTATAAGAAAAGCACCTGAGAGGTTCATCAATAAATGCACAAGAAAAGTATTTCCCTTACCATGTGAGAGTGTAAAAAACTTCCCAAAGAGATTAGGCCGACTTCAAGGCATGGGCAATATTAGAAATGTTACATGTTTTGATAAAAATGCCTTTTTAAACCACTGTGTTCTCGAAACAATCAAGTTTCTCTAGCAAAGTGTATTCTATTCTATGTTTTAGAGTTAGCTAGGCTTTTTTGATGCTATGTTCTCAAACATTTAAAGTTTCTCTAATAAGTACACCTTCTATTATGTTTTAGAAAAGTGACTTTTTAGCCAATGTGTTTCTCGAACATTGATTTCCCTCTAACATAGTACCTTGTTCTAGTCTGTATTTTGGATAAACATATATTCAATAGGTTTTTAAGCTAATTGTTTCTCAAATATATAAATTTTTCCAACAACATCCTGGTTCAATAAATTAGTAGGCTTTGTAGCCACTATTTTTCAAATTTCTCCAATGTTATACCTGTACCTAATATACGTAGTATATATTCTCAAATAAAGTAGGTCCAAGGACCACTTTTAATCAACAACAAAGTTACAACATTATTCCACAAACATCAACATGCATCAAAGGTAGGCCTAGTGCCACCTTGATCCGCTAATGCAATGTCATGACTGTAAGTGTACATGTGCAAGTGTTTAGTGAGTTCTCCATAATTCATTCCAAAAATATGAACACACATCAAAGGTAGGCACAGTGCCACATGATCCACTAATGCAATGTCATGGCTATAAAGTGTCGCGTGTATTTGAGTGTTGTTGATTTCATTGGATTATTTGCAAACAATCCAGCACATCGGAAGGTAGGCCTAATGCCACCTTGATCCACTAATGCAACATCATGACTGTAAGTGCATATGTGTACTATAAATGTTTAATTGAGTCTTCTTGACAAGTCAGGAAGTACACATCCTAGGAAGACATTCAGATTTCCTCCTTCCACCAAGCAAAAGTGGTAGGCCGATGGCCTCTAGTAAGGGTTGAAAAGGGATCATAAGAGCCTCGAAATGATCCATTTGTCATCATAGGCTATAGAGTACAAAGTATCGTCGAGGAAAAATGGCTTGGAGTAGAAGATGAGATTGTTGGCTTGATGAACCAGCACAAGGAAGCTCCTAAGAAAAAAAAATCAAAGAAAGTTATAAGTCATGATAAAGGTTTTAAATCTCAGGTTGTAGAGCGAGAAGTGTTCAATAGGAAAAATTCTATGCGCGAAGAGCTACTTATTTAAGTTGTTTATTTGGTAGACAAAGCATAATTCTTTGGCAATACACAACCTACTATCTAGCAAAGAAAAAGCTCAAGTTCAGGTGAAGGGTCACTCAACCTGAGGTTGTTGGAAATCATTCAATATGCACTCAAGAAAATTTTTGAAAACAGCCAAACGACTTCAAAAATAAATTTTTTCGTAGGTGTAGTCAAGATTATCTTCGTAATCTACACCTAAAAAATGTTGAGAGAAAGCATCTAGAATAACGAAAAAAAAATTTAGAAATTTGCCATTCAAGAGGATTTTAAATTCTACACTTAAAAAAGTTTTCGAAAACAGTCAAACAGCTTCAAAAGAATTTTTTTTGAAGGTGTATTCAAGATTATCTTCGTAATCTATACCTTAGAAAATGTTCAAAATAGTCAACCGACTTGAAGAATTTTTTGAAAGTGCGTGAGAGGATTTTCAGTGCACTTAAGAAAATTTTCAAAAAACAACCAAAGCGACTTCAAAAATAATTTTCAAGGTGTATTCGAGATTATTTTTGTAATATGCACCTCATAAAATGTTTGAAATAGCCAAACAGCTTCAAAATAAATTTTTCGAAGGTGTACTCATGAATATTTTCGAGTTGTGCACCTTAGAAAATGTTCGAAAGAGCCAAACAACTTCAAAAGAATTTTTTCAAATGTGTACTCATGAATATTTTCAAGTTTTGCACCTCAAAAAATGTTTGAAAGAGCCAAACGGCTTCAAAAGAATTTTTTCGAATATGTAGTCATGAATATTTTCAGTATATGCACTTAAAAAAATTTTTGAAACAAGTCGAACAACTTTAGAATAATTTTTTCGAAGATGTATTCATAATTATTTTCAAAATTTGTACCTTTATAAAATGTTTGAAATGGCCAAACAGCCACTACATGAAAAATGACCTATAGTGGCATAGTTTTAGTAGGGGTTTTTAAAATTTCTAACTAAAATTCATGTATTACCGCGTTTATATAATTGATACGGGTATATGAATTTTCATTAATCTTACTGCTTGGGGACAACTAGAAAAATCACTATTATATAGATCCCTTATAGCTACATCAAAAATAAAACCGCTACTATACATTAGACACATTTGCCCTTTTACCTTGTATTTAATCGAAATTTTCGTCTTTCCCTTATCTCTCTTTCACTAATCTAAATGACATTTTAAAACCTCTACTAGAGTAGTCAAACTCTCGAAGCAGAAAGTGAAGTAACTATCGTCTCCATCTTACGCTCCTCCGCTTTGTTTTACTCAAGAAAATTCCATAAATTTTCTCTAGATCCCAACCTTGCCTTTCTTTCCACTTCATCCATTTTTTGTACCCTCTCTCTCCGCATTTTTTCTCACTCTACTCTCGGTGGATTGACCCAAAATTTTTCATGTGTGAGATGATCTATCATCTCGACCTTTTTTTGACCTCGACCTATCTTTGCCTGGTCTCATTTCTCTCTCTCACTTTAGGGTTCCCTGTTTCTCCACCTACTAAAGTAGGAGATGCGTCAAAGAAGAAACTTCACCTAGCATTTTCTCTAATTTCTGGTTCGTCTTCTTTTCCTTGTTTTTGGTGATTTTGATTTCTCATTAACTCTATTTTTCTAGAATTTGATTTCAATTTTGTTTGGAGTGATTTTGATTTTTCATTCTTCTTCGTTTTTTACTATATTTTTTTGGACTGGTTTTTCAAATGCTATTTCTGTGTTCTAGAATTTGATTTGAATTTTGTTTGGAGTGATTTTGATTTTTCATTCTTCTTCATTTTTGCTAGATTTTTTTGGATTGGTTTTTCAGATGCTATTTTTTTGGTTGGAATAAGTAATTTCCGGCTTCTCATACTAATTGTACTCACTCTGCCAATTTGTTGATTTTGGTTTTTGAAGGACTGAATCAAATTAAGGGCTTAAAAGTCATCAATTCAGTGGAGACCAATGTGAAGTATCTCAGAACTAATATTTAAGATAGCCAAACCGATTTGCTATTGATTAACATTGATTCATAATGATTTCTTATTTATTTATTAAATCAAAGAGATCTAAAATAGAAAAATGTCATTTTACATATTGGATTCCTAGTTTGGATGTTGGAATTTTATGTGCATATTTAAGGTACTGTTTGGTATACTTTTCATTTAAATAATAGTAATTTAAATGAATTTACTCTATGTTACTTATGTATTTTATGACTTTAGCAGAGGTCCCATTGACCACCGTCAACCTGCGAAACTTGTGTGTCTCATATCATAAGACCCATACATAAGTAAAATGACCCAATGGGGCCCATCGTCCTTTTCGTCCATCTGGTTACAAGACCATGATTAGTGCCCAAAAGTGCTATTTTGAATTTATTCAAGATAGGTTTTGAAGTGCTTTTTGCGCATAATCATATGAATTAAACCAATTGTCATGTGCATGTCACCGTGCTTCTAATTTGTTGAGATTGTTTGGGTAGTTTTGAGATCTTGAGACAGGTTCGCGAGCTTAGCTTCTTATTGATCTTGAATGTGAAATCCTGATGCATTTCACCAAGTTAGAAATTGATAGAAATGTCAAAATGAATTGAAGAATTGAAGGCAAATTGATGAATAAACCATGCAGGAAGTGATGCAGTGGCAAGACAGGCAAAAGAGGAGGAAACCTGGAATTTCGCTATGCATTGCGAAAATTTCGCAGGGATTGCGAAAATCTGCGAAATTTTCGCAATCATAGCGAAAATTTGGCAATCTTAGCGAAATTTTCGCTATAGCCAAATTTTAAGCTAAGCTAGCGAAGATTTTGGCTAACTATGAGTACATTCATAAACGAAATTTTTTGGTTTAAGCTATCTCTTGTAAATTTTGCTAGGCTAGCGAAATTTGGCTAGCATGTGATTGCAGCTATACTATGAATTTCTGCGTGGCGAAAATCCTGACTGTGTTTTTGGTATTTTGATTCCAAACGACCACGTTTTGATAAATTACCATTTGTCCCTAATGTTAATTTCATATTTTAGGCATTTTTGTAATTTCACACCTTGAGTTGGCTATATAGCTCCTACAACTTTTTATGAACCCTAACTTTTTCATTTATTTAGATTTATGACTTTTCATTTTAGGTTTTATTTTGCTCTCTTCTCTCTCCTCTTTCTCTCATTTTCTTGGCTTCCAAACACCCCCTTTGAGGATGACAACTCAAAGGATGTTTGGCTAAGCCCCCTTTCCTTGAAGAGGAGGGTCACTGGTGGAGTTTGGGTAGTTTCATGCCCTCTCATTTATCCTGCATTTATGAGCATTTAAGCTCCACCGCATCACCTTAGGATTTAGGAAACCTCTAGATCAGCCTGGCCAATGTGTATTTGACAAGCTTAGTGGTTCTGGTGGATGTAATCTTAGATCAACTTGTCATCCACCTAATTTATCTCCTATTAGTTTGCCGTAGGTTGCCTCTTTGAGGCCATATGCACCTTCATTAGGACTTGGATGCTCTTGAATGCCATATCTCCTTGAGGAGTAATTTAGGGTTGGAACAGTGCGAATCAAGGTGCAGTTTGGGGAAGCATTATGATCATTATCCCAATGAGAAGCAAACCAGGGGCACTAGATACACCCAGCAAAGTCAAATCCGGTGACCCCGAGACTTCAAAAGTCTTAACTTTAAAATTTTCCTTTAATTTGTATATGCGGTTACAGCCATCGACCCTTTGTTTTGAACAAACCCAGTCGAGAAATACCATTTCAACTCATTTGCCTTCTCATTTCCACGAAAACCCATCCCAGTGTTCGACCCTGGGCCCATTTATCTTTGCGGTGGCGGCTACGGCGGTGGAGAACATAGAAACAAATTTTGTTGATTAGGATCACCTACGCCTGCGAATCCGATGGCTGGATTCGCAGAGATGGTGCCCTAGTGAGATAAATTTATTGAACTTGTGATTCATATCACAAGTTTTGGTAAATCTCATTCCTTTTGATTTTATCATTTTTTAACTTACGAGTTCCTTTGCGATTTTAAATTTTTCGATTACATTGAGTTTTCTTTGCTTTAATTTTAGCTAACCTTAACCTTTTATTAGATTCTGTTTTTGTTTGTTTTCTTTGTTGATTTGTAGAATTATGCGGGAAGCGGTTTTATGCGATGGGATAGGAACCGCTGCGGGTAGGCATGAGGGTGAATTTCTTTGCACGGAGCGGGGCTTGAAATTGATCCTCCGCGATTAACCAGTCGGATCGCCGCGAGAACGACAAAGCCCGGCCAGTGCCTAGGGCGATGCGCTACCTTTTTTTATTTTTTTTTTTTTTTTTTTTTTCCGATCGCGGGGATCACATACACCGGGGTGGGTGCCCTCGCTCATAATTCCCCCCTGTGAGGAGGTGGCGGTGAAATAACCACTTGGTCCTCTGCTCCCAGCGTTCCATGGCACGGAGATGAAACCACTTACAATCACATCAGGGAGTTTGAGGAATGCACCACTTTCCAAGAGGTGCGTTGGACGCCTTTCGGAGCTCCTCAAGTTGAAAGCCTTTCAGACCTAAAGGACAAGGCAAAAATTTGGCTAAATGCGTGGGCGAGAACCATAGGGGTGGGGAGAGATTTGCAGTGGGAATTTCTAAAATTCTTCGATTACTCCTGTAGATGACAACTTGAAGGCCAATTACATTTGCATTTCGTGATGGTGAGAGAGTTACGGGTTACGGGAGAGATTTATGGAGACTATCGGTGCGTACCCACACCATGGGTTTGATACATGGATCTTTGTGTAGACCGTTTTATGATGGAATATCCCCTTCAGCAGAAACAATTATTGGAAACTATGTGTGGAGGAGATTTCTTGAGTAAAAATCACATTGAAACCAATGGACTTCTCAGTGTGTAATGAGACCTCAGAAATTTGGGGATGACCAAACCAGAGAAGAAGATAGATTCAAACGCCCGATGAACCAAGAGGAGGCATGTACATGCCTCTCAGGGTATGGAGCTAAGCTAAGGTGTCTACCTTGGCTAGAAAGATTGGAGGAGTGAAAGAAAAAGGGTCCATGAGGTGCGAGCAATGAATGAATACACAGGTCCAGCTATTTTATTGCCAGTACTGACCACCAGGGAGAACCATGTCAAACCCCCATTAGGGGATGCAAATGTGGTGGGCCCCGAAACAAACCATAAACAAAGTATCATATGGCAACACTTACAGCCCCAGGCCCGGAGGAGTCACTAACCTTTCACGAAACTAATCCCCTGCCTATGTGCCCCCGGTACTGAAACAACCAGTTTGGTTCTCGTCTAAACCCATGACCATCATCGTCCACTTACTCACTGTTAGACAAGCTATATTGAATTTGAGCAGGTGGTAGGCAATTTTGTGGAAGAACAAGGGGATCAACGTACAATTGGCACAAAGGGTCAAATCTTAAGCTAAAGAAGAAATTACATGAACAAAGAATAGATGGGCTGAAACAGCAATCGGAAAATTGATAACCTCAGTGTTAATTACAAGATCTGACAACACTGCTGGAGTGCGGAAAGGAAGGTTCCCTTCCCAAACATTTACCAAATCAAAAGGAGTCCATGAGGTAGAGTTACGTCCATTAATTCGAGGGATAGATGAAGTAAGCTATCATCACTTTGAGAGTGGAAAAGAGATAGAAACGCTTGATGCCCATAGCTTCTTTGAAAAGAAACATCTGAGGAAAAGGAAGTGGGCTGAAAGGAGTAATAATCAGTGAAGACCAGTGAAGAAAAGCATGCCCCCTCCATTTCCCCAGCAACGAGAGCGAAAAATCCCAAACCAAAATTTGAAATTTAGGAGGTGCTAAGGCAAGTGAGAGTAAACATTCACTTTGCTCGTGATTAAGCAAGTCAAACATGCAAAGTTCTTGAAGGACGTGCACGGTCGAAAGGGTTGAGCATTGAAAAGAAGGCGCCTAACCGCGCAAGTCGATTACCATAATCGAGCAAGACCCCGATCAAATACAAGGATCCAAGATCCCTATAATATCGATCGACATTGGTGGGACTTGTATGAACCAAAGCTACATTAAGATTTGGGGGCCCGGTGTAAACCCTGCCATGTAGTGTATAGCCAGTTAGATTTGGGAGTGATTAGGTATACGATGGGGTGAAACTAAAATCAACAAAATTTATAACCACCCTAAGTTCCTACTACTGCCCGTAGTCAAGCTCTTTCTTGATATGGTGGTCTAAGTCGAACACGGGGATGGGTTTTCATCCTGAAATGGTTTGCATCGGTGCATGAGTAAGGCTTTCTATTTGGACTCTTTGGTTGGGTTTCAAAAGCGGTGAGAATGGTTGGCGAAAATTATGGCGAAAGTTAAAAATTGAAAAAGTTAACTTTGAGAATTAGGTCACTAACTTGGCAAGTTAGAGGCGAAGCAAGTGTCCTCGGGTTTTATCATAAGCGTTATGACATCGCTTATATAGTCCATGCTCCATGGGATCTATATTAACTAGCAAACCTCACCCATAGACATCTCCTATTTGAGTCAAAGCAGTGCTGAGTTATGGCCCCTTTTAGTTTAAAACCCTAACATTCATTATCATTCGGGCTCATTAGACCATCTAAGAACGACGATTACATCTCTCACCCGAGCCTTTGCATCCTAACATGGAAGTATTGGCCAAAATAATATGATAAATGTTATTTAACCTAATTTGAAGAACCCTAACATGTAAATATTATCTCTCGAGCTCGTAAAAACCATCTAAAGACAACGTCCTAAAGCATGGAGTATTGGCGAATCAATAACATCCCATGTTATGCAGCTAAGTTTTGAATAAGAGCCATAAATACACTACCGTGGCTTTAATACAAGAGGACAACGTACTGTGCCCACCACCAAGCTAGCTTCCTTCCTCTTCCAGGGAAACGCGAAGCATCTCTTGAGTTGTCATCTTTCGAGAGGTGTGTTTGCGTAGGAAAGGGAAGAAAGAAGAGAGAGAAGAGAAAAGAAATAAAGCAAAACCACAAAATAAAAAGACTTTATTCTGAAAATAAAAACTTACAAAAATATCTTCTCCCAAAATTGTTCCTCCAATTCTTCACACTTTCTTCTGAAACAAGAGGGGCTTATATAGGCCTCCTCTAAGTGTAATACCAAAAAACCTATGAGAAATTGACTAAGTTATTGGACTTCAATTAAATGTCCTTAAGTTTGGAGCGGTTTGGCATTAATTACAAAGCATGACGGGGCATCAGTTTTCGCTAAGGAATTTTGAGGAATTTTAGCTAACTAAGCGAAATCAACGAGTCACAGCGAAAACATAATTCGGTAGGATGGAAAAATTTCGCTATTGCTTGAATTTAAGCTAAATGTGAGGAATTCTTGTGAAATAAGCCCGAGAAATCGGGTTTTTAGCTAAGGAGCAGTGCTAAGCGAGAATTGGGATGGGTCTAGCGAAATTTGGTGTTTTAGCTAAGGTTGCGAAATTTTTCGCTAAGGTTGAGTACCATGATCCTACTTTCGAAAATTTTAACGACTTAAGCGAAAATTCCAGGCTTTGGTGATCCTTGTTCTGCATTGCCTCATCTTCAAGCGCATCACATTTTCTTCCTGTTGCCTTGGTTTCCTCATTGATTCTTGGGCCATTGATGGTGAGACTTGAGTTCAAACTTCATGATTCATCATTCATCTAGACATTGAACTCGAAAGTCTGTAAAGCCTGCAACTTGACGAAAATACTCTACAAATGGCATAAAGTACTACTAAGAGAAGTGGAACACTTCAATTGGTATAAATGACATGATTAATGCGCCAAAAGCACTCTCAAAACCTATCTAATATAGGGTTCAAAATTGCACTTTTTAGGCATTAATCACCAGCAAAGCAATTTATAGTCCCTTGTGTGCAAAATAGAAAAAGGAGATGCATGTGGTGATTTGCAAGGTTATGATTCAAAGGGTTTATATGCATATATTACGTAACGAAATTGAGTAAAGTTGTAAACCGATATGAAAAATCAAAACCACTTCACCAAGAACAATTGAGTCGATATTGGATCCCATAATTCTCAACTTGAATTTCCACCTAAGTCTAATATGGTTCTTTTTGTAACTTGATTAATAAATAAAGCTACTTAAGTACCTCCCCCATTCCTAGCGACATGGCCTAAAGTTGTTGAACAACCTAGATAGGAGCTAGTTACACTTTTCTTTCTTTATTCATCTACATCGTAGGGTGCAATGCTTAAAATCAAAGCTTCACCAGTCCGGGTATATGAGTCCTGAGTAGCTCCCCAACCAATAAAAGTTTAGGGCATCAGCGAAAGGATCCTTGACCACTAACTCTAAAGGCTTTAAATCAGGACTTGAATGACTTGAAAATTAAGCATCCACGAGTCATTAAACTTCATTTATCACCCGTATAACGAACACTTCAAATCGATGACTCCCGACGGTGGGCTTAGGGCATAGTTTCAAAACTTTACCGCCACCCTCGTTGATCTTTCTACAGGTTTCAAATAATTTCACGAACTTTGTTTTTCTTTTTCTTCTTTTCTTTTTCTTTTTCTTTCTGCTTGTTCTTTTCTTTTCCTTTTGAAACAACATTGGTCTTAGTGAGTAACTTCAAAAACTATCTCATTAGCCAACATACCTAAAATGCTTTCTGGCGAAAAAGCCTACCGGGATTTCACGACCTATTGGAACAATGCGGAGTGCGTGTGTGAATTATATGAGGAGAAATTTCAAGTTGAGCATGGGAACTTGGTACGACCAAAAAATTGTCTCAAGCATGGAATTTGTCCTAGCATATAGTGACAAATAGTGATTCAATTTCCAACATGACAATTCAATTGTCAGTGCCAACAATTCAATTGTTCAATTTGAAGAAAAACACATTTAAACCTAGTGGAAGTACAAACATGATATGTGCAAGATTTGTATATATATAAAGCTGAATAGCGCGATACTGCAATGAGTGGCTAACTCTTGAATACAAAGCTAAACACAAAACTATCGTTTTGCCTGTGACTGTGCATAAATCCTAGAAAGCAAGTGGTAGCGATTGATAAGGTATAAATAAACAAAAATAAAAAAGAAACCTAACCACCTCACTGCTGTGGTGGTGGTGGTGATGAGCTGAAGCTAACTCTTGTTCTTGGCAGACATCAATGAAGGCTGCATCGGTGGTGGGCTCCTCTCGTGACAGAACATGAGGAAGACCCGGTGGGTCATAATGCGGAGTCGACATAGAGTAGCCTTGGACCGACCTCGAATCACTGGGCGGCTGTGTGGCTGCAAGTGAGGCCGGATGGCATCAAATCACAATTTATCTCCTCATTTGGCATGTGGATGTACTCACGTTGAATGATGTCTTGGGAATAGGAAGACCTGGAGTATCTGTTCTTTGCAGTTTTGCTGATGTAGTATGTGGAGGAGATGGAGGTGAAACGATGGAATGGGAGTCCTCATACCTCGGGCTCGGGGACGGGGCATATCATCTGTATGGTAGTCCTCGACCTCGACCCCGGGTACCTCCTCTGAGATCCTGTTCAGTCGTATGTGGAGATGGGACCGGGCATAGTCATAACCCGGTCTCGTTGTGGCTGGACGATAGCTCATCTCTGCTTTGGGGCTCCTGCAGGAATCCATGCGCTCGGAGAACATAGCGAGAGAGAGTCTCGGCATCGATGAGTGGGATGCTCTCCGCTCGGGTCAGTTCTTTTCGATGGACCTTACTCCCTCCAGAAATGCAAAGGAGGCCATCGCACGACTCGGAGGCCCAGACAAAATCCCCGGATCCGTCAAAGTGCCTCCCGGGATGGCCTCCCCTCCCTCACACATAATCTTTGCGGGAGGAACGCGGTACGTAGCGGGAGATGGTGTCAGCGGCGCCCGGGGCGGAAGGCGCCTCACATGCGAATCTTTGGACCCGGCGTCCTGGCCGGTGCTGGACCCATCTCCTGTGAGGCGGGTGAGCTGCAGAGCTTTATAACCCTACGAGATTGCTTGATATGCAGTCAATCTTGTTAAAGCTGCTCCGGGTGGCACAGTACACACAGCGATCATCTATCATGGCTGAATCTCTAGTGGGTATCTGTCTCCACGGATGTCATAGAGTGGTAAAGCGCGTACCAGCTCTTAGGTAATCGCGTCGCGGAGTCATGAAGGAGTAGGAGTGAATACTCCTCGATCAATCTCAGACTCAGATATAAAGGGTGACTGCAATCACGGAGATGTCATAAAATGACTCCTGATGAAACTCTGTTTGTAGGTCGCATTCCCGGAATGGGGTTCCCTCTGAATAGTGGCTCCTGATCCTCGGCGGCGGCAATTTCGTGAGTGATGAGTCGCCTCTTGTGGCAGATGGCCCCGGAGATGGTGGGGCTGGTGGAAATGACCTTTGGGCGGAGTGTGCGGGCAGGAAAATGGGGCCTCCCAACTCTCCTCAGAGTGGTACGGGCGTGGGGCAGGGGGTCTGATCAGGGTGCGATAACGTCTAAATCCTAAGGCTCCTCTGAAAGGAATTTTGCCTGCGGGGCCATTGATGAGTACGGGGCGGGACTGGCTGGGGCCCACTCTCTCGGCGTCTGCAGATCTCAGAGTCGAGAGAAGCCCCGGGACCCGCCCCCGTCACAGACATACGTGTCGAAATAAAATGCTCGAAGGGCTGACTCCTTTGAATATATTCTTTGCCTTTGTAATGCGGAACGAGCTCTCACAGGCCTCTTTGAACCACCTGAAAGCAAACAAAGCCCAGACATTTGAGGCTCAGCATTTGTATTTGGAATGGCCACACAGACTAACTGAGGCAAGGCTCGGGTAATTTGGATCACGGGGCGGGGCACGACCGAGGGGCCGGACCGGGGCACGGCGTGTGGCTCGAGTGGGCGTGAGGCTGATCAGAGGCTCGTGCGCCCGTGGTGGGAAGCTCGGGCAGGGGCTGGGGTGGGGCTAGTCTTGTGTCGGGATGCATTTTATCTTAGAGCTCGGTCGAGGCCAAAGCTGGGGTGTAGGGAATTTTGGCGGCTCGATCTAGCCGAGACCACGAACTAAACAGTGGAGCTCGAGACGAGGTCGTGGCGCGGGGTGGTCGCGAAGCAGCGGGGCCCCAGGACTGAGCTTATTTGGGAGCTCGGGACACGGCTGGGAGGAGGGAATGTGGTGGCATTCTAAACCGGCCTCCACTGTTTATATAAACATCGCAAGAGCGGTAGAAGGGTCATTTCACTGCCAATTTTATATTTTAGCGAATTTGGCTCACCACTAGTACACCACACATGGTCGAATTTTGAGTTAAATGAAAATTAATATATTAAAGTAAAATTAGATAAAATTAGGAAATAGAATATCTAATAATTTAATATAAGATATTATAAAATACATACCCGACTTACTAAAAATGGAAAGAGTGCTAAATTAGGAAACATACTAAAAATAGCTAAAGAAATGGAAATTATTCAAAATAAAAAACAAAAAATTGTTGACTTGCAATTTGGTTTGAGAACACCAAACCGATTGATATACGAAAATTACTCAAAGGTCGAGGAGGATGATCTCCTCGACCACATTGATCTAGATTTTGACTAATTCCAACTAGTTTTGGGTACTTTGAGTTTATCTTGTTCTCGGTGTTGGCTGTTGAATTGAGCAATTGGCTTCAGCATTGTGATGTTGCTAGAGACCAATTCTTCTTCATCTCCCATGGTTGATCACTCCTTGCATTTCACAGAATATTATGTTTTCCACACTGGCGATCGTTAGAACAACCTCTGACTGAAATTTGATTTTTCAATTTCTAACGCTCAATGTTTGACAATTCAAATGAAAGATATTCCAACTCCATGGTCATGTTACCAAAAAGTTAATTGCATGACTCCATTAGGCAATTTATTATTGCATTGGCGATGGCGAAATGTCTTCCTAAGATGATTGGTACATGATTGGGTTCTTAGCAATTGGTTAAGTTATAAGTACCACAAAAATCTTGGGTAGTAGGAATTTATCTATCTTACTAAAAACATCTCAACTCTCATGAGGATCTTTGCAATCTATCGTGATGAGAGTGTGATGTTAGCAGGGTTTAGTTCACAAGCCCTATGCATATCTTGAATGGCGTTGATTCTCAACATTCTAAATCTAATGGACTTTCTTACAATTCCTGTAGTGTAGGAGATCTGGATCTTTGTTTGTGAGAGGAGGGGGGGGGAGGTATTGCTTTGGTGTTCTTTATCTTCAGTAAAGTCTTTCCCTGTTTCATCCCTTCTCGTTGATGCCACAAACACACATGTGAGACATGAGTGTGTTGTCTGTACACCCCCTTTGGCTAGACCCACATGTTTCCCACTGTTTTTGTTTGTTTAGGCCAGATCCTCCTCTAGGAGAGATATAGGGTTGCAATTCTGCTCACCGCCTAGGTTCTTCAACGGGTTTTGGCATAAGTTTGATCAACCTATTTCCACTTCTCGGGGTGATTATGGCCTTAACCTCATCCATTCACGAATTGTTGGATAATCCTACCTGCTTGAATTCCTTTAAGTTTGGAAGCTGTTTGTGATGGAAACCTTCCATTCTCTTGTACTTAACAACTTGTTGATCTTGGTGATTGAATCTGTAGGTTATCAATTTTAAGTTTGAGATTGCTCTCAAGCTGCATCTATTCTCTTATTGATGTACTCACGATTATGATCCTTTGTGCCCGATTGCATTAATTCCTTTGCTCCTCGACAAAGTTGCACTTGCTTACTCGAGAATTCAATGGCTTGCTCTCTTGGAAGAGGATGGTGGTTGTTGTATTTGTGAGGAAATAGGCGAGGTTTGGCACAGAGTACATAAGCGGTTGGGTCTCATGCAAGATTAGGGTGATTCCTCGGTGGAATTGCTAGGTATTACCATATGGAGCGATAGTTGTTGTGGCTTGTATTGTCTGCAGTGTTTGCACATTACGACATCAAATCCTTCAGCTGCGGGAGCCGTGGGTTCTTTGTGCATTGGGTGTGCGATTGGAAATTGGTGCGAGATTGAAATTTGTGCGGGATTTTCGATCCCGCGCATGCACCTCACTTGGGCTGTTGCCTTCAAGCTCCTCTACCTTCACAGCTGAGGTTAAATCCTGCTCTCATTTCTATGTCTTGAGCGATTGCATACATCCCACGTTGGTTGTGGTGGTTTCATCCTACTCCAGTTTCTCTGAGGTTAAGCTCATCTGACCCATGAAGTTTCAATACGTAATTTAAGAAATCATGGCTTCATCAGGGATGTTTGCTTAAAAGTCCCAGCATGGTTTCTAAGGTTGCCTCATGGCGGGGCATACCACCATAGCGTGGTTCACCAACATCCATGTCAAACCGTAGATTGTGGACATACTGCTTGATGGTTTCCATAAATCTTTCCCGACCATGGTAAAATCTCACCATCATGTTTGCAAAAGTGTAGATTTGTCTTTTCAAATTATTGGTCTTGTGAGCCTTTGAAGAACTTTTTCAAGAGTCGACACGCAGCTCAACCCAATTTCTTATGGTTCTAGGCCTCAATAAGTTGAGCCAAATCTTGGCCTTGTCCTTTGGGGAGTCAATGGAAATGCCTTTGGCTTGGCAATTCCGTATCCATCATACCTTCCCTTGAAGGTAAGTACAAACCTCCTCAAAATCCCTAATGAGTGTATGGATTTTCATTTTCCATGCATGATATGTGGGGAGTAGAGTACCAAATATGGCCTCAACTGCTACATCTTATTGAGAGGATGATGCGGGATGGGGCAACTCTAGGAGGTGGATGTGATCCTCATGTTTCTATAGGCATTTGGATTCATGAGGTTCTGGTTAGCTCTGTTGTTATAGTATAGGATCCATAGTATCGATTGGTACACTAACTTCACTGATTTGGTTCAAGTTGTGTACCTATCCTATTCAAATCTACCGAAGTGTCTCTATCCTTTGTGCATACCGGTTATTTTTACAAATTAAAGAGAACTGACAAAAGCGACAAACAACACAAGATTAAAATTAGCCAAAAATAATAAAGCTGTTGAATGGCTTGAAAGTGAAACGGTGCGATTCTTGCAAAGTAAACAAAGTGGCGATTCACATTTGATTCGCGAGATAAAGTTACCTTAAGCTTGGGATGTTGATCCACAGTACTCCTCGAAACTACCATTTGTAGTTGCTTTGTCCAGAAACACTTGGCATCGCATTTTGATTCGTACGGTAAGGGTGAGGTTAAAATCAACAAAATTTATATGCACTAAGTTCCTACTCTTCAGTAGTCGAGCTACATGATATAGTGGTCTAAGTCGAACACGGGGATGGGTTTTCATCACAAAATGGATTTCATCGGTGCATGAAGGTAAGGCTTTCTATTTGGACTCTTTGGATTTGGAGTTTCAAAAGCAGGTGGGAATGGTTTGAAAGCGAAAATTATAAGCGAAAGTTAAAGTGTGAAAAAGTTAACTTTGAAGAAATTAGGTCACTAACTTGTGAGTTAGAATGACAAAGTGTCCTCGGGTTTTGCTCCCTTAAGCGTTATGACATGCGAAACATATAGTCCGTGGCATACCTTGGGATCTATATTTAACTAGCAAACCTCACTTATGAAACATCTCATTTGAGTCAAAGCAGGTAGCATGCGGTTATGGCCCACTTTTAGTTTAAAACCACAACATTCAAATTATCATTTCGAGAGGCTCGTAAAGACCATCTAAAACGATTGCATCTCTCACCCGAGCCTTTGCATCCACAAAGAAAGCATGGAAGTATTAGCGAAATAATAATAGTAAATGTTATTTGCTTCCTAATTTGAAGAACCTAACATGTAAATATTATCTGGAGGCTCGTAAAAACCATCTAAAGAACAAACGGAGTCCTAAAGCATGGAGTAATGGCGAATCTTAACATCCCGTATTTTATGCAACTAAGTTTTGAGAATAAGAGCCATAAATACACTACAGTAGCTTTTAATGCAAGAGGACCTTGTGCATATGCCCCTTGCAAGCTAGCTTCCTCCTCTTCAAGAAAGGAGGCTTGCCGAATCTCTTGAGTTGTCATCCTGAGAGGTGTGTTTGCGAGGGGAAAGGGAGAAGAAAGAAGAGAGAAGAGAAAGAAATAAAAGCAAAACCTAAAATAAAAGACTTTATTTACAAAATAAAAACTTACAAAAATATCTTCTCCCAAATTGTTCCTCAATTAGTACTTTCTTACCATGAGGGGCTTATGTAGTCCTCCTCAAGGTATGAAAATACCAAAAAACTACTAGAATTGACTAAGTTATTGGACAACAAGTAATACACCAAGTTTGGAGGCGGTTTGGCATTAGTACAAGCATGGCCAAGAGCATCAATTTTAAGCTGGGGTAGAGATTTTAGCTAACTAGCGAAATCAGCCAGTCTAAGCGAAAACATGGGAATTCATTGGGATGGAAAATTTCGGCTAGCTAACAGAATTTCGCTGGCCATGAAATTCTTGTGGTACGAATCGGGTTACCTTCTAAGGAGCAGTCATTGTGAGGTGGGATGGAGTCTAGCGGGAATTTGATTGTTTCGCTAAGGTTGCGAGGTACACCGCTAAGGTTGAAATTTTAAGCAATCCTAGCAGAATTTTCTTGGCTGTGAAAATTCGACTGTTGATCCATATTTGCATCCTCACATCTTCAAGCGCATCACATTTCTTCATTTGCCTTGGTTTCCTCATTGATTCTTGGGCGATTGATAAGTGAGACTTGATTTCAAACTTCATGATTCATCATTCATCTCGACATTGAACTCCAATGCGCAAAAGCACATAAAGCAACCAAAAATACTCTCTAAATGGCATAAGTACTACTGAAGACTAGAACACTTCCAATTGGTATAGTGACATGATTAATCATAAAAAGCACTCAAAACCTATCTAATATAGGGTTCAAAATTGCACTTTTTGGGCGTGGTCGGGAGCCTCAAACCCTGACATCCTTTGTCATTGGTGATCGATCGGTGAAGATTCTAAAGGAATAGTAGAGGATGTCTTGTGAGTGGACAAATTCTCTTGCCAAGTAGACTTTATGATGTACGATCACCAGAGCGATGGCAAATGGAGCCCCGATCATGCGATTATCACGGGAAGACCATTTTTGTACGCGATACAATCATCAATTGCAGAAATGAGTCATCTTTTGACTCATTTGGCAACATGACAACTTTTGGGCTGACATTTTCCACTTGGCCGATAAGCGAACAATTTGAGGATGGGGAGCAAACCGATGAAGTTTGCACGAGTGGCGCCACGGGTAGGAAGGCGCTGATACTAACAAACTGTGGGAAGAATTGATGGAGAACAATAGAGCGATTAATAGAGAATCCACTATCCCTCTGTAACGATGTGCTTACGAGGAGACTAGATTACTGAAACAATGGAGGTGGCATGAAGGCATCTCTGACACACACCACTTTGCATGTGGAGGAGCTTACTCTCTTGGACCCTCATGAGATCCAATGTTTACACAGCTGGAGTGGTTCTGGGAACACGGAGACCCTCAAATTTTTATTGAAATTTTTGCTTTATATTATTTTTAAGTCTTAAATTGGGCTTTTAGTGGTGCCCTTTACTTTTTTACCTATTTCCTTTTCAAATATTTTAGCATTCTGAAGCTTATCTTATCACAATTTTTGGTTTTGGAAATGTTGGGGTTGTAGTGCGAGGGGAAAATCTCATTTCCTCACGCATTTGCGCGGTCTGATGCAAGTGCAATATTCAACCATGCCATTCCCTCACAGTTTCAAACCGTTCGTTTCATCTTCTATTGGAGTACCACCACGAGTTTTCTTTTGAAAAAGTTGATAATTTTGTTAAATATCTTGCGACATATAAATATACCATGCGGCTATTTTCTACACTTTGCGAATCGTTCTTATTACCTATATTTTGGTATTTCTACTCTTGCCTTTAGTTGAAGAATTGAAGCCATGTATGCTACCTTATTGTTAGAACAATTCCATGCATGATTTAGTTTTTGGTCAATTGAAGTTCCAGTGTATTCAACCTTGAACATCCCCCTTTAGCTAATTCACACACTGCACACCAGATTGTACCAATAGGTTGAGAAGCTATATACCTCTTCTCACCTTGCAAAGCCGGCCTTAGATCTGTTGACGACCCATAATAGGTTCGTGTTGCCCATGTATGAAGACCAATGTAGTCTTCCAAATGAAAAAGAAAGAAAAAAGCAAAAGAAAAAGAAAAGAAGAAAAAGAAGAATAAAAGCGTGGCCAGCTGCCTTGAAGCAGAACACGATCAGGGGTATATGGTAAAGCCTTTAGTCGATGCCCTATACCTTAATTGGTTAGGGTCATCGACTTAGTGTTCGCTACGGGTGGATAGAGTAGAGTTCGATGAGTTGTAGGTGCTTAATTCTGAAGTCATTGTCGAGTCAGAATTGAAGCACGTAGAGTTTATTAGTCGGAGTTGATCCTTTTGACGTGCTGACCTTAAATTAGTTTAGATCATGTGAGTTGAATGTTGATTACGGACTTTGATGAAGTCGAGGTTTAACGTGCACCTATGATGTAAATCAAGAAAGAAATAAAGTGTAGAAATTTGGTCCCTATTTGGTTGATTATGAGTTTAAGGCCATGAGTGAAAGTAGCTTCTGGGTTAGGGAGGGAATGACTTTACAGTTTATTGGCTCAAAGTGGTTACCTTAGGAACAATTAGATTTTGGTGGAAGTTAAGGTTGAAACATGGGGTGATGTTGCCCTAAAACTTGTTCTTATATGGTTTTTGTTCTTTCATGTTGATTTTCGAACAGGGTGTAAATTGTTCATATTAAAGGTAAAGCCTATCTGTACATACACTTTTTGAACCATATACACTTTTTGTAAAAGCACAGCATGCATACCCTTATTGTTTGGCATTACTAGGGACTAGCAGCGTGTCAGTTGGGGGTGTGATTGGTGCCCCGAAGTGCTATTTTGAGGTCTCTTAGATAGGTTTTGAGTGCTTTTGCGCTTTAATCATATGAATTAATGAATTGTCATGTGCATGTCACTTGATGCTTCGTTATTTTCGAGGTGTTTGGATAGTTTTGCGAGATCTTGAACTTGATTAGTAAAACAGCTACTTATTGATCTTCGAATGTGAGAATCCTCGGTAATTTCACCCAGGTAGGGCGATGAAATGTCAAAATGAATTAGAGGTGAAGGCAAATTGATGATAAACCATGCGGGAGTAGTCACGAGTGGCAGAAACCAGGGAAAAAAGAAGGAGGAAACCTGGAATTTCGCTATGCATTGCAAAATTTCGAGGATTGCAAAAAATTTTGCAATCATGCGAAAGATTAGCAATCTGGCAGAAAATTTTAATATGTGAAATTTTAGCTAAGCTAAGCGAATTTTATTTAACTAGCGAGTCTTGTTCATAGTGGGGAATTTTGGTTTCGCTATCTCTTGTAAATTTCGCTAGACTGAGGAATTTCTCTATAAGCGAAAATTTTAAGCTATGCTAGCGAGCCCCTCTTTGCATAGCGAAAATACCCTAACTATGTTTTGGTATTTTTATTCCAGAACAACCACGTTTTGATAAATTACCATTTGTCCCTAATGTAACTTCATATTTTAGGCATTTTTGTAATTTCACACCTTAGGTTGGCTATATAAGCTCCTGCAACACCTTAACCCTAACTTTTTCATTTTATGCAAGTTTCCCACGACTTTTTCTTTTAGGTTTTATTTGCTCTCTTCTCTCTCCTCTTTCTCTCATTTTCTTGGCCCCAAACACCTTGAGGATGACAACTCAAAGGATGTTTGGCTTAAGCCCCTTTCATGAAGGAGGGTCAGCGAGTGGAAGTTTGGAGTAAGTTTCATGCCCTCTCATTTTATCACCCTTTGCATTTATGAGCATTTCTAGCTCCACTGCGTCTCACCTTAGGTTGGAAACCTCCTAGATCGACCTCGCCAATGTGTATTTGACAAGCTTGAGTGGTTACAGGTGGATGTAATCTTGATCCAGAGTGTCATCCCACCTAGTTGTCCTCCTATTAGTTAGTAGGTTGCCTCTTTGAAGCCATATGCACCTTGTTAGGGACTTGAATGCTCCTTTGAATGCCATATCTCATGAGGAGTAATTTAGGGTTTAGGTTTTAGTGCCAAATCAAGGTCAGGTTTGAGGAAAGCGACTAGATCATTATCCTAAGCGAGGAAACAAACAGAGCATGAATACACCTTAAAATCAATCCAATGACCCAAGACTTCAAAGAGTCTTCTTTTCCTAGAATTTTCATACTAATTTTATATGCGAGTTTACAACCATCTGACCTTTGTTTTTTGAACAAAACCCGAAATCAAGAAATACCATTTCAACTCCAACACTTCTCATTTCTGAAAACCCATCCCCGTGTTCGACCCTAGACCGCTATACTGCAGTAGCTTGACTACGGCAGTAGGAGGAGTATAGGAAACAAATTTAGTTGATTAGGATCACCCCTACCATGTACCAATTGGACCATATTCTGTAAATCTAAGGATATTACATCACTCTGTCTGAAAACATATATTAAAAGTGGGTCATTCTAATATATACACAAAACAAGAATCGAGGCCACGATCAGGCTGCTCCGCAATCCCGGCCTATAGGAGCGTGTTCACGTATCCTGTACACGAAGGGTCCCACGGCCAGGTGAGCTAACACCGGTAGAGATAAATCCTGAGGCTCACTCCCGCACAAATTGCACATGCAAATGATCATTTCATAGTCAAGCAACCTTAATCCGTGCATACATGTTGTATTATTATGGAAAAAAACTACATGCATGTATAAGGCGACCTCTACATGCCCATTATGCTAGGGTCAACCTCAGGCCACCACCCGATAAGTAATGGGAATTGTCACAGAGTGGATCAGGCTAAAATTACCATGACAGTAGTATGTGATATTTATTTAATCGTTTCGTGTCTTTTTGAGCGCGGAGACTTTTGGGAGTCTGCAGTAGTTATTTTATATCGACATTTTCGGGCTTTCACGGTGGATGCGCTGTCTACTTGGGTTCCCGGGCTTTTCACACGAGGGGGTATCTACTTTGCCTTTCACGCAGACATTTCATTTTTCCATTTCGTTTAACAACGTGGAACTCAATTTGACCGTCATTTCCCAAGCCCACATGATTCAACGCGCAAGCGAGTGCCAAATCGTACCATAGTACACTCTCATGTAATGTGGTGTTCACAGCACACCAATGCAATGCGATTTGTATATAAATAAACCATGACCTAATAATATGAAGACCTCTGCATGGACATTTTACCGTACACTATGTGTGTGCTATGAACACTCATGTCTAATACACAACATTTCACTTATATTTAACATACATGCGATCCATATTAATACTCCCACATATTGAATCAATACATCACATAAGCATGAAGTACATCTTTTTCTATCATTAGTTCATTCATATTTAACACATCATTCAAGCATGTATTAACATAATTCAACCATTATTCAAGCAAAGTAATGCATAATTCATATTCAGGCTGAGACATAGTATGGAGTCATACGATAACTTCTACATACTTAAGAAATGACCATGTTGAGCACAACACATTATAACCCGATATGTTTGAAACACCCCATATTGATAGCAATTGGTACTTAGTACAGCACTTTCAGTTTTCATTACGGTCTTGAGCACCTATTTCCCTTTGAATAGCTGTGGCTGGGTCTTGTTTCAGTAGACTTGTCGTAGAAATTAAAAACGCGAATCGGATTCGGACAAAGATTATGACCTAAACAGCCGAGGCTAAACCGGAAGAATTTACGCATGTTAGTCATACCCAAGCAATTACCTCCAAACTGATTTTTTTTTCGGTCTAAAACCGGAAAAAAATACATAACATTCATTAGTAATAACAAACCAACCTAGTTTTCAAGTCTTAAAACCCAAAAAAAAACAGCATATAAAATAACATGCATTGACGAATTAGTTCGAGAAAATTATGGCATTCATTAGTAATAACAAGCCTTTGGATTTTCCGGTCTTAAACCCGGGAAAAGCAGCGCTATACAATAACAATCAATAACTTGATTAGTTCGAAAAATTACGCATGGCATTCATTCAAGTAATAACAAGCCAGCACGGATTTTGGTCTTAAACCGAAAAAGCAGTACATCTGATAACATGCGATAACCAGTTAGTTCGAAGAAAAATTACGCATAGCATTCATTCCAAGTAATAACAAGTAACCTAGTTTTAGTCTTAAAACCCGGAAAAAGCGGCCACATATAATAACATGCAACGCAGATTAGTTCAAAAAATTACGCATGGCATTACATTCGTAACAAGCAAGCTTGGATTTTGGAGTCTTAAAACCGGAAAAGCGGCACATACGATAACTTATGCATTAACAAGATCGGTTCGAGAAAAATTCTGCATGGGTATTCATTGAGTAATAACAAATCAGCTCAACCAAATGTCCCATTTCCATGGCCCCCGAACTCAAGGAAATAACCAGGAGAAAGATCCTCACTTCTTGAAGTGTAGGACCGGTTCTTGATCCGCTGACCTTGCAAAAAAATGGAGGTGTTTTGTAGCTTTTCCTCCTCCTCTTCCTTCGCCTTTCTTTTCTTTCTTTCTTTTCTCTCTTTTCTTCTTCTCTTCTTGTCTGAATTGTTTTAGAAATGTCTCAAACCATAAGTTAGTTTGACACAGGTGTTACCTAACACCAATTTGTTTGACACTTGGTCGACTCAAGACCAAGTGTTCTCATCACCACAATTTCCAGCCACTTTCATGCTCATGCATGAGGTGGCTTGACATTGGCCCCACAAACTCATTGCAATCCTAAGGTCATGACACTTGGCCCACCCATGTGCCAAAGTGTCTCCCATCTAGATACCATGCACCCATGGATTGGCAGATTCAGTCTCGAAATGCGTGGCAAGCGATCTTGGGGTCGGCAGTTTTTGGTTCAACTTCGTTGCAGAGATTATTCTAACGGCATGATCAGTTAAGTCATCAGTCTGAAAAATCTAGGGTTTTGTCTTTGTACTATCGTGAGAATTACCAGGTTCTTGGTACAGAAAAATCGCTTTTCTGGGTTTCACATTCTCCCTCTTAAAAATTTCATCGAAATTTCGCGCTATATACAAACAATCAAACGCATGCATATCACAGCGGTCATTTTAGAACATTAATGATTAGAAAGCACACCTTCCCCATTAAGCGAGGATACTTGGTGGCGCACGGTGTCCTCGCATACGTGGCAGCCTCCTCTGCTCCTCGGTCTTTGCCCTGACACCTTCACAAGCCTCACGGTCTTGCCACGCAAAATCATACGCTATCCGCGATGCGCCTTTGGTCCCTCCTCGAGAAGGTCATAAATGCGCATCAGCGATAAGCTACTTTGATCATGTAGGTTGGATGCAGGGTATGCTTAGGGCATGGAGTGTGAAATGCCCCTCATGAGCGCTCGACAAACTCGTGACAGTGCTACTTAGATGCCCAATAGCCTGCCTCTCGAGTACCTGAAGATCCAGTGTGCCTCGGTGACAACTTCCCTCTTTGCAGAATCCTGATACTCCTCTCTTAGGCATCACCTTGAGAGACATGATCACTAGCCTTGAACTCTATGGAGTCGTCGTCGTACATCGGTAGTAACTCTTAGGCTCTGACGGTGGGAGGCGACTTGGGATCATACCCACCTTGTCCAGTGTCTCTAATCAAATCTGGACCCGGTGGAGCTCTCTCCCACCTGCATCCCGACATATCGGTGATCGGCGTGGCCTCCGTAGAGGCCTCGTAGGGCGCGTGCGGATACTCGCTGATAACTATTGTGGCGAACTCTATCAAGGGCAAGTGCTCCTCCGGCTACCATGGGTAAAAATGCTCATGACATGTCCTTTAAAATCTGAATAGTCGCGCTCACGATTGATATCCATCGAGAATGGCTTGGTGCTCATGGTATGTCCTGTGGCCTTGGAAACTCTTCAGGCGACGATAAACCAGGATCCCGATCGCAGATACTATGGAGGCTGAACTCGAGCGACCATCTTATCTCCGTATTTACAACCTACGAATTCCTCCCGATTGAAGGTCATCCACGGCCGGAAAATGGAGCTTGGTGAGTCAGTCTCACATAACCCATATCGCGTCATGCTTGGCGATGTCTGTGGAAATTAGTCACGAAGTCCGTGTGATGTGCCCCCTTCCACTCAGCTATCTCCGATGGGCAGGTAGCCTGCTGGCCTCTGGTGCTTAGCGCCGGCCCACGCGGCATGTGAGACCTTTGTCGGACGAAATCCTAGGCATGCCTCTTCATCCGCTCGTGTCTGCGAAGGTGCGTGATGCATCTTCGTGCCACGGATGCCACGAATCGAGACGATGGAACCCGAGGATCTCCTCCCTCGAATCCCAGGTCGGTGGGGACCTGGCAGATCCTATCACAGAGACTACCATCTGTGTGGATGGCCCCGGCCTTAGTCATTTATTACTCTGTTTGTACTTGGCCGATGGATACTGGATTGCATTGTCACGCTGGGACTCTATCCTGCAGCCGGTAGAGGCAGTTGTATCATACTTCCCGAGTACCTGAGCACATCATGTCGCGCGATGACGCCCATCTCGAGCATCCACATCAGGGAAGCTATACTAACTAGTACTCCTTGTGACTTTCGGTTAAGCGCATCAGCCACCACATTTGCCTTACCGGGATGGTAATGCAAAGTGAAGTCATAATCTTCCAAAAACTCCATCCACCTACGCTGCCTCATGTTGAGGTCTCGCTGCGATGGGAGTATTCCAGACTTTGTGGTCACGAAACACCCTGGCTTGCTCACCATATAAGTAATTGGCGCCAAATCTTTGGCGAGAACTACGGTAACTCCATGTCGTGGGGTAATTCTTCTCGTGATTCTTCAAGCTGTAGAACCATAAGCCCATGACCTTCAGGACGCAGCCGGGCACTAGTTAGGTCGCCCGAGCATCCGCAGTACCTTTGTGTGCCTCGTCCTTTGGGACTATTAGGATAGGAGCTTAAGTAAGCCTCCTCTTCAATTCCTAGAATGCTCAGCTCACATGAGTCATCCCATACAAACTTGACCTCCTTACGGGTCAATCTTGTCATAGGCGTGCTAGTCGGAGAAATCCTGCCTTAAACCTCTTGTAATACCTTGATCGAGAAACCACGTATCTCGGCGGCCGGTCTCTCTGACTCATCACGGCCTCGACCTTCCGGGTCGCGGCACGCTTTGGTGACAACACGTGTCGAAACCTACCTCGTGACAGCTGCGGCTGCGGAAGCTTGGCATACAGCGTGATCCCTCTGTTTGTGAAATGCGATTCTCAGTGATCCTCATGCTCCTTTCCAGATTGGGAGTAGATTAGGATGTCATCGACAAAAGCCTTACAAATTGATCTAAATAGGAGTTTGGAGACACCCTATTCATGAGGTCCATGAATGCGGTTGGTGCGTTCGTCGATCAGGCATCACGAAGTAAGTGCCCGTACGTCACGAGCGTTATCTTGGGATGTACGCCTCCCTAACTCTCAGCGATGGTAACGGTCACGAAGGTGTATCTTGAAGTAGGAATCGCCCCTCTCGATTGATCAAATAAGTCATCAATCATAAAGTAATGGACTCTGATTCTTGATTGTAACCTGTTCCAGCGCCGTAATCGATGCATAGTCGAAGGGTCTTATCCTTCTTCTTCGCAAATAGGCTGGAGCACCACGGGTGAAGTGTGGAGTGCAATAAAACCCTTGCCCGAGTAACTCCTGTATGCGGACGCCGAGCTCCTGACTCAGCGGCCCATCTATGCGGAATCATAGAAATGGGCGACGTCGAGTGCAACTCAATGTGAGTCTATCCTATGATAATCGATGATCAGTCCATAAAAAGCATCCTGTGCCTGCCGACCACGAGGTAGACTCATATCTGTCGCCTCGTCCTCAGTAAATTTAGCTAGTGACTTGGATTAGTGCCGTCTTAATAGTGAATTGTACACGGTGTGGGGTGAAACATCGTCTTTGTTCGAAACACAACCTGATGCTAGTCGTTGTGTGGCGGTAACTCATCTGATTACGATCTATGACAACGGAGTGTCTGTCGGCGGTCCATCCACACAGGATGACCTCGAACTTCTGACATGTCCGTGACTCGAGAAGGTCCAGGTAGTGAGAATCCAGGAGATCTCTAACTCACATCGACATATCCAGATCAATTCGCCTTAGTCCTAAGGAGAACTCATATCTGATGGCTTGTCACAGGTCCTCAACCTCCCAGAAGCTGATACTCGCACAGATCTTATGATAAAGGAGTCACGCGATGCACTGAGTCAAATCTGCCTTGCGGTGAAGAGTAGAAAGCGTGCCACTGAATCGGGCGATGCGCTGCGCCGGTCACGAGTAGCAGTAGACGTAACACAGGCCCTTGAAGTCGTTTGTACACTCGCCTCGGCCTCGGCCCGTACTGCATGCAGCTGCAATCGTAGAAACACTCGATGCTTGTGTCGCACAGGCGATACTGTTACACAGCCGTCTTGGGGTAGGAGGAACATCTTTGAGTGCTGCTCATGTCCAGCGTGGTCGGAATTTGTGGGTGTCCCCCAATCCTGAAACCCTATATCGAGGGACGGGTTCTGCCTGCATTGTCTCGACTGATGCTTGATGGAAACATGTCATCTTCCCGGTAGTAGTAACCAGGACTGGCCTTAGCCTTTATTAGGTGGCCAGCCTAAAGCCCTCGTGACGAAGTCCTCTACTTCTTTCCCGGCACGAAGAGCTTGGTTCCTCTTTATTATCGCTAACACCTGCGTCGAATCTTCTGGCGTCGTCTACCTCTCGCTTAATGATCAAGGTTAATGCCAACCATTAGTCCCGTATCTTGTAGGTTGTCTGCAATCTTGCCCCGAATGGACAACTGGCCCATCCTCGAACTACGACCTTGGCGTCGGTGGCGCATAATCATCCGGCGTGCTAACTTCTGTGAATGCGCTGTAGTGCTCGAGTGCAGTCAGCCGTCCCCTATCTCATTTCGAGGAACTCTCGGGCCTTATATCCCCAGCGAAGCTAGGAAGTACTTCCACATGAATGATGCAGAAAATCGTCACATGTCATAGTCCCGAGTCCTGATCATTACTCCCCACGAATCGGGACTCACCCTCGAAGCTAGAATGAAGCCGGCGTAATCGAGTATCGAGGTGATCTCATGCTTGGAGAATCCTCTCGTAGCGGAACCAATGGTCGGCTACCAGGTGAAACACCATCGGGTCCTATCCGTGAGCGATCGGGAATGGTGTGTGAACCTCCCAGAGGTTACTGGCACCTCCACGACCCTCTAATTTGCATCGGCGCTGTATCTGGTTATGGTATCGCGACACCCATAGCCTGCAATGAAGGCTTTGCGATAAAAAACAAGTGGTGTCGACCATCACCCAGGTAGACTGACCTCTACGCCCCGAGTCCTTTACTTGCCATCTACCTGATCGAGTAATGAGTTTAGAATCATTTCGTGTCCAATTTGTTGCTTTACATCTTGACCAATAATAGACTTAATAGCCCAAACCATCCATTCGTTTCCCGAACTCCTAAGGTTACGTTTCTACGACCTAGTGTTCACATTTCACATATACATCCCCTACACGTATATAATTCCAAGTAATTTGCACACCTGGATCAGGACATCTGATCGAAGCATAAACGGAAAACACCTGATACAAATCTTTGTGATCTAATGTATCCCATGGATATGGTAAACACCTACTACCTAGACCTTGATACCAAATTATGATCTGGATATCAATTTCCCGACCTTCAAGTGAATTCTAACCTGACTCAGACACTAAGCTATGCAATTTGTGATGCTCTTATACCTTAACAACCATGGCACAAGCCCCGAGTCCCTCAATACTAGGTACTCGTGTGCTAAGCTCGATACCAAACATGACACCCCCAAAACCAGAGGGTCAGTTGACCACCGTCGACACAGGAAACTTAATGTGTCTCATATCATGAGACCCATACATGAATAAAATATTTAATGGGGCCCATCATCCATACTAAATCCATCGGTTTACAAGACACATACATTTCTATAGATCAAGAGTTATTGGCATCACTCCTAATACAAAACATATATTAAAACTGGGTCATTCTAATATATACACAAAACAAGAATCAAGGCCACAGTCCGGCCCGCTTCATAATTCGGCCTCTAAGGAGCGCCGTTTGCCTGTACCTATCTTGTACCTGAAAGGGGGTCCCACAACGAGGTGAGCTAACACCTAGTAGAGATAAATCCTACAAGGGCTACTCCCCACCTAGGTGCACATGCAAATGATCATTTCATAGTCAAACCAACAACCAATTCGTGCATACATGTCAGACATTATGGAAAAACTACATGCATGTAGCGAGATGACACTCTACATGCCCCATGTACCGGGTCAACCTCCGACCCACCACCCAATGCAAGTGCCAATGGGAATTCAATACCGAGTCAATCCCGACTCCCATCTCACAACCCGTAGTTTATGTGATATTTATTTAATCGTTTCGTGTCTTTTTGGGCAACAGAACTTTTCGGGTCTCACCGCAGGTCTCTTACACCCTCAGACATTTTTCGAGCTTTCACCGGTGGATACGCTGTCTAACCATGTTTTCAGGGCTTTTCACCCGAGGAGGGTATCTATCCCCTACTTGCTACACCCGACACATTTCATTTTCCATTTTAACACCGTTGAACTCACTCGACTCATCCCATTCCCAAGCCCACACGATTCAACACCAAATCCAGTTGTCAACCGCACCATGTATACACTCATAATGTGGTGTTATCGCACACCAATGCAATGCAATTTGTGCCACTGCACTCAAACCCATGACCAATGTATGAAGACCTCTACATGGACATTTTACACCGTACACTATGTGTGTGCTATGAACACTCATGTCTAATGCACACAACATTTCATATATTTAACATACATGCAGTCATGTTAATATTCCACATATTCAAATCAATACATCACATAAGCATGCACTACATCTTTTCTATCATTCAGTTCATTCATGTCAACACATCATTCAAGCATGTATTAACATAAATCCAACCATTATTTAGGCAAGTAATGCCATAATTCATATTCCCAGGCTAAGACATAGTATGTCAGTCATACAGCCTGCTGCATGCCAAGAAATGACCATGTTCAAGCACAACACATTACAACCCAATGTGTTTGAAACACCCATATTGATAGCAATTAGTACACTTAGTACAACACTCAGTTTTTCAGCACAGATGTGAGCACCTATTTCCACTGAATGGCTAATGGCTAGATTCTTGACTCCATGAGCTTGTCATAGAGTCCAAGAACACCCGAATCGGAGTTCGGACATAAAAGTTATGACCTAAACAACCAGAGCTAAACCCATAAAATTTCTGCATGTTAGTCATGCAAGCAATTACACTCCAAACTGATTTTTTTTCTTCGCCTAAAAAACCCAGAAAAAAAAAAAAAATACATGGCATTCATTCGCACAACAAACCAACCTAGATTTTCAGTCTTAAACTCAAAAAAAACAGCATATACAATAACATGCAAAGGACCGTGATTAGTTCCAGGTAGTACCCTGCATGTGCATTCATTCAAGTAATATCAAGCCAACCCGATTTTCGCCTTAAACCCGTAAAAAACAGCATATACAATAACATGCACAACTTATTATCTTAGTGACTCTGCATGCCATTCATTCAAGTAATAACAAGCCAACTTGGATTTTTAGTCTTAAAACCCGTAAAACACAAAGACATACAATAACAACATGCACAACCGCATTAGTTCCAAAAATTTTGCATGGCATTCATTCAAGTAATAACACATAACTTGGATTTTCGCCTTAAAACCTTAAAAACAAAGACATACAATAACATGCAGTAACAAGATCAGTTCCAGAAAAATTCTGCATGGTATTCATTCAGGTAATAACAAATCAACTCAACGTAATGCCATTTCCATGGCCCCAAACAAGGGAATAACCAAGGAGGAAAGATCCCCACTTCTCAAGTGTAGACCAGTTCGATCCTTCAACCTTGCAAAATGGAGGTGTTTTCAGGGCTTTTCCTCCTCCTTCCTTCCTTTCTTTTCTTTCTTTCTCTCTCTTTTCTTTCTTCTCTCTTCTTGTCTACTCTAATTGTTTTGAAATTCTCCTCAAACCACCAAGTTGGTTTGACCTATGTGGAGCACACCTAACAGTCACTTACACACTTGGTCAACTCAAGACCAATTGTTTCATGCCAATTTCAACCACTTTCATGCTCATGCATGAGGTGGTTTATTTGGCCCCCACCCAACCCATGCAATCCTAGTGGGCATGACACTTGGCCCACCCATGCCGCGTTCCCATGGCGCCACATGGCACCCCATGGTCGTCAGCCTCGCTCGAATGCACGAAACCGACAAATTCTCATGTAATTCGACGCTAGCTTTGTTTGGGTCAACTAGATTTTGCAAGATGATTCTAACGACGCGATCCGTTTCATCATCCGAGGTCTAGAGAAAAATCTAGGGTTTTGTCTCATATCTCTAAGAATTCACGATTTGCTCGCCTTAAAAATACGCTTCCTGGTTTCACAAAGATTTGTCAATGAATTGTCCGCAATAGAATGTAGGGGAGCTATGGGGTGTTATATAATATGTTAATAGGAGTGAATATTTGTTGATCATTCAATATTCTCTGTGATTTTGACAACATACCATCCAAAATAATATAGGGTTGTTTAATTTTTTTTTTTCTTGTTTTAGTTTAAAGGTAATAATGGACTGCATATGGGTGTAGTTCTATTCCTTACTGTATAGACCCCCCACCATCTAGAAATAAGAAGGAAATATGGAGCATATCTTTTAGTTTATAGATGTATGTCTTATTAAATTTGCATCCATTATGCCTTGTTATAGAAAGAATATGTTTTCATACTGGATTCTATTCTTCCTTTGCTAGATCCAATCGTGGTTTATATCATTTGGCAGAGAGGAGTGACATAAACTTTTAAAGGATCGAGCATCAAGATCACCTCATAGAGAAGCATTTCTCTCTTCCTTGTGTAGAAAGGCACCTGCAGTGGATTTCGTCATTACTTGACTTTTACAATAACTGAATATGATCCCCCAAGTGAGTTGTTGCTTTTTTTCTTTCTATATACTTAGATACTTCTAGCTCGCTGGGTTGCATCCTCTTTTTCGGGAGTAGTTAAAATTCTCTTTGCTATATAATAATAATAATAACTCAATAAATAAGACCAAAAACATTTCTTACATTGGTTAGTCGTGGTGATCTCTCCATGGAATTCATTATGTTTTTGATATCGCTTAATCATAAACACCTAAGGTGAAAAGTGGTAAGGCAATTACAGAGAGCCAGAGTGAGTTCTACCATAAGAATTTAAAGGTAGCACCAACAGTAGAAACAAGATAATACAGAAACATGGGATGAGAGAAAACCACAACTGGCAGGGCCTCATGGCGCCAACATACTACCATTCTTGTTTGTTCTATAAGCGTGAGTTTTGGACCAAAATGACACAAGGATCATGAAGTATGGTACACTAGACAAAGATTGGTGAATGGCCAGCGGATGGGGAATAATCAAGAGAAAAAGACCATAACAGCTGATTGACCACTTAATTGAATTATTCCTCCTATCATGTCCTAAATAATGAATTCCATTTCACCAAGATGTTTTTCTTCCTTCTTATTATTCAATCAAAAATGCAAGTTAGATGCATTATTCCTACCTTTTCTCGGTCGTAACTAATCCGTGACTAGGTTTTCTTCATTGGTTAATCTTCGAAACAATTAACTCCAACCTTGAATTTCCAATTCCAGGTAATATCCTTTTCCTTTCATCCGATTCCATTATTTATGAGATTGCATGAAATTGGAACATTGTTTCTGAATTATATTCATCAAATTTTTTCTAAGCTATGGAGTAACATTGATGTCTCTACTAGTTTCTAAATCCATATATTTTGGATGCTAATTTCAGAGTTAGTGTTCATGAAATTGTTTCTTATCTCACTTGGCTCTTGATGTTATCTCTTAAAACTCAAATAAATATTGTTAGCTTCGTCTCTGGCATTATTTTTTCTCCTTGGTTGGATTATTGATCCGATCTTTTATTTTTTGTTCTATCTCCTTGCTGATGATGAGAGATCCAAGACTAAAAGATAGCTTGGTTTTGTGTGTTTGAGATTGTCTTTCCAAACATATATCTAACACCAAAAATGGGGATGATATGCAGAGTGGTAATAACAATTCTTCATGAAATTGGCCTCAGTTCATTTACAATATGATGCCTCATTAAATTCCATATTTTATATAACACTTTTCCTTGTCCGGCTATTGACTTTGACGTGGATCGGGGTGAATTCATACCAGCTTGCTTGGTGCTTCTTCACGTTTCCAAAATGAAGAGAGAAATTAAAATAAGGGTGATGAAGAGCATTTAGGAACATAATCCTGTCTCACAAAACAAGCCTATACAGATACTTTCTACCATCATTATTTAGTTACTCAAACTTTGCAACACATTGGGGCTTAGATAAGATTGTCTATCTAAGAGTAATTACTCTTTTTCTAATATGGCTTCTAAAATTCCCAAACAAAACCAACTTATTTAAAACCAAAGCTAATAACTGCCACAGAAACAAGTAAAAGAAATTACTGACTGGAAATGGGTTTCAATGAGTTATTTCCTACTTTATACGCTTTCCTATGTTTCAGCAAACCCTTGTTTACATTTTTGATAACCCTCTCTTCTTGGTTTTGCATTTCATATTTTCCTTGTATTCAATGAACTCATACAATTGTTTCTTGTACATGTATCTTCAAAACCCAATAATATGTCATTAAGCCCATGTAGAACATCTAGCCTTATTGGTTTCTCTTAATTTCTTCCTTCTATCTCAATTGATATTCAACTTAAGTTTTATATGGAAATGTCCTATGTAAAGGACTTAAAGCAGATGATTGTGACAACCCAAACTCCTGTAGTCATTTTTTTATACGCTCAAATTCAAGATAAAACAACCTTTATTACAAGGGTATATGAAACATTGAATATATTTCTTACAAATACACAAATGCTTATAATATTTACAAGAGTTTCGATAAAAGAACTCGTTACACTTTTACATGCCAAAATATATTAAAACTAGATTGTTCTAATATATTTTACAAAAATGCTTCTCAAGACCACAACCCAGCATTCTTCGTACTCATGGCCTTGAAGGAGCACCATCTTCTCGTGTAACTGAAAGGGTGGTCCCACGATGGGGTGAGCAATGCCCAATAGAGGAAATCTCCTACAACGGCTACTCCCCAACTAAGTGCACATGCAATGCCATGTTTACACATCCACACACATTCAAGTAAAAACATGCACATTTCTACATGAATGACTACATGCCATGCCCATGTCTCGAGTCCTCACCGACTCCCTCACACATGCATTTGCCATGAATGAAATCTGTTTTTTTTTTTCAAAACAAAAGATTTTTGTTTGTGAAGCTCATTGGACATTCTCCGAAAATCAAATATATATATTAGACAACCCTCCGAAATATAGTTTAATGGACATACTCCGAAGTATATTGTGGACAACCCTCTCGATATAATTTAATGGACATAATTCAAAAGATATTGTTGGACAACCCGATATTTTTCTACATAAACTGATAATAATGTGACTACCCTCCGATATCTACTTTTTGGATACCCTGTAATAAAATTTAATAATGGACAACCTTCCGAGAAAAACCGTTTATTCATGCTATGCATTCACACCCGACATGTGTGATGTCCCCATGCACGTGAGATATACAAAAAAGACTACTGTATGACATTATTCAATTAAATGCATGCATGCAACAAGTTCACATACTGCATGTTATATAATAGAAACTTAGACATGCAAACTAAATTTTCTATCCAGTTTATTATCAAAAACACAAAGATGCAATTTTCATTTTGACATCAAATCTACATGATATAAAATTATTGCATGCATACTCATATCACCATCTTTTCTCAAAAACAACATGTTATTCATACAGAATACAACACATGCAGACTGGAGTTTTTTTCCAGTTTTCACAAACAAGAACAATAGTACACAAAAATCCAACATCCAACATATTTTCCAGCAAGTTTAACTTGCACCAAAAATCCGTTTCTGGCATCAAAATGCCTAGAAAATGTACACAGTTTTCATTCAAACTGTTTTAAGCCATTCATTTACATGCATTCATGCAACAAGTTCATACCGTGACAAGTTATACAATAAAAAGCTAGACATGCAACCTCGAATTTTCTTATCCGCCATTACCGTAAAAACACAACATGCAATTTCTCTACATTTTCACATCAAATCTGCATGATATAAATTTACTGCATGAATACTCATATCACCATCTTTTCTCAAAAATAGCATGTTATTCATACAGAATATAACACATGCAGACTGGAATTTTTTTCCAGTTTTCACAAACAAGAACAATAGTACACAAAAATCTAGCATTCAACATATTTTTCAAATTGTGCTTTAACTGCACTAAAAATCCATTTATGCATCAAATGCCTAGAATGTGCCACGCTTTGCATTCAAACCGGCTTGGAGCTAGCCCCATGTTGGGACTAAACTCCATGGCCATTGAAAGGCCCCTAGACCAAGGGTCTCCCAAGTAGGAAAAGAACCTACCTTGGTTGGAGGCAAACCAACTCTTCCTTTCTCTTCCTTTCTTCCTTTTCTTCCTTCTCTTCTTCCTTTTTTTCCTTCTCTTTTCTCTTTCTCTTGTCTATGAACAGTTTGCATTTCCCCACCTCAAACCACTAAGTTAGGTTTGAGTTAGGTGAAGGACACCTACACAAGACAAGTTTGACACATGGCCCTTTGCTAAGGCATGTGCTTTCCATGCCAAAATCCTATCCGCCCAAGTCATGCAATGCCTAAGGGCATGATACTTGGCCCACCCATGTGCCAAGTGTCCCCTATGCTAGTTCCACATGGAACACGTTCCCCTATGCCACATGTCATCCCGTGATTCGCTCAAACGCCTCGAAATATGTGTTCCGACCGCTCCTGACCAACGAAATTTGACGGCTGCACGAAATTTCGTGAGACGAATTCAATGAGAAAACAACATCACATATCTAAGATCTAGAGAAATTTCCAAGGTTACCTTTTTTTTTTACTACGACGATAGTCTATTGTTTTGCATCTTTTCGGGTTTTTACATTTTTTCCTCTCTTAAAATAATTTCATTCCGAATTTACACAGCACATATATTACCTATCACATGCATATGCAACAATCATTTATCATTCTATGACTAAAACCACGTACTTCCATCCTCAAAGAGGAAAGGATAACTGGCATGCATTGTGTCCTCACGTTTCCATGTTGCCTCCTCAACTCCTCGGTGCTTCCAGAACACCTTCACTAGCCTCACAGTCATGCGTCGCAAAACCTAGTCTCGGTTATCCACAATACGTACCGGTCCCTCCTCGAAGATCCCATCTACATCAATGACAAGCTCTCCCCAATCCACTACATGAGCTGGATCTGGAGTATACTTCCGGAGTATGGATACATGGAAAACCTTGTGAACACCTGATAAGCTTGGCAGTAGTTCCAATCCATACGCAACCATGCCCACCCTCTTGAGTATCTCGAAGGGCCCAATATACCTCTGTGACAGTTTCCCCCGCTTGCTGAACCTCACCACTCCTCTCTTAGCCATTACCTTCAAGAAGACATGACCACCCGCCTCAAACTCTAGAAGTCGTCGTCGCCTGTCTGCGTAACTCTTCTGCCGGCTCTGAGCCATGAGTAGACGATGTCGGATCATACCCACCTTCTCTGAGGTGTCTCTAACCATATTTAGACCAGTGATGAAGCTCTCTCCCACCTCTATCCAACATATCAGTGATCGACATGACCTCCCATAAAGAGCCTCATAGGGTGCCATCTATATGCTCGCCTGACAACTATTGTTGTAGGCGAATTCCATTAAGGGTAAATGCTCCTCCCAGCTACCCTTATGATCCAGGACACATGCTCGTAGCATGTCCTCTAAAACCTGTATGGTCTTCTCAGACCAATCATCGGTCTATGGATGAAAAGCGGTGCTCATCATCAACTACATTCTCAATTCCTTTTGGAAACTCTTCCAAAAACATGTCGTAAACCTGGGATCTCGGTCCAATACTATGGATACTGGCACTCCATGTAACCAGAAAATCTATCTCAAGTATAATCTGTAGAATTCCTCCAGAGTGAAGGTCATCCGCATGGCTAGAAAATGTGTCGACTTAGTGAGCTGGTCCACTATCACCCATACCGCATCATGTCTCCGTAGTGTCCGTGGCAAGTGGGTAAAAAAGTCCATCGTGACGTGCTCCCACTTCCACTCATCCACCTCCAATAGTTGAAGTAGCCCTGCTAGCTTCTGATGCTCAGTCTTTACCTGTTGACACATGAGACACCGTTGAACAAAGTCTCTAACGTGCCGCTTCATCCCGCTCTAGTAATACTAGTGATGAGTGTAAAACTCATCTATTTTTAATCCATTTTTCTGGCATGTTTTTAACAGTTTAAGATCTATTTTTATGCCAAAATGTGGAATATTCATCAACTTTGTGTTTTGCAGGCAATTATTAAAAAATGAGAGAATCCCAACATAAAAGAAGCAAAAGAGGACAAACAACATTCTCAGGTCGCCAACACAACATTTATATGTCGTGACACAAAAATTCAAGCGTGCCAAAGGAGCTAGCGGCTTTAGCCAACAAATCTATGTCGCAGCAAAGATTGGTCAGAACTCAAGGCTGAAAAGAGCTTTCTAGGTCTCGTGATCGTAAAGTTTTCTGTCGCGACATAACTTGAAGAATATTTTGACGAAATATGTCGCAACAACCCTAAGATCTATCGCGACATACTTAAGGTCAATGGTGAAGGAATTGTGTCGCAACATTATTTTTTATGTCGCAACATAAAAGCTAAAGACTAATGGATGAACTCTATCGCGACAAGAGAAAATTATGTTGCGATAGAAAATATCAGAAAGACAAAACATGTCAACTATGACAAGTGTTTTTATGTTGCGACAAAGTTTCAATAATCAAGCCAACGCAAGGAAATCATGTCGCAACATAACAGTCAGAATTCACAACCAAGGGCAAAACAATCTCTGTCATGACAAAGATTATTTCTATCACGACAGACAAAACATGAAGGAGGTGAATTCCTTGTCGTGACAAGATGCTGAAGAGCAATAGAAGAAGAATGGAAACAAAGAAACTTCTTGTCAGTGGACATAATCAAGAGTAGCAGGCAAAACCTGTATCACGATAAAGAAGTTTTCTGTCGCGACAATAAAAGCTAATGAATAATAAAATTCTATCGCGACAAGAAAAAAGTAGGTCGCGACAGAAATTGAAGAAGACTTGAGAATGGTCAAGGCAATTGTGTCGCAACATATAATTCTATGTCGCGACAAACAACTCAGCAAGTGACAAGAACCTGAGAAGAAAAGTCTATCGCAACCAAAGAGTTTCTTGTCACGACAAAAAATTGCTAAGGACTTAAAAAAATCCTATCGCAACAGAGGCAACTCTGTCGCGACAAAGTTGCCAGGCTGAAAAACAATTGTTTGTCGTGATAAGGAAAATTATGTCACAATAGATTCCAGAAGGACAAGGACATGAGAAGGAGGGTGCAAACAGGTTTGGTGTCATGACACAATGCATTTCTGTCACGACAATAACAAGACTGCTGAAAGAAATTTATGTCGCGACATCAACAAAGTATGTCGCAACACAAATCAAGAATAAGCCTAGAGAAAAGCACTACAACAAATTGACAATTTACCTACGGAAAATTCTGTAGGTAAAATAAAAAATTCCGTCGATAATTAAATTTACCTACGGAATACTGACAACTATATTTCATAGGTTGTTGTGGCGTAGGTAAATAAATTACAGACGGAAAATCAATCCATAGGTAAATTACCTACGGAAATTCCCTCGGTAAATTGTGGAAAAGTGGTAGGTAAAGTTGAGGGAAATTTACAAAGTGGATTTAAATAACAAAATTCTAGGTAATCCGTCGCACTTACCTACAAAGTCACCGTTGGTATTTTGTTGGTGAGTTTGTAGGTAATCTGTCGGTAATTGGCAACCACATTTATAGGCATTCTGTCGGTATTATGTTGATAATTTGCTACGAATATACTTTATAAGTATTTTGTTGGTGATTTTGTAGGTACTCTGTCAGTAATTGACAACCACTTTTATAAGAATTCCGTCGGTATTCTATCGGTAATTGGCTATGAATTTTGTTGGTGATTTTGTAGGTAATTCGTTAGTAATTGATGACCACTTTTGTAGGTATTCCGTCGATAAATTGTCGGTAATTTAGCTATGAAAGTCCTTTGTCGGTATTTAGTCGATGATTTTGTAGGTAATCCATCGGTAATTGATAGTTATTATTCACCACTTCTGTAGTTATTTCGTCGGTAAATTGTAGGTAAATATAAAAATATATTTATATTTTGACTACTATAATTTGGCTCTTAAAACCTAATTAAAACATATTTTATGATTTTCATAAAAGCAAATTTATATATAACAATCCTGCCTAATAATATAACACTGACATATCCCAATAACAAAAAATAATAATAATAATAATATTCTGAATAGGACAAATGTATTAAAAAAAATACTTAAATATTTCGAAAGTATTAAACAAAGCACCTAAATAGTTAAAAAGTATTAAAGCTACATAAAAATGTACTTAAATTGTCTACTATCGTGGGAGATAAATTAGCATCATCGTAGGTGTGATCATCGCTAGATGTCCGATGCTCATTACCATGGTCACGCTAAGGCCGGATTGGTGAGATGATACCAAGATTTCCTTGTCCACCTTACAAGCCAAACGCCTTTAACAATAGTTAAAGCCAAGTCAGAGATCTCTCAATCATTAAATCTTGATCATTAATCCTGTGTTGTAGCTGTTGAATTACCTCCGCATTTTGTTGAGAAACATCAAATGTCAATGTGGAATAAGAGGTAGAACCAAAATTATAATATTATGTAGCTTGTGAGCCAAGCCCATAAACCCGACCTTTTTGTTGTTCACCCACAACATCTAGAAACATATTATTTTCATCTATTGTTTCATTGTTTTGTGTCAAATGGCTTCTATCTACCCTCTTTCAATAGCAATCCTACAAATACATAAAACATATTCATTTATAGTTATCAACTAAATGAAAGATAAGACATAATATGTCAAGTGATAGAATAATTTACATTAACATCTTTGGACTTTTCATTAATGAAAGTCTTGCCATCACCATTTTTTGTATGTGTGTAAACAAACAACTTCAGAGCAGTGGGTGGTCGACCTAGTTTTCTAGCCTACACATGTAGAGACAATTCAATTAAATTAAGAACTAAAGATTAAATTTTCGTAATATATATATATATATATATATATATATATATATATATATATATATATATATATATATATATATATAACTAATTCACAAACAAGAAGAAAATCCTACTTAATCAAATAAATAATAATAAAAGATTACTAGTCGCTTCCCATGCTCATGCAATGGGTAGCAAAGGCTCCCGTGTGAGTTGATGGTGTAGGACCCATCAACAAAGCGGGCCTCGACTTCCCGCTTTTAAAGTTTTGATCACAAACTTTTGAACTTGGGGTATTCCATTTTTTGTCGGCAATTCTCCCATAAGTCTTCAGACACAAAATCCGGCTTCTTTCCTTCGTCTTTATATCGACATCATCTTGGTATCCATTCGCTTTGAACAACTATGCCGGGTCATTAGTGCATGAAGGCCTCATCCTAAATACATTATTTCTACAAGAATATATATTAAATTGCACGTTAAGAACTTCCAAAAATAGCTTCGACATGAAGATAAATTTAAATTTTTTATTAAATTGCATTAAATAAATTGGATTAATTTCATACCGTAAATTCCTCATAATAGAAATCCTTAGTTTCCCCAGAAACAGATTTCCAATTGATCCCTTCCTTGTCTATCTTTTCCTCAAAAATCTTCCTAATCTTGCGAGAAGATGGTCCAAATGGTTCCAAACTACGAACCATAAATGAACATAAACAAAGTAGGAATAAAAAAATAAAAAAAAGATAGCAAAAAGGTGAAACCATTGTAATAGAAAAATTATCAAAACAAGGACTACATGAACAAATCCATTACATGTGAGCTATAAAATAATTACAAGTTCATTCTTTGGTCCACTAGAGGTGCAAGTGACCATTTAAATACAAAAAATTTTAATATAAAATTCAAATATAATAGAAATTTTTTCCTATTTCACATGTCGACATGTAGAGTCACATTCTTAAAATTTCCTTATTTCCCTATTATTATGTTTGGTAGTAAGTACTTGTAAGGCTGAAAAATCATAACTTTTATGAAGCTTTTCTCTCTCATTATTTACATGAATTACGATTCACATTGAGAATAGTGACAATTTAGAGATAAATAAAATATTGACTGATTATTGATCTCTAAAATAGATTAGTTAAGCTGGCCTTGTTGGACAATAAAAGGGAAAAATCATAATGTAAGTTACTTACAAATTGTTGCGTAGGTAGACACGTAATCGATTTTCAAATGTTGTAGACTGAGATGTAGGCACAAAATATACTGGTGAAGGAGCTGCAGACTGTGAATTTGAAGTAGAAGGTGTTGTTGATGAATTTGTACGTTGAGCACCTATAGCTATTGCTTGTAAACCTGAATGTAGAGAAGTGGAAGGTGCTGCTATAGTAGCAACTCGAGGTGTTGGTGGCAAACTTGTATTTAGAGCAACAAGAGGTGGAACTGGTGTTGATGTCTGCGTATGTGTAGGAACCACCGATGGTGAAGATGACTGTAGTCCCTATTTAGTAATGTCCTCGGATTTCTTTGTAACAAAGTTTCTCATGTCGGGTGTTTCCGGCTTCTTGTCATTTCAAGTAAGCTGTTGAAAAAATAAAATATCCATAGAAATGGAACAAATTAAGAAAAAAAATAGCATTATTACACATTCATGATAATTGCTAGAAAAAATCACAATACAAACGGACAAATATTACAACAATAATAATTGATAAACACTCCAATGCACATTTGCATGAACAACAACAAGTATATCCATAAAGATCAAAATAGCCTTTAACCGTTAAGAATATGAACCATAACACGATATGATGCAAAATAAATATAAATAAATTAATGGTAATTCTTATCGCATCACAAGATTCAACATCTTCATATTCAATTTCATTTATCCGCCTCTTCCTCGCTTTTGACTCAAGTAATGGTTCCTCTGAGAGTTCATTGTCATCTTCAGCTAAATCAACATGTTCTCCATCAGCATCATTCAATAATAATGTGACGCCCTAAAACCGGGGTGTCCGTTGACCACCCATCAACCTGCGGAAAATCTATGGGTCCCGTATCACGAGACATACACATGAGTAAAATGGCCACATTGGCCTACACGTCATACTCTTCAAAATATATCCAACCAATTATATTACATGGTTCAAGAGTTGATTACACTCTTAATACAAACATATACTAAAATTTGGAGTTCTAATACAAGTTTTACAAAAAGACAACAAAGCCACATTCCGGCTTTCTTCTCAAACGGCCTCTAATGAGTGCTGCCTTCCCGATCGCCCCCTGTAGCTGAAATAATATTCCCTCGACAAGGTGAGCTATTGCCCAGTAGTGAAATTACCCTAAATGGGTTACTCCCCACCTAAGTGCACATGCAATGATTCAATGTAAACACACACTCAAGCAAATACGTGATCCTACTTGAATGTCTACATGCCCAATCCCATGTCTCGAGTCCTCATCGACTCCCTCACACTTGCCTAAGCCATGTATGAGAAAATAATGTTTTCAAAACAAAAGCTTTTTGTTCTCGAGAACACACTACCGAGTTTTGGTAAAAATATTAGACTACCCTCCGAGCCGACCAGCTTGACAACGCTCCGAAAAATACCACGCCCTCATCCGAACGATCTATTAGACAACTCTCCAAGGAAATTCTTCGAAAAATCTTCCGTCGAAATTCCTTTCACAATCATGTTCCATTTTTGTTTTCTTTCATGTCATGCACTCACACCTAATTTCCTAGGGTGCCCCGGTACACATGGAATGCATTATGCCATTTCCAAACTACTCATGCTAATATATTTACGTGCATATATTAACATAAATTAAATCACCATATCATGTTAACACATCAATTTCCATGCATTAACGTGTTAAATTCCACACAATTCGAGCCATTCATCCTAGCAATATTTCATGCAATTAACACATGGATGTTTTGGTCCAATCAATGCAAACCGGGACTGTTTTTAATAGTCCCTAAACAAGCAGTGGGCTGTCCGTGGGCAGCCCACTCACCAAGCATCGGTTCCACTTTGTGGAACCGAAAACCATGGCCATTTCCGGCCTCATACACACCAAATCATAATTTATTTCATGAATTATCACACAAGTCACCCAAACAATCCGTGGACTGTCCAAAACGAGCTCCAAAAATTTCCACACTTCGGTCCCAAGATTTAGGACCGATCAAACGGCCACTCATGGCCTCAAATCAACCCAACCATTAACAAAACACTTAAATCAAGAGTAAACCAAGTAGGAGAAAACCCCTACCTTCCGAAGTTTGTCAAAACTTCTCAAAACTGATACCCACGCGTAGCCCTTACCGTGGGGAGCAACTATGCTTCTTGTCTCACCGGAAACCGAAGGTCCGATCGCTAGGAATTCTAAAGAGAAGGTAGAGCTTCTCTCTCTAAAATCCCTCTCTTCTCTCTCTTCTCTTGGTCTTCTCTCCTCCCCTCTCTTTCTCTTCTCCCAACCAATTTGGTCAAGGTGGAGACAAGAGAAAAGTCCTCTCAATGCCACATGTCCATCATCTATTGGCTCATGGGATTCCACCTTATCCCTTATCCATCTAACTTAGATTTTCATCTAATGGCATGATGCCATGTGTCTCATGTGAGCCCCACTTGAGCTCAATGTTTGACTTGCTCACAGATTGACACGTGGCGCCTCTTAAGCCACTCACAAAGTGTCAAGTGTCCAGCACTACCCCCGTTGCCTCGAAAAACGTGAAATTCCAGCTGTCTTGGAATTCGACGTGGTAGCTAGATTTAACGAGACGATTCCAACGGTGAAGTCCGTTTCATCATCCGAGATCTAGAAAAATTTCGAATTTTGACTGAAATTACTCTTTTGCCTTTTTTTCATAAAATTGGAATTTTCTCGGGTCTTACAAATAAACTAGATTCATCAATGCTTTTTTGTGCATCAATGGGTTGTTCAACTACAAGCATTTGATTAAGTAACTCATCTTCTTGGAATGCAATATTAGTAGTTACTGTTTTGTCAACAGCTGCAGGAACATCTATAACAGGCCTAGCTTTAACTTTGCATACTGCCAACCAATCAGACTTGTCTTTTCTCAAGCTAGGATAAGGTACATAATATACTTGTGCAGCTTGCATATCAAGTATAAACGGTTCATCCTTGCTCAGTTTGCGCTTCTGGTTAACATCAACCAAAAAGTATTGTTTATGAACCTTCATCCCAACATTAACAGTAGGATCAAACCAATTGCACTTGAAAAGTATAGTCCATTTAATTGGTATCCTTGGGTATTCTAGCTGCAAAATCTCTATTAACCTGCCATAATAATCACTCTCTGCCTCGCTGAAATTTGTTCCCTTTATACAAACTCCACTATTTGAAGTTGACCTTATAGAACCATGTGATTTTGTATGAAATTTGTAACCATTAACAAATATAATTCAGAATGTCTCGACGGTTCGTAAAGGGCCTTTGGCAAGATCTTTAACGAATGGATTGTCAATGACGTTATCACGTGCCTATAAATAAAACAAATCAATGTGAATTGAGGATCCTAACATCTTAAACTTCTAATTGTTGTATTAAAATCACATTATTTAATATTATTTCTCATAGTTCTCAAACCATTCTGCAAAAATTCTCGCCAAGCTTCACATCAAGCTCCTCATCAGTAATGTCTAGTGATATTTGTTTTATCTCATGAATATACATGCTTATGAAATGAGAAAATACTTTAGACAAGTGTTATAAGTAATAAGTATCATTTTAAGTGAATGAAGAGATAGTTTGTCACTTACTTCACATATGGATCAACGTCCTCACAATTCAACAGAACATAAGTTCGTGCAGCCTCACACTCATTATCAGATAACCTCTTAGATTTTGATCGTCCATATGGTCGACCAAGATGTTTAAATATTGGAAGTGTCCCTTCAATCTCATCACCATCGCCGCCATCATCATTACGAGGCACTTTCCGCATTCTTGCATACATGAGGTCTCTGCAATGAACAAAAATCGATACCCTCTCTTCTAGCCAAGTAAGCATTGCAATCGAACCTTCCACTCGCCTTGTTACGATACATTCTTCTTCAAATGTCCAAGAAATCTATAACAGCAAGTTTGCAAATTAAGTATAAAATTTTTCCAAATTATTCACTAAATTATAAAATGTGGCAAAATATTGAACTTTTAACCTTTCAAAAGGATACATCCAACGGTACTGCGCTGGACCAACGATTTTGCCTCGTAAGGCAAGTGTATTGAAAGGTGTTCCATTGAATCAAAGAAACCAGGAGGGAATATACGCTCTAATTTGCAAATAATAATTGGAATATCTCTTTCTAATCTTTCCATATCTTCCACTTTAATTGCTGTGCTGGGCCTTGAAAAAGGCTTAACTCACTGAAGCTCACATACATTTGTTGCCTAAGGATCTCACGGAAAAAGCAATAGGAATTACCTCCGCGTAACGAATACATGGAAATCTATGGCTCTTCATTCCAAACAACTTGTGTTTTTCTCATGTCTACACACCTAGCCATATTTGAAGCATACAACTACATTAGAAATTAGATTTTTTCTACACCCATTCACACAATATTTGCTTACTCTGGGCTTATCTAAAGGTGTAACATGCCTTGGGAAATTTTCTTGTAGCTTCATTTTTTTCCAACTCAGGCCTTCGGCACAACACCCTTAGATCTTCTCTTGCCTTCTCATTATCTTTAGTTTTTCCTTTAACTTTCATAACTGTATTAAACACATTTTCAAAGACATTCTTCTCAGCCATATCACATCAGATTGTGTCTAATTAGATTTAAGCCCAAAAAGATGGTAAAATCCCAAAAGATACTCCCATTTATTCCACCCACAAGCCTGGGTAAATTGGACCATTAATAATTCATAATATCAGTGACCTTTTTCTCAACCCCAAGTCATTTATTTGCTTTTGTGATTTGTTCAATGTCATTATAGGTGGTGTGGTGCCATTTCTATTCTATTCTCGAGGAAAGAGTTTTTGTTACGCCTGAATGCATGATCAAAAGGGAGAAACTTACGATGATTGTCAAACCAAGTTGTCTTCCGACCATTAGTCAATGTAAATGCTTGTGAATGTTCCATGCAATATGGACAAGCAAGTTTTCCAGATGTACTCCAACCCGAAAGCATTGAGTATGCAGGAAAATCGCTAATACTCCACATGAGTGTAGCTTTCATTTGAAAATTCTGTTTTCGTGATACATCATAAGTTTGCATGCCCACTTCCCAGTTGTTTCCAATTTTTCACCAAAGGTTGAAGGGAAAACGTCTATCTTGTTCTTAGGATTGTTAAGCCTGTGAACAATTATAGATAAGAAGAGGTAAGTCTCCTTCATGCACATCCATGGTGGCAAATTATATGGGGTAACTATTATTGGCCATGATGAATATTGTTGTCCTGACTGTCCGAATGGCTGAAAACCATCAATACATAATCCCAATCTCACATTACGACTCTCCGAAGCAAATGAAGGATGTACGCGGCTAAAATGCTTCCATGCCTCAGAATCAAATGGATGACACATTGTCCCATCTTCTTGAATATGCTCATCATGTCATCACATATGTGTAGTTGTTGCTTCTAAAGCATACAACCGTTGCAACCTCGGGCTTAGAGGAAAGTAATACATAATCTTAAATGACACATTTTTTTTGTGTTTCTCTGATCCCCTTTTCCTTTTAAATCAAGGATGGTTACAAAATTTACAACTTGTCAATGCACTATCATCACTCCAATATATCATACAATTATTGTTGCAACAATCAATCTTCTCTACCGAAAACCAAGGCCTTGAACTAATTGTTGGTTCTGTAAACAATAATCATTTTGTTGTCATCTGGCAACACCTCTCGTAAACCGAATGAAACCATCATAAAGAATTCTCCTAAAATGATGTGCCCGACTTCATATGCAACAATCTTGCTATCAAGCATCCTGAATGTGTAGTGCACCCATCCTATAATTTTTCATCAACTGCATTGAGCATGTCATAAAATTTTTGTGCATTTAGATTAGGTGCTTCCTCCATGTCACGACCCACACTCATGTTTGTTTTCGAAAAAGCAATGAATAATATGCAAATTTTTAAATACAAATTAATGTCATATTGTTAATATATATATATATATATATATATTTGTGTGTGTGTGTGTGTGTGTGTGTGTCACAGCACCCATAAAATACTTACAATAATAATTCAAGAATTCAAATCTAAAAATCATAATCTCAAAATTCTGAAAAATACTCTAATATTACAGGCTAGTATAGTAGAAAATAGTATAGTCAACCATTTCCTCAATCTGTTTGTATGAATAAAATACTTGAACACCATGAACGAATTTCACTAATGCCGGTGAATGCGATAAATATATATTAAGCAAAAAAAAAAGCATTAGTCTTCAAAGTGATTAATAATAATAAGATTAATTCATAATTCAACGTGAAAACATGTACACAACATATGAAAAGTGGAATTTTTCATATATTCATATCCATAAAAGTTATGGAAAGTGGGTAGATAATCTAATGATACTCCCCTCTCATATATGATGCCCAAAGTGCTTATCTTTTGGTGCTTTCAATAATCATAATGCTGGAGAGTTCTTCATATATCAATTCTTTGAATCCTCGACCAAAATCACCTTAAAAGGAAATCAAAATTGGTACACAAAACAGTATATGTTAATGAAGGAAAGGGAATAGGCAATAGGAAAAGAAAAAGAAAACATAGAAAACACATATTTACAAGGAAACCCTCAATAGAGGAAAACCACTAGTAGACAAGGAAAAATCCATTATTCTAAATATGGATACAAAATTATTATTTGATAAATAAACCAAAACATGAAATATTTATAGTCATATCAAGATAACGGCCCAATCCATTCACTATAACTAATTATTAAGGGTACTTTGCTTTAGCCCACGGACAAAATAACATCAAACACCCTAAGATATTGTCAAATAACATACTTTATTTGAGTTTTGGTTCCATCTCATAGGTGCATTGGATCTTTCTTGAAGAACAAAGCATTCATTCACACACCTTGAAAGAAAATAAAATAAAATAAAAAATAAAATCAGAAATAATATTTTCCTTGTACAACTTGATCGCCATCACCTATGATGCACGCAGCCAGTAACCCGAACCGCAATGTTATAAAAAGGTCACAAACCACCAATGAATTTTCTCACTAGCTCCAGGACCTTCCCTTCTTTCTTTCCATTTTTAGTTTTCCAAGGTTGGGCAAAATTTGAATAGAATCTTGAGTCTTTTCTCTATGCTTTTATACTCTTGTGGAGTTCATCATCATCTATGCCTACTCTGGCTGTACTCTTGTTTGAGTTCATTGTAACTTTTGTTTTTAGTTAACAGGCAAATCATTTTTCTCAAAGGCATTCGAATTTTGTCATTAGGTATTCATTAAAAAAAAATCGAAACAATGTATTTCTGATTTATGAACGCAATATGTTTCTATTTGTTTGCAAGTTATGTTTCACTACCTTTCATTACAAGAATTTCTTGATATTTGTGTGGGTCTTGTAAATTAATGGATTAACAAGACATATATCCCTATGTCTTCCGAGTATTTTTCAAAGGTATTTTGATTTTCTTTTAAGACAAAAGGGTTGTATCTTTTCCTCTTTTGATATAATTAAATGGCTCATCCCAATCTCTGCTCCTCTTCCAAGGCTCATTCCTACTAACACCCTCCCGTTGTTCAAGAAAACCACCAAAGATTACACTGCAAACCTCTTCATTCTGATCTCCCATATCATGTTTCCCCATGACTGCTAGTTTGTAATATTATTTTTCTCTCTTCATGATATCCTATTTTATTCCTTAATAATTAGCTAATAATATTATCATTAAGGCCATTAGTAAACACTAAATGCTAAACAGGGTTGTTGATCATCAAATTGATGGAAACATCTCCACACCACCATGAAAGTGCAATGCATCATAACTTTCTTCAACATGTACAGAGATTATAATAATACATCTGTGGAATACATGGCAAAACATTTGACTATCGTGAAAATAAAATATGAGAGAAATAGATAATACCCATCAGGTGCATGTGTACTCATGCATAATGGAGTTAAATAACAATAGAAACCAATAGAAACCAAAAAAAAAAAAAAAAAAAATAGCATAGTAAAGCCAATGGCTGGCCAGTAACATAAACGAGATGTTAAGACTCACATCACACTACCGTGGCAATGACACCTCCTCTACTTCAGAACAAGTTGAGAAATTATGAAGAAGTTCTGGTCTGGCCAAATACATATATATCAACTACTTCCATTCTAGCCTAATCAATTACGGTGTGAACATGATACTTTGAAAATAAAAATGTCTTAAAAGCAAATGAATATTAAATCTAGAAGTGTCAAAACAAAACCTCTGGGGAGGTGGGCAGCTCATTTGCCAAATTCACTTTTCATGAAAGCAGAAGCTCACAAAAAGAAATCTGATGAGGCATGTGAGGCTCTCTCTCTCTCTCTCTCTCTCTCTCTCTCTCTCAATCCTCAGTTTTGCATTCTACAGTGGACCTAACTTCAAAGAAAGGATAAAAAGGGGGGGTTGGGGTTCAACGTTGAACCCATTTGTAGCAGCACTTGGAATAGGGGAACCACTGAATTGCCCCCGAGAGAATAAATGAGATTGTGATAAGGTCAAACTTGGTTTACTCAATTAATGACAATTTGTACAATCCAAAGATAAACATTACATGCCTGATCCTGATCCTATTGCCGCCTCTACCTCAACCCCAAATATTCAAATATTATCTATAGACTATACTCTCTCCCCCTCCTTCTCATTCATAATCATGATTCATGCCCACTTCCTTTGAATACTAAAAAAAATCCCCTACTTCCCTTCCCCCCTTCTCACACCTCCGGATAGTGGATACCACCATCCCCAAATGATCGATATATACTAAAGTCCTCTGCTTAGCCCACAAACAAAATAACATCAAAAACCAGCCTAACAATTCAGAACACAAACTAAAAAAAAAATCCACAGAATCACCGACTAAAAAAACCAAAAACAGAAAAACCAGATAAAAACGACAAATATAAAGAAAATGGCTATAGAAGCACATTCCAATGCAGGTTTATAAGAAAAAAAACGTTTGGAAACCATAAGAGATAGCATCAAAACTAAGAACCACCAGGCAGCAAAGAAATCAAAGATGCGGCGGCTATACCTGACACTAATTAGCATCGGGAGCCTAGGAAACCTTCTTCAAACTCTTCGATAGCTTTGTATTAAAGACCAATTCAATAATGCAACCGAGTTTCCGAAACCTCTATCACTCCACTTATGATAATGTGAGCCAGAAATTGTCCAGCAGTGCTTAGAAAAAAACAAGAAAAAAAAAAGATTTTGGTTGGATATGAAAATAAAACCCTAGATGCCGCTTTGAGAAGAATGGCCCTAGAGGGAAGGGGTGTTATGGACATGTACCTGTGGAGCTGTTTGAGAGCCACACGTGCAAAATCCTTAATTTTAGTATGTTATTAGGCTGTTACAGATTTGGAATAAATGGATCAGACCTCTGGGCTTGGGTTGCTTCTGATTGATCCGAGCTGTTCCGCCCAAGGTGGTGCAAATGACGTCCATACTGGGACCGCTAAACGTGGTTTGGGTCTGCTGCAGCCAACTATCAGTGACACTTTATTTTTGGTGGAACTAGCTATTAAATTTCCTTGGTCCTATTTCATCAAGCCCGCTTGGGCCTAATCCATCTTAGAAGGCTTATCACCTGTGGTATTTCAAATTCCTAACTCTAAGGATTGTATTAATTATAGTGGGGAAAGAAACAGTTGGTCTTCATAAAGATGATTATCGATCAACACACAAATCAAGACTTTATGCGATTTTAAAATAATAATAATAATGATGATAAATGTTTATAATATGTCTGTTATACTTTGAGTCCAAAAAAAATGTTTATATTTTGTTCGTCATTTGCACTTATCATTCACCATTTCTGTTATTAAAGGATAAAAATTAAAAAGATACAAAATATGGAAAGAGGCAAATTTAAACTTAATCTCTGGGATGAAGATTCCACATTGATCATTACATACTCTAAAAACCTAATTAGATATTTCAATAATGCAAATAATTCAAAGTTATCCAGTAAGTAGATTCCAATTATTGATTTATTTGTTTGTTTATTATAATTATAGTTAAGAAGGATCCAAATTTGATTCTTGTTATTAAGGACCCATACTAAAGGCTAAAATTGGAGGACTCCACAACAAAAAGTGTCCCACTTGTACCATCAAGTGCCCAAAAGTCCATATATAGGCAAATTTGTCTTCATGGTACCTCTTGACTCATAAAAGGTGCTCCTACTACTAATAATAAGTTATTAGGACTAGGATTGCTTTTTAGTATATTTATTAGTATATTTTAGTAGTGACTATGATTGCTTTTGCTAAAAATAAATAAATTTGATTTGAGAGGTAGGGTCTGGCTAGGGTTGCTAAACGTGAGGAAATCAAGAGAAACAAAATTAAGAAATCAATGAAGAGGAAGGCTTTATAGTAGAGCTAGTAAATCCGTCGTACTTAATTTATTTCGGCCAACTCCATTCAAGTCATCACGCCGGTTAAATCTGACCCATTTTATTCGAATCCAGAAGCTTTTTGTGCATGCCCGCATGTGGGCTCGCTGCATCAAATGGCCAAAATATTAGGCCAAACTATAAAAGCTAAAAATAATTTTACAAATTTTATAATTCTTCAAATAAAATAAATAATATATAAATATATAATAATAATTAATATATAAAATGATGAACAAAAATATTGATAAGTTAAAATCATCTAAAATTTTATGAAGATATTTAAAATTCAAAACTAATTAAATAAACAATAATGTGTTACATGTTAAATTGTTTTCCAAGTGTAATTTTTATTAAGTGTATGATTAAGGATAATCTTCAAAGTATTTTACAGTAAATCTGCCCGGGTAATCCATAGGTATTTATAGGTAAAATTTCACTTCCTACTTTAATACTTCCGTCAGGTAAACTCATGGAGGTTTTATAGTGGTTTACCCACGCGAAGACCATCCACGTAACCTCACGCGAACCTGTAGGGTAATTTATAAATTTACCTACCAACATTCTCCTGGGCTTCGTGAACCGGTGGATGTTCATATAATCACCATAAGACTATCCGCCGTACCCATCGGTAATCCGTAGGTAATTTATAGGTAAAATTTACCTACGAAACCTTTTAGCCTGGGTAAACCGTGGGATTTTATAGAGTAATTTTACTCACTGTACATCCGCAAATTCATTAGTAATTATAAGTAATTTATACGTAAAATTTACCTACGGAAGACTATCCATCGACAAATTCCGTCGGTACTCTGTAGGTAATTTATAGGTAAAATTTGCCTATGGAAAATTTCCGTAGGTAATGGTCCGTCGGTATTTCGTTGGTAAATGGTACTAAAATTAAGAATGTACGAAATACTCTACTTAAACACTCATTCAGAATCGTGGAATTTTATCATAATTTACCACGGAAAACCATTCCGCCTTTGCAACTGAGGTAATTTATAGGTAAAATATATCTGAACGCCCATTCCAGATATCAGATTTTTGATGAAAGAATTACCGTAAGACTATCCGTCAAATTCACTTGGTAATTTATAGGTGATTTGATAAAATGTACCTATGGAAAAACTTATGCCTGGGTAATGTTCTCGTAGGTATTCAATTGGTAAATGGCACCTAAAAGTTGGCATCGACAGGAAAATACTCAATAAAACACTTCCATTGCAATTTTCCAGGGTATTCTGTCATAAATGGCACTTAAATTTTACTTCACATTGACTTATAAAATACCATATAATCACTTCATTGGTACTTTTTTATAGGTATCCCCATTATAAATGGTAGCAAAACGTGGAAAAATAATACGCCTTGTTCCAATGATATTGCCTTCCTGCATCAACAACACCAACTGGCTTCGTAAATTTTTGTCAGAAATTCGTCAGGGAATTTTCAGACAAGGCCTCATTAAAAACGAAGTTGCAATAGAGGAAGCGACAAAGATTGGAGGTTCTGTCATGACAGAACTTTCTATGTAGCGACAAAGAGACCAATTTGGGCCATAATTTTGGGGATTCACAATGCAATTAATGAAGTAAGGCCTAACATTGGAAAGCCCAGGTTGCTATGCTTTCTATGGCAATGTGCAGCTCTTCGCTGCTCCAGATTTCCGGGTAGGTTGAAGACTCTTGTACATTTATTTTATTTACTTTTTCTCTTCTATTTTAGTAGATTTAGCTTAGTGCATAGTTTTCTTTAGTCGCTTTATTTTCCTTTAATTTTCTCGATTTGGTAATATATCAAGTGCGCTTCGAACTAGTATTTCTTTATAAATTCTTCTTTTCATTAACTGTTTGATTTCAATGGAGGCTGGAAGGTTTCTAGAGTTCATTTATTTAAGTTTGCTTATAATTTCAATAAATTTTCCTGATTAGTTAGTCACTGATATGAGTAAACCAATATGGCATGAGCTCACCGGAAATGGTTCTTCATGATAGCCACTGCCGTACGCGATAAGGAAGCTTTAATTAAAAAATTCTTAAATTTATTTGATCGGGTATCGCTTTATAAATTTACTTGTTCTCGCACTAGTACCTGCACTAATGCGAGCACTCGTGTCTCACTGATTTCCGTGAGCCTCTGAAAGTGACACAAAGATGGAGAATCCCCGAGAGTGTAGAATAGTTCCTCAGGGGTATGGTAGACTAATACTTTTATGGAACTAATGAACTTTGGAAGGATACTAAAGATAGATCACCAACTTAATACTATGTTGGTATATTAATGAAGTATCTGTTTAATCACTCAAAGGTTTCTCCTCTTTCTGATGAATTGATTCTTGATCTCGTGCTAACTGAGATCTAATCAAAGAGATGAGGATTTGTACTGGCGTAATGGCGAGGTGTCAATCAAATCGAGAAGGCTTCAGCAAGATCCCGTCTATGGGGGGCAAGAATTCTTTATCTGGTAAGATCCCGAGTATGAAGTAATCAAGAGGAAAATACTTAATTTAGAAAGAGGGTTAAATATTACACGTAATCAATAGAATTATAAGTCTCAAAATGAATATGAACCTTTAATTAGTGAAAAGTATTGTTAAGGGAAACTAAACCATACTTTACCTCGCATTCTTTGATAAATCAGTTTTCCTAACGCTTGACGGTTGAGCTAAAAAACGAAATGATGAGAAATTAATATTATTAACTGATCTAGATCCGCTTTTGTCTCACTCTCGCTGAATCCTCAACCCCAATTATATTAAATCATTGTATATTTAATATTTCCGCAGATGACTACATTTAAGTCCTCTTATTATCATATCGAGTCTAAATACTAATGATCTTGAGTAGCTGGGTAATGGTCTTTTGATTTGACACCATTCTTGTGGGAATGATATCTGGACTTTAAATATCCACTTTTATTACTTGTACGACCTGTGCACTTGTAGTGATTAAGACCACAAACACAAATTTTAAATGAGTCATCTTACAAGAGAAAGCGATTCCATTTTATGTCATTGTTGCCTGGGATTAGATAATACTCCTTTGCTAACAGTGTCACAAATTTGCATATATCATTTGGTCCTATCAACTGGCCACGAAGATCATGATACATCTTCGTGCCACTTGGATGCACAACGAACCGGGAGTAGTGGAACTCCCTAGGGATCTCCTCCCTCAAATCCGTCGACTGGAGAACCACAACTCGTCCCCTATACCGAAGACTAACAATGACCATGAGGACGGCAAGCCTCGTCGTACCGACTGGCACCCGGTCCCCGAGCGGACACTATCTCACGCCCTATCCCCGGGACTCTGCATCACTTTGCTTTTGTAGAGAGAAAGCCATCACTCTAAGACTACCTTGAGCCTACTCCATCGTAATCGTTAGCTCCCAACCACCCCACCATCTCATCCGCCACTCTCGAAGCCATACCAGGCGCATTCCCATGACTTCGCTGAGTATCGCCCACCACATTCGGGCCAATCGGATGGTAATGCAAAGTGAAGTCGTAATCCTCCAAAAACTCCATCCACCAAGGCCGCTCTCATGTTGAGGTCTCGGCTGGCTATGGAAGATGTATTTCACTGCTCAAAACACTATGTGTGGTCTGAAAAATACTCAAACTGCTCATCGTATAAGCAAGGGCGTTTAAATCTTCAAGGCGAAGACTACGACCGCCAACCTATGTCATGTGTAATTCGCTCATGGTTTCAACTCTCGTGAAACCATAAGCTACTACCCTTCCGAACCGCATCAAGACTCCATCTTAGCCCGTCCTTCTCGGTGCAGCATCACAAACACAATGTACCTCTGTCCCATTTCCGGGACCTTCAGAATAGGAGCTGAAGTAAGCCTTCTTTCCAGTGTCTGGAATGCCTTTCTCGCACAGGTCACTCCACTCAAACTTGACCTCCTTCCTGGTCAATCTCGTCATAGGCAATGTTAGCCAGGAGAAATCCTCAATAAACCTCCTATAGTACCCCGCAAATCCTAAGAAACTGCTATCTCGAAGACTGACTTCGGTTTCTCCCAACTCATAACAATCTCAACCTTCTTAGGGTCCACTGACACGCCTGACACCGATACCATGTGTCCCAAAAAACCCACCTCAGTAAGCTAAAACTCGCACTTACTGAACTTGGCGTACAACTGATGATCCCTCAAAAGTTGTAGTACGACTCTCAAGTGATCCTCATGCTCCTCCTCCGATTGGGAGTAGATCAGAATGTCATCAATAAAGACCACCATAAACTGATCTAAATAGGGCTAAAACACCCTATTCATGAGATCCATGAACACTGCAAGCGCATTTGTCAAACCAAAGGGCATCACCGTAAACTCAAAGTGCCTATATCACATCCTAAACGCTTTCTTAGGGATGTCTGTCTCCCTAACTCTCAACTGATGGTAACCAATGCGGATGTCTATCTTGGAGTAGACTCGTGCCCCCCTCAACTGATCAAACAAGTCATCAATCCTCAATAATGGATACCAATTCTTAATCGTAACTCTATTCAACTATTTGTAAACGAAGCACAATCGTAGGGTCTTATCCTTCTTCTTCAGAAACGTGAACCTGAGCGCCCTATGGTATGCTCCTGGCCTAATGAACCTTCCTGAACTCAGATCTGACTGGTCTACAACCTGGCTCAACATCTCTGAAAGAGAGTTGTATGAATGGCCAAGATCTGATAACTCAATGTTGAAGTCTACATCCCCCACATGGTATCCCGTAGTCATCCAAAACAGATCCTCATGAGCTCGACATATTTAAAAAAACCAAAGTCCCATTCACCTGTTTCTATGGTATGTTTGTTAGCCAATCACATCACTACTCCTGTGCATCAGAGTCATACACGTCAAAAACATTCTAGCTTATCCCTTAAACGGATTTATACTCATCCTCGTGGAAGTGTAACTCTCCTACGCTCATAATCAATAACGACTAAAGGGGCCGTCACCCAGGTCCATCCCAGATGACGCCAAAACCCATCACGTCATGATCCTGAGTCTGCAGCGAGCAGAATCTCAGCACTTAACTCAATCCCAAAACATGATCCACAATCACCCTGAGTCCCTGTGAAGAAAACTACATGTACCGCCTCTTCAAGGTCTCAACCTCCAAGCCTAACTCTCTCACACATGATGCAGCAATGAATGAATGCGATGCACCAGAATCAAATAATATCCTTGCCCATAGGTGAGATAGTAGAAACATACCCTGTAATACTGGCTGATTTGCTGGGTCAGTCAAAGGTACGATGGTGTAGTGTAAAGAGCCAAAAGACATACAAATTTATGACACTATTACCAAAGGACTATTGTCTAATCCCAATCTGCCAAAACTTGTTTAGATCACCAAATTTGATGTATATGTGAAAATACGGCCATGGAGCATGGGTAAATACCAAAACCGATTCAAAACAAAAGTAAGTATACTCAAAAACTGAAATGAAAAGTATTACCAACACTCATCCCCTTTCCGCAAGTGCACGGGTCATACAAGTAATAAAGTGGACTCTAAGATGTTTGCACCGTCGAGGATTGAGGTTCTCTCTAATCTGAATTTGGATCACCCGACATAAGGGCTCTTCACTATTTAGGGCGACCAAGTAGGATGTCGAATAAAATCACCGAATTGAAACAAAAACTGATTTAAACTAATCCTAAAAATCTACCAAATAAAACAACTACTTAATTCGTATAAAGTGAAGAGAGTCACTAGGGATGGATAATTATTTACAAAACAGCTTCTTTGCATTTCCTTGAAAGTGCAACATTTGTGAGTCAATGCTGGATTCATTCAAGAGCAATGTAGTATAGCTTGGATTTCTCCATACACCATACATATCACTATCTAACACACCATATTCCTTTTCAAGACAAGCTGGTCTAAATAGCTACTTGTAAAATTTGTACCTTTAAGATTTGATTGTTTTTCTTTTTCAATACTTCACAACCATTTCTTAGACCGAAGAATTTACCCCAAATACAGGAAAATGCAAGCCTTCTTCACAATTGGCATTCGTCTTCAAATCTAATAAAAATTTCTATCTCCTTGATTAGATCTTTGCTAACACGGGATCAAGACCCTTTTATCGGGACATGAGAAAACTCTTCGATTTAACTAAATGGGATACATCATCTAATTTATCCTCACACCCATGAGTAAATTTAGTGATCTAACAAAGTAATTTTTCAAAGTTCATTTAGTTCCAAGATATTATTAGTCTAACATACCTCTAGTTGCCGCTCTTACTCTCGTGAATCTCCATCTCTCGTGTCACCCGTAGGGCCTCCCTCGGAAATCGTGAGCAAAGATACACAAATCTTGGGCATAAGCCACTAATATTCCAAACAAACTTACTATGAACAGCACTCAATTATATAAATTCAGCTTTTCAACCACAAAAATAAATCAAAAAACTGCAAATCCGAATGTTCAACAATTAATCCTCAATTCAGCAGGTTACCGTTTCATTACCGATTCCAATCATCACCAATCAAACAAAAAAGTAAGAAAAATGAAGAAAGAAATCGTGAGAAAGAAGAGAAAAAACCCATATTTGTTAAATCTTCTCCTCAACAATAAATAAATTGAATATCCGAAAGTACATCAACAAATCTCTTCAATAGAAATAAAAATCGTCTAAGATCTATTAAAAATAAAAATCAAGAAAACTACAAATGCGCTTTAGAGAGAGAAAACCCATGAGAGAGAGAAAATCTGATCTTAGCTTCAATTTTGTTCAGAACCCAGAATCTAATTATTTTGCTATATGCAGAATCAAATCTCTTCAATAGAAATAAAAATCAGCTTCAAAACTACTCTAAAATCTAAAACAAATCAAAATCTACGTAAAAACTGAAAATCATAGAGAGAGAAACCCCATGAGAGGCTCTCCAATCTTCCCGCTTCCTCTTTACCTAAAAAACGAGTATATATATGGTCCTAGGGTGAAATGGGTTTGAAATTAGGCTGGGGTCAAAAAACTCACTTTTCGCCTTTTCAAGTTTCAGAGCATTTGTGGTCGCGACACAAGGTTTTCTGTCGCGATTACTCATTTCCCGCCGCGACATACTTCCCTCACGCGACATGCTTCCCCCGGTCAAGGACATACTTCGCGACATACTTCCCGGTCGCGACATACTCGACAAAGAACTCCGTTCTTTTTCTTCTCCAACTTGCTCTGGGCCATAACTTCTTCGCTTTCTTTAACTCGGATTTGGGCGTGTGAGTACTCAAGGAAAGCTCTTTGAATGTAGAATGCGCCATGAGAATGAAACCATTTGATGTTCCAGATGGTACAGAAAATTCATATTTCCAGTGGTGCGCTATGAGATCTCCTTATTGACTCTTCTTTTGGAAATATATTGCTCATTTCTTTGCCAAATCACTTGCTTTTCATCAATAATCCTACAAAACCAAGTTTAGAGGAAATTTTATGAGTTTTACATGAATATGGATATAAAATGCACAAAATAGCATGTGAAATGAACTTAAAACATAGATGAGTTTTGCACTCATCAAACACCCCCAAACTTAAAGTTTTGCTTGTCCTCAAGCAAAGAAAAGAAAGAAGTTGTCAGCCTCAAGCAAACAGAAAGGGAAGAGTTCATTTCACCCTTTTATTTAACCAAAACCGAGTAATCGCTTGCAAGGTATGTGATATGTGTCTCATGAATCACCCTACAAGGAATATAGAAAATATGATCAAGATAATTTATTCATTTTAATAGTGAATTAATCTCATAATAGACAAATAGATCATGTTCTCACTCTTGTGTGTGTGTGTGTGGTCTTCCCCTATCCAAACAACAAAGCTGTGATGAGTTTATGCGAGAATTGAGATAAGTATATGGATCTCCTAAGATAATTTATTTAGGTTCCATAGGCTTGTTGTTCTTATCATTCTCCACTAATGTAGGTACACACAACCTCGCATCAAGCAGGTCTTTATAAGCTTGTAATGTAAGTGGCTTGGGTAAGGGGGTAGTCGAGTGCAGTCATTTTAGGGCCAAACTTACCCAAACATACATATTTTTCTGCATTAACAAATTCTTACTCCCATCCTGATTCTACCATCAAGATATGACACTCTCAAACACCCCAAAACCGGTTTAGGTGCAACTTCCATACTCCTCATATCACTCTTCTCGCACAAATTCTGCATTCTTTCAACAAACATCAAGAAGCCTTTTTCTTTAAGACAAGGTTATTAGAGTAGTGCAATGTCAAAACCCCCTTAAGCTTTCTACCAACCCTTAGCGAGCTTTAAATCAATAGCTCCCAAACCAATTGGCCTTAGGGTATTAGGAAGTTGAGACACCTCTTAGGATTTACTTGCCTTAGGAAGGAAGGCTACGAGGCTAGAGACTCCACTCTTCCGACTTTTTATCTATTTTCGCTTCTTTTTTACACTTGATATTTTCTTGTTTTTTTTTTTTTTTTTTTTTTTTTTTTTGACAACTTTGATTTTCTCAACTTAACTCATTTCAATTAATTTGGAGTTATTTTTCCTATGGAAAATAACTCCCAAACTTGCTCCTCACCACATTTCAATTATGTTCAAATCCTCATGTTATGGGTGAGTTTCGTCTTTATCGAGGGATAGTGATGTATAGGAAGGTTATTGGCTTCAAACTTGGTTTCTTTATAAATGTAATTTTGGCTCTTTTAAGCTCAAATATCTTGGTACTAGAGGAATATACATGCATATTAATAGGTTAGCTTGAAAGGCACAATCTTTCTAAGGATGGCCTTTATCATTTCTCAATTGTTGCATTGCCTAGGATTTCGCCTCAAGCGCTAATAGAACAAGTTCTAGAACCTATGGAGATCAAAATAGATGGTTCTCATAAACCTTCTCTAACCCAAGAAAAAACTTCTTTTCAAGGGTACTTAGTGACCAAGTGCATGGATTTTGAGAAACCAATGACTAAATAGTCTATTAAAGAGATAACTCATTAAGCATTAAGTCCTATTATCTCTAATATTGTCCATATGCCAAGGGTTCATTTATGGTCCTACGACATCACAACAACTCCAAGCAAAACTCACCACTCCAATAAACTCTAACTAAAAAAATATACCAAACTAAGATGTGTTATGAAGCATCAAACAAAGTCATTATCCGTAAAAGCACTGTAAAATTCTCAATCAAAGTTGTCATTTGCAACACATGTGGGGTGTGACATGATAAACTAACAAAAATAAACACCCCCAAACTTTGAGATGAACATTGTCCTAAATGTCTAGCAATGAGCAGCAAGGGAAGCAATAAAGTAAAAGAGCAATAAAGAGAGTTGGGAAAAAGTGAACTCCCTTTGTAGTCTCGCCACTTAAACAGGATGGCGCATAGGCAATAAAGACATATACAAATTTATGACACTATTACCAAAGGACTATTGTCTAATCCCCGGCAACGGTGCCAAAAACTTGTTTAGGACGACCAAATTTGATGTATATGTGAAAATATGGCCAAGGGAGTGAATGTGGTAAATACTCAAAAACTGATTTGAAACAAAAGTAAGTATACTCAAAAACTGAAATGAAAAGTATTACCAACACTCAACCCCTTTCCACAAGTAAAGTATAAATACATAAGTAATAAAGTGGACTCTAAGGATATCGTACTCACGAGGATTGGAGGTCTTCTAATTGGAATTTGATCACCCTCACTACAAGGGCTCTTCACTATTTAGGGCGACTAAGTAGGATGTCTGAATAAAATCAATTTAATTGAAACAAAACTGATTTAAAACTAATCCTAAAATCTACCAAATAAACAACTACTTAATTCTAAAAGGTATGAAGAGAGGCACTAGGATGGGGATAATTATTTACAAAACAGTTTGCATTTCCTTGAAAGTGCAAATATTTGTGAGTTGAATGCTGGATTTGTTCAAGAGCAATGTAGTATAGCTTGGATTTCTCCATACACCATACATATCACTATCTAACACACCATATTCCTTTTCAAGACAAATGGGTCTAATAGCTACTTGTAAAATTTGCACCCCCTTTTAAGATTTGATTGTTTTTTCTTTCAATACTTCACAACCATTTTCTTAGGGTCAAGAATTCGCCTCTACAGACAGGAAAATGCAAGCCTTCTCCAATGTAATTGGTATCTCGGGCCCTTCAAATTTAATAAAATTTCTTATTTCCTTGATTAGATCTTTAAGCAATACCCGATCAAGATCTTTTATCAGATTAAGGAGAAACCAACATCAACTAAATTGATACATCATCTAATTTATTCGCCACCATGAGTAAAATGGTGATCTATCAAAGTAATTTTCAAAGTTCATTAGTTCCAAGATATTTGTCTACATACCCCCTATCGCTCTTACTCTCGCCAGAATCTCCATCTCTATGTCACTCGCAGGGCCTCTTGGAAATCGTAGCAAAGAGATGTACTGGGTATAAGCTTACTAATATTCCAACAGCCATATTATATGAATAAGACTAATTATATAAATTCAGTTTTCAAACCCACAAAATAACTAAAAAAACTGCAAATCTGAATGTTCAACAATTAATCCCCACCTCTAGAGGGTGTTTAATGTTTCATTACTGGATTCCAATCATCACCAATCAAACAAAAAGTAAGAAAATGAAGAAAGAAATCAGGAGAAAGAAGAAACCATATTTGAGCTTAAATCTTCCTCAACAATAAATAAATTGAATATCCGAGTACATCACCAACCCTTCAATAGAAATAAAAATTCGCTTCTAAGATCTATTAAAATAAAAATCTGGCAAGAAAAAACTAAGAAAATGGGCGCTTAGGAGAGAGAAACCCATGAGAGAGAGAAAATCCAGATTCTTAGCTTCAATCTTTGTCTGAACCTTAGTGAAATCTGAATATTTGTTATACAGCACCGAAATCTCTTCAATAGAAATAAAAATATGCTCTAAAACTACTCTAAAATCTAAAACAAATCAAAATCTACAGAAAAACTGGAAAAATGGGCAGTTTAGAGAGAGAAACCCCATGAGAGAGGCTCTCCTCCACCTTTCCCGCTTGCCTCTTTACCCAAACGAGCATATATATGGTCCTAGGGTGAAATGGGCTTGAAATTAGGTCAAAAACTCACTTTCGCTTTTCAAGTTTCGCATTTTCGTCGCGACACAGCTTTCGTCATGGACATCCCCCGCTATGATACTTCCCGGGTCGACATGCTTCCCCCGGGTTGCGAAGACATCGCGACATTTTTGGTCGCGACATACTCGCGACATACCTCCCGCCTGACATACTTCCCGGGTCGCGACATGCCCCCGACACAAAGAACCCGATTTTCTTCTCTAACTTGTTTCCGGGCCATAACTTCTTCGCTTTAACTCGATTTGGGCGTGTGAGTACTTTGGAAAGCTCTTTTGAATGTAGAATGCAGCCATGAGGAATTTGAACCATTTGATGTTCCAGATGGCAGAAAATTCATCTTTCCAGTGGTGCGCTGCGAGACTCTCTTGCCGACTCTTCTTTAAATAAATTGCTCATTTCTTGCCAAATCACTTGCTTTTCATCAATAATCCTACAAAACCAAGTTTAGAGGAAATTTTATGAGTTTTACATGAATATGGATATAAAATGCACAAAATAGCATATGAAATGAACTCAAACATAGATGAGTTTTGCACTCATCACGTAGACACACCCCTAGGTCCCTGAAGTCCTGGCCTGTGAGCCCTGTCCTCGATCTCGGCCCGCACTCTAGCCTCTTTTGCCCTTCTGCGTAGCAAAAGGTGCTGATGCAGCACCCCGAGACTGATACTGGTTCCTCTGGCCCGTACTAGGGTAAGGAGGAACATATCGCATTTGCACACACCCCACGATGATCTGACCGAGGTGTCCCATAGCCCGGGATCCCACTTACGGGCAATCTCTTCTCATATGTCAATGCCACGGCAATGAAAAAACATGTCATCGGGCCCCCGGTTAGGAGCCCCATGGTGGCCTTGCCCTCGACCGCCGCAGCTCAGCCTCAAACCCCGTGAACTGAAACCTTCAGCTTCTTTCCCGAACTAGAAGAAGGCCGACCCTCCTTTCTCTTTCCACTAGTACCCACGTCTTGGATACTCTATGCATCCTCTATCTCTCTCTCTCTATGGCCATAGCGTCGTGACCATAGAGTCCATATCCCGTATGAGGAATCCCGCAATCTTGCCTCAGATGGACAACTTCAGGCCATCCTCGAACTTCCTCACCATGGCCATATCTGTGACCAAGTAGTCATCCCCGAAACGTGCCAACTCCTGAACTCGCGACATATTCGGAGTACAAATCATTTCCTTGTTTCAACTTAAGGAACCCTGTGATTTCATGCTCGCAGATGCCGAGAAAAAATTGCTCATGAAGAGCCCTTGGAACTCTCCCCAAGTCATCATCTCTAGGTCCCTTGAGACCTTATCCCAATCCTACCATATCTAGGATTCACCCTTTAGCTTAAACTGTAGCTAATCTGATCCTCGTGGCATCGGAGATGATCCCCATGGCCTCCAAAACCCTCTCAACTTGTCGGAACCAATGGCCGGCTACCATCGGATCCCCTCCTCCCCTGAATGATGGAGGATGATGTGCCATAAACCTCTGAAGGTCACTCAGTCCTCCCTAACCCCCAATTGCACTAACCTGTGCGATGGAACAGTTGCAACACCCACGGCTTTCGCAAAAGCCTACTGATCAAGCCAGGCGGTGGTCGGCTACTGCCCCGTGGACTACCTCTACGTCCACGCCCTCAACTTGCCATCTACACAAGTTAAGATAGCAATTTGAGATTCTTTCTTTTCACTTATCACATTAGTGGTGCATATCGCCAAACACTAATAAATAACCATTCCTACGTTATCATGCTCATTTGTTTTCCGAACCCCAAGGTTATGCTCTCTAAATTTAAAGGCCCATCATTCAATTTATCATACAAAAAGTTCACACAATTCAAGCACAGGCCACACACGTCAATTCACTCAAATGCACAATGGATGCATGATCTAAACCTGTGCCCCATCGAGTCCTAGGCATTCGTATACCTAAACTTTAGTACCTAGCTGTGAAGCTGGTACCAGGACCATGCGTATGGACCCCACACCCGAGCTCCCTAGGTATTCGTATACCTAAGCTCTGATACCAAGTTGCATTTCCAAAATCCCGGGGTAATTTTTTTTTCATACGCCAATCCCTGGGTAATTTTTTTCTTTTTTCTTTTTTTTTTCTTTTTTTTCTTTTTTTTTTTTTTTTTTTTTTATGCCTCAAACTCTATCAAACAACCTTTATTACAAGGGTATATGAAACATTGTATATTTTTCTTAAGCAAATACACAAATGCTTATAATATTCTTACAAGAGTTTAACGTATTAACTCTTTACACTTTACATGCCAAAACATATTAAAACTAGATTGTTTTAACATATTTCCTTACAAAATGCTTCTCAAGGCCACAACCTGGCCTTCGCACTACTGCAGGCTCCCATACACCATCTTTCGCGGTACTCCGAAAAAAGTGGTCCCACGACAGGTGAGTAATGCCCAGTAGATAAATCTCCACATGGTTTAGCTCCCACCAAGCGCACATGCAATGTCAACTAACACATGATCAAGTAAACACAAAATATTTCTACATTAATGACTACATGTTATGCCCAGCTATGTCTTGAGTCCCCACCACTCCCCTCACACATGCATTTTACATGAATGAAATTTTTTTTTTTTTTTTCAAAAAAATACTTTGCCTCAGGCTCATCGACATTTTTCAAAAATCAAATAATATATATATATCGAATAACCCTACGGGGGAATATAGCTTAACGGACATACCGAAATATATTGTAATAAATCTCTCCGATATAATTTAGTGGACATACTTCGAAAGATATTGTTAGACAACCCTCCGATAATTTTTTTTTTCATTTGGACAGACTCCAATAATAATGTGGACTACCCTCCATATTCATTTTTGGACAGACTCTGATAAGTTTGGTGGACAATCTTCCGAGAAAAACTGTTTATTCATGTTATGCATTCACACCCGACATGCGCGATGTCCCCATGCACGTGATATATACAAAAGCCTATGATGACATTATTCAATTAGAAATGCACATGAATGCAAATAAGTTCACATACCGTATGTTATACAATAGAACTCTTAGACATGCAAACTTAATTTTCTCATCCAAATATTATCATAAAACACAAAGATACAATTTCTCTACATTTTCACATCAATCAAGACGATATAAAATTACTGCATGCAACTCATATCACCATCTTTTCTCAAAAACAGCATGTTATTCATATAGAATGCAACACATGCAGACTATAATTTTTTTCCATTTTTCACAAACAAGAACAATAGTACGCAAATCAAGCATTCAATATATTTTCCAAGAGGGTTTAACTCGCACAAAAATCCTTTCGGCATCAAATGCCCAGAAATGTTCACGCTAGCTTGTATCAAACTATTCTTTCCAAAGAGCTATTTCATTTACATGCACATGCATGCAACAAGTTCAAGATACGCATGTTACATTTAAAACTAGAGATAAAACCCAATTTTTATCCCAGTCACTACTTAAAAACACAAACATGCAATTTCTCTACATTTTCAATATAAAATTAATGTATGCATACTCATATCATATCTTTCTTAAAAACAGCATGTTATTCTTACAAATACATCACACATACGGACGGAAGGGTATACAGTTTTCACGAGGCAGAATTAGGAAAACAACAATCCGGTATTCAACATATTTTTTCGGGAGGTTTAACTGCACCAAAATCCATTTCTAGCATCAAAATCCTGAAAATGTGAGTTTGCATTCAAAGTTGTTTTGGAGTCGTGTTGGGACTAAACTCATGGCATTGAAAGGCTGGTGAGGTCTCCCAAGTAGGAAAAGAACCTACCTTGTTGGAGTGTAGACCAACTCTTCATTTCCTTCTTTTCTTCTTCCTTTTCTTCCTTTCTTTTCTTCCTTTCTTTCCTTCTTTTCTCTCTTTCTCTCTTGTCTATGAATAGTTTGCATTTCCCTACCTCAAACCACTAAGTAAGGTTTGAGTTAGGTGAAGGACACCTACACAAGACAAGTTTAACACATGGCCATTTACTAGGCCATGTGTTTTCCATGCCAAAATCCTATCCACCCAAGTCATGCAATGCCTAAGGGCATGACACTTGGCCTACCACCATACTGTGTCCCCATGCTAGTGCCGCATGGCACACGTTCCCCTATGCCACATGTCATCCCATGATTCGCCTGAACGCCTCGAAATATGCGAAATTACGATTGTCTCAAAATTCAACGAAATTTGATGGCGTACCTAGATTTCGCGAGGCGAACTCAATGGCAAAGCTATGTCGTCATTCAAGATCTAGAAAATTTTCCAAGGTTACCATTTTTTTTTTTTTTACTACGACGATAGTCTATCGTTTTGCATCTTTTCAGGTTTTTACAGTGATTCAATAGAATCTATTTTTCATTGCTCTTCCAGCCTCAACTAGCAAGGTCTAATGTTTCTATTGCAACTTTAATTTTCAAGGTTTAGATTTTAGCTCGGCTTTATGTTTGTGAAAGTAGGGCAATTCATAAAGATTTTAACACAAGAACTAAACCTTACAGCACTGTCTAATATGAAGTGCACTTTCAAAAAATGGATGTCTGTGAGATTCTTGGATTTTAAAGCCATAAGAAGTGCCTCAAAAGTCTATAAGTGAAACCATATAGACCCAACTCTCAAGAAGTGTCAAAAAATGGGATGCAACCCAAGTACATAGATTATATGAACTATCTGAACAGACTAAAATAAATAAATAAGATAAAAAACCTCCTTAACAACATGGTATTATCTAATTAAATTTTCAAAGAGACTGTCATGTTGACACCATGGATTTGAATTTTTAATATGCCTTATCAAGAAAGGCATCTAAACATGGTTGAGGCAAGGAGGGAAATTGTCATTGCAATTAACTTCCACGAGCCTTTGCGATTTCTCTAATTATGGATAGCCTTTCATACCCATGCTTTTTCTTGTGCCTCAGAACTTAGTACTAATTATAGAGTGGAACATTTTCAATTGAAGATCATGAGGAAAATCTTGTGGGTATGTGTGATTCTTTCTTTGCTCTCTCTCTCTCTCTCTCTCTCTCTCTCTCTCTCTCTCTCTCTCTCTCTCTACATATATATATATATATATATATATATATATATATGGGAGTTTTTCATTTTATGAGTGGTGATACAAACCTCTTTGGTTTTTTTCTTGGATGTTGATGATTTTGGTATCCTAGTTGTTGAGATGGGATCTCATGAACTCATCCAGAGGACCTTTACTTAATTTGTTACCAACATGAGAATACCACATGCGTTAAATTATAATTGAATTAATTAGGTATTACTGAGCATGCATGAAAACTTAGACTTCCTATTCAAGTATCCTTGTGAGATAAATATCTTCTTATCATACTAAAGACATTTAAGTTATCTAGTATGTGACTAAGAATTTATTGTCTAAATGATACTTAGATTATTCGATGTTACTTTGGAAACATAATATTACAAAAATTACTCTCTTATGTTCATTCATTTCTTCAAGTGATTTGAAGTCATCCCTTTGTTCTCTAGAGTACATATTTGGAGTCAAACAATATATCTTGCCCTTTTAGTGTACTTGGAGACTGAAGTACTACTAAATTTTACTAAATGAAATGAAGCATAATAAGTCTAACTCATGAGATTGTGCATTTCTATATACTTAAAAGGATAGAGATATTACCCAATGCATACAACATAAATTCCTCAGTGAACGTTAGAATTTCATGAAGTTGAAGGAAATTATGGCAATGTAAGCAAACAAGCTATGGATGCAAAAGTCGAGGGTGAGCCAAGAATACAATAATGGGGTTTTAGAGTTCTTGGACTTTGCTTTTAGTAATGCTCCTGGAAGTGACAAGCTACCATGTCCTTGTGTTCATTGCAACAAGCATCTATTAAAATAGACATGTTATGCATAATCATTTTGCAAAACCATGGGATAGTTAAAGCTATGTCGGATTGGTGATGCATGGTGAATATATGAGTTTAATGTCAACATATGATGATGAGTTTGAAGATTCACCTCATGACGGCACATGGATTGCTACATGATGCATTAAAATGCAAAAAACTAATGTGTTATAGAAATAGAGAAATTTCACTTATTAAAATGCGAAGAACCAAATGATGAAGCAACAAAATTTTACAGCTTTTTGAAGGATGCGGAGAAGGAATTATATCCTGGTTGTACTAAATTCACGAAGTTTGCTTTTGTGATAAGGTTAATTCACACTAAGTGTCTCAATGGATGGAGCAATAAGTCATTCACGATGTTGTTAGAACTTTTGAGGTACTTCTTAGATGTGATGGTACCAAAAATTCTATGAGCTTTGGAACTTGATTATAGAAAGATAGATGCATGCCCACAAAATTGCATGTTGTTTACCAAAGAAAATGCAAATGCTGATAAATGTACCATTTATGGTACCTCTAGATGGAAGAATGTTGATTTTAACTCAAAGACTGGTTTAGGAACATGTTTCAAGGATAAGAAAATTCATGTTAAGGTTTTACGACACTTTCCTCAAATACTAAGGAAACACCAGGTTGTTTATATATTCAAAACAACACACATGAAGTGGCATGCACAAGGTCGCATATAACCGACTTTGATGAAACATCAGTTGACTCCTATCTTGGGAAACATTTGTTCTTTAAATACTACATTTGCATTGGAGCATTGCAATGTTAGGCTAGGGTTAGCTTGTGATGGTTTCAATCCATTTAGCAATATGTCTATTGCCCACGCCTGTGGCCCGATTGTTCGTCGTCTGACTTACCACCATGGATGTATGAAGCAATCTTTTTATGTTCATGATTGTGTTCTGGCTGACTACTCCTGGAAATGACATTGATATATATTTACAACCCTTAATAGATGAGTTGCAAAATTGTAGAACGTGAGTTCACACTACATATGATCTTCTGAGTAAAAAAATTTTCTCATGCATGCTTCTGTGGACAATTAGTGACTTTTCTGCATATGCAAACACTTTAGGTGATCTGAAGGAGGAACAATTTTCTTGTCCTTCTTGCAATAAAAACTTGTTCCCATTAGTTAAAACAGCAGGAAAATTTTGTTACATGGGCCATAAATGATTTCTTAAATCAAATACAAATTTAGATGTGGTAAAGTCTTTAATGGTGAAATTGAGATTCCTACACAATTACTTGGGGTTGATACGTTGGAGGCAAATTAGAACATCTAGAACCCAATTATTCTAAGATCCTGAAAAGAAAACGAGGAAAATACTACTGCGTCGTGCAATTGGAAGAAAAAAAAGTATTTTTGTTTCAGTACCATAATGGAACACTCATGTTATGTCATAATTTAGATGTAATGCATATTGAGAAGAATGTGTGATAAAATAGTGGGACATGTGGTATTTTATGAAGGTAAAACTAGGGCGGCTTAAATAATCGTCTGAATTATATTTATGATTAGAAGACAACTTAAATGATCGTCTGGTCACAAGCTATGGGTATTGAAGCCAACTTCACCCAATAGACAAAGGGACAAGTTGTTTTCTTACTAGCATGCTTTATTCATTGACTTTGGATGAGAAGATCGAATTTTTCAAGCTTCTAAAATCAATCAAGTGATGGTTATTCTTCGATATCCAGTGTATTGCAATATTGAAAAGGAAAGATAAATGGTACAAGTATGATTTCCATGTTCTGATACAACAACTTCTTCCTCTTACTATTCGTAGGGTTTTGCATAGAATGTATCAGGAGCTATCATTGAGTTGTGCAACTTCTTCAAACAATTGTGCTCAAAAGTATTATCAACAAATCAATTACAATGGTTGGAGAATGATATCATACGATCACACTATGTAAACTAGAGGAATATTTCTCATGATTCTTTTGACACATTGTAGTGCATCTACTGTGCATTTAGCAAATGAGGCAAAAGATTGCTGGACTATTTTACGTATTGACCCGGTTTTTGTATCGACGGTATTATTGTTATGATCCCATATATAATTTACATAATTTCATAATATGTTCGATGTATTAACATGTTTTATTGATATACATTTGGTTGATAATTGATACCTACGCACTTTAAAGTCATATGCGTAATAAGGACTTATCCGAGAAGTTTTACATTGCAGAGGAGCACCTTGCAGAGGAATGTACAACATTTTGTTCTATATTTGAATGATGTGGAAACAAAATATAATCATACTGATGAAACTTTGTTGATTTGTAGACATAAAAGATGAAGGGTTGATTATGCTAAGTGCATGGATGGTGTTTAGAGATGAGATGCATACATGTCGTGAACTTGGATTCAAAAAGAGTAGGCATAAAGCACAGCGTTTATATGTGCTAACATATTGTGAAGATGTCATTTCACATTCATTAAGTAAAGAAATTTGTGAAATTTTAATAGAAACTCAAATCATAACTGATGTTCTTTGATTCACTTTGGGAGCATAAACAAATCCCATTAGATTCTAGGCCTCGTGTATCTACTCGAGATGTAGATTTGATTCATAATAAGAGATTTATGAAGTGATTTGAAAGACGTGTAAATATATTTCTTATTATGTCATTTGTTTTATACTAGTTATGAATTCAATCATATTATTTCATTGTAGACTACACATGTAACACCCCAAAAATACCCTATAAATTTTATAATAATTTTATTATATATTCCGAGTATAAATTGAGTCAAACTTGGGTTTTTCCGGGAAAATTGATAAATTGTTAAATTGTGAAAAGTGAAATGATTATGTGAGCATATGATTAAATATTATATGCTAAAATGAAATTAGTTGTTGGAAATGGCCAAGTGAAAAAAAACAAATTTGGAAATTTGTAAAATTAGGACCACAAAATTAAAGAGAATAGAATAAAGCAATGTAGAAGTAGAATTAGTAGTAAATGAAATAAAATGAAGACCAAAGGAAAAATAGAATTGAATTTGTGTGTAAGTCAAACATGACCTTACACTTAAAAACCAGACCAGTATGGTCTTGAGTATCATTTATTACCAAAACCTTTTGAGAGAGTGGGAAGGAGAAAAATAGAGGGTTTGGAAAGTTGGAGATTGGTGTGAATCTCTCAAGATTTTAGATTGTTTGAAGAGAAAGAAAGCTAAAGACTTCCCAAAGATAGAATTTTCAAGGTATGACACAAACCTTAGATTTCTTTAAATGATGTTTGGGTTAGAAAACCCTAATCCATCCATGGGTTTTGCTCATGGTTTGTTTAGTGTGATATTAGAATGTTATTGAGAGTGATTCCCATGATTTGTTTTGGGTTTTTGAAGATTTTTGGAGAAAAATCGTAAAGGAGGAAAACTAGAAAAATGTAAAACCTGAGAAAATTCTAATTTTCTAGGTAATTTCGGTCAAAATCCGAATTTTCTAGTCTTGGATAACGAAACGGACTTCACCATTGGAATCGTCTCGTGAAATCTAGCTACCCACGTCCCGTTTCGTCGATTAGACACGGTCGAAATTTCACATTTTTGACAATGAGAGAGTCTTGAGGACGGCGACCTTTATAGTGGGTTGGAGGTGCCCCACGTGTCCTAGGTAGAATGGGTGAACGAGCGAGTGGGTCACATGAGATACATGGCATCATGCCAGCTGGATGAAAATCCATGAGTGATGGATAAGGGATAGGTGAAATCCAAGTCAACCAATGAGGGTTGACGTAATGTGAGAAGAAAGACAATTCTCTTGACTGTAGCGACCAACACAGTTTGGGGAGAAGGTATGCAGCAGGCCCGAAAAGAGGAGAGAATTTAGAGAGAGAGTGTCTACCTTCTCTCTAGAATTCCCAGTGATCGGACCGTCGGTTCTCGTCGGAACAAGAGGAGAAGTTGGTCTACGTTGCAAGGGCTACATGTGGGTACCAGTTTTGTGGAGTTTCGACAACTCCAGGAGGTAGGGGTTTTCTCCTACTTGCTTTATAATTTGGCTAAGAGCCATTTTAATGGTTATGGATGTTTGGGGGCCGGAATGGCCGTTCATTCAGTTCCAAAACTTGGACTGAGTGAGGAAATCCCTAAAGTCGTTTTGGACAGTCCCGAAATTGACCGTGGACTGGTTGTGTGTGACTTTATGTGTTGATATGTTATTGCTATGTTTGAATAACATGTGTGTTGTTTGTGTGATGCTTAGGGCAGCTCCAAGATGGACTGTCGGCTTATTTATTAGCCATGTGAGCTAATTTTGGTGTCATTCATTATGAATAGAATAACATGTTTATTATGATTTTCCATTAATAGCATGCATGCATGATATATTAACATAGATTATTGAAACCAGTATATTACATTTCGCTATACCCGGGGTAACCCTAGAACAGTGGTGTGAGTGCATGACATAAACATGTTTGTCAGTAATTTGATGGAAAATTTTTTAGTGGTGTCTTGGAGTTGTGTGAGTTCACTCGGAGGAGGATATTGATACGGAAAGTTATCCAACATTTCACCTCGGAGGGTTGTCTAATAGATTTTACCGAAACTCGGTATTATGTTTTCAAGAACAAAAACCTTTTGTTTTGAAAACAGTATTTCTCACACTTCGCTTAGGCATGCGCGCGTGAGGGAGTTGATGAGGGCTTGAGATGTGGGGATGGGTGTATCGCATTCTCATCCATTTCATGTAGACATTTGAGTAAGAACATATATGAGTTGTAGATGTTTGGTTTGCCATTACCAGAGCACTTAGGTGGGAGTAACTATGTAGGATAGATTCCACTACTGGGCATTGCTTTGTCGAAGAGTGTTTCGGTACTAAAGGTTCACACAGGGATGGGATGCATCCAAGGTCTTGAGGCAGAAATGGCCATATGCTGGCCTTGTTATATAATTTGTAAAATGCTGGGTAAAGACTACTTTTGGATAATTTATGTCAGACAAATTTTTAAATTAAGCTTATTTTGTATAAAATATGCATTTTGGTGCAGTATGGATGCTTATGGGGTGCGTGGACATTTTATTCCACATATGGGCCTCATGATATATGAGACATACGGGTTTCGTGGGTTGACGGTGGTCAGCGGGACCCCGGAAATAGGCGTCAGGGTAGGCAACGAGCTCCACGGCGTAGGGAACCATTACATGATTGTAGACCTGCGCAAGCGTGGGATGCCTCACATAGCAGTAGAGATGCGAGGGCACCCATGCCACGACTATTAGAAAAGTCGCGACCACGACGTAATCACGACAATGGGCGATTTAGTTTTATACCGATAGTTTAAGGACCCTAATAAATGATTAATGGGGGTTTAAATAAGAATGAAACTAAGTGAAAAAGGTACCATACCTCGCCACCTCGACAATATTCGTTAAGTGTGAGTAGTGCTAGTTTACTAAATGTGATGTGTGATTTGCTAGGGGGCGGGTGAGGGATCACCTAACTGGGGCCAAGAGATTAACGTGGTGGAAAGAGACAAGTGGTTTTTGTTCTATCTTCTCCCCTATTCTCGTTTCAAGATTTAAAATGTTTATTCTAAATGTATAAGAAAAACATATTGATTTGTTTTAATTGATTTGGAAAGCGATTACAGATTGTGAAATGTTTGCATATGAAAATTGCATGTATTGAAAATGAAGCTGTTTTATACAAATGTCTTTTGTATTTTGCTATAAAGTTTGAGCAGCTTTTAATAATAGGTATTGGCAGTTCAATTCATTAAGGATAATTGGTATACCAATAAGGGTCAAATTAGAAATACTGCGAACAAACGTATTGAGGTGTCACTCGTCCACAAAGTGGCCGGCGGGAACGGTGTCGTGTTAGTGTTCCGCGAAATTGATTTTAATAACTAGTCGGCAGCTTATTGAGGCGGTATTGTATAAAGCAAATGTTTTATACCAGCCTGTGGGACCCGTGTGTTGACTCAGATATCCTATAAAGCATAGGTTAAATTCGTTAAGGGCAGAACTGAATTGAACTTTGAGATTGTTAACATATTGGAATTGAAAATCATGATTGCAAATTGAAATGAAAAGAGCATTGTGAAATGCATGATTTAGTTATAAATGATTTATTGCATATAAAAGTGTATATTTGGAATGATCAATGAACCATAAATGATTTTATATGAAATAAGTGTATGTTTTGTATTGACATTGATCATCTAAAATGATTTGAAAGCTTTGTTAAGTAAAATTGCATGATTTGACTTAAACTAGAACTAAGGAATTGGTGTGTAGAATCACTAAGCATGAAAATGCTTAGGCGTATTGTTTATCAATGCGTAGTGCAGGAATGAGAACGGTGGTGAAAGAGTGGAAGATCGAGAAGCTCGAGAGTCATTCGAAAGCTCACGGTGTGCTCAAAGTCACATGCATCCTCACCATTTTGAGCATGACATTGTTTTGTAAATTAAAGGAGTTCAACTCCGAAATTATTTTTGTACCTATATTTGAATATGATTTTTGATATTATGTTGTAAACGGCAATAAATGCCACTTTTGGTTAAATGCATATTTTGTAAAGGAATTGCATTGAATTGTAAATGTTTATGGGCTTGCCCTAAATTGAAATCACTTCCGCGCGTTTTTGATAAATGATTTTGATAAAGTGATATAGTGGTAACCGAGCATCCCGGATCTGGTTCGGACCCGCCAATCGGGTCGGACAGAAAAAGGGTGCTCACGGCTGTGCATCATGAGATTCGTATATCAAAACGCAGTAAAATTATCAGTGGTCAAATATATGTGTTACATGCTTGAAAGAGAAAGAGAAGGATACATTATTAATGGATTTAGATTACATACTGAGACAGAGTAACAAAGAAGAGCCTTGAAATAGTGGGGTTGTTGTAGTTGAAGACGTCAAAGCTTTTGCAGTAACAAGATATGAATCCAATTACAGGAGATGTCCCCTACTATGGTGTCCTTACTAAAGTTGTTGAATTACTACATGGTGGAAATAGGTGTTTATTAGTGATTAAGGTAGGATGTATAATCTTGGAAGAGGAATAAAAAGGGATGAGTGTAGTATCTCTATTAATTTACACGATTGTTATACATGATGAACCTTTTGTGCTTGTATCTCAAGGCAGCAGAACATTATGAAGGACCAAATAAATCTGGTATACTATCATATAAACACAACCACGAGATTTATCAAATGAGTTGGAAATATCTAATGATCGAAACATTTCAACAAATTGAATCATATGATAATCACTTACCTCTCTAGGTTTGGTTGATGAGATATGATTGTGTTGATTAAATAATCTCTTAGAAGCATCCCACAAAAATAATGTAATTCCTCGAAAATGAAAAGAATAGGAAGAAAGAATAGATGATTAAATTTTCTCTTATTGAATAGAAGAAGAATTGTAGTCTCCCTGTTTTCTTTACTAATAGGATTTTTCTTATTGTTTCCTCCAATTCCTTTGTTTTTCCTTGCTTCTTTGCTAATAGTAGTTTGATTTAACTTTTCATCAATTGGCATGTGTACTTTGTTATTTGACAATGTGTGGTAATAGACCATGTCTTATTGTCATGGCAAGTTTAAACAAGTGACTGCACCTGATATTTTCAACCATGGGGCAACAACACATACTCATGATTCTGTGCATATTTCTAACTCAATTACCTAGCCTTGTAGCTCCGAGTCAAGTGTTTATGGTATGATAGTGACATTAAAATCATAACTTTATCTACATGCTCATATAATTTATTTACTAATATTTTTGTAATTTTTATATTTGAATATCAGTTTATCTTTGTAAACGGGAAAGCAGGTCCACACATGTGGTTATTGGGGCTTAGAGAAAGGATCTGGTTCATTCAATAGTATGGTCAACTAATTGAGTGAATAAATAAAGGGCGATAGCCTAAAAGTTGCCAGGACCCTTGTGAATCAACACCCGATATTGCCTCTATAGGTTAATGGTTGGAAATCTGTTATAGTTGATGACAAAGAAAGGATATGGGCCCTTGTTTTGGTATGTTTTTTGTTCATATAAATTTGAAGTGAAATGTTATTGTTGTGCCTCTGTGTGTTATTGAATTTTTCGGGGAAAAGTTTGATGACGAGGAGGATGGCCATGTCTCTCTCTCCTTAGCCGAAGATAAATATAGAAACTACATGAGCAAAATGAAAGCAACTTACTATGAACTTTGGGCTACTAATGAGGAGCGATTAAGGCATAAGCCACCACTTGTTTCTGATGCTCATTGGAGATGGCTTGTCCGTTTTGATTGAGAAGAGCCTGGTAAGATTTAACATAACATTTTTTTAAATGATCATACATTTACTTTTATTTGCGCTACATTTGTATTTGTGTCTAATACGAGATCATCTCTAAAAGAAATAAGGAAAATAGAGCTAAATAAGTTAATCACACATCGAGTCTAAAGCTTTGCCTGACTTCATTATGAACATGTTAGTGCATCATTTTTAGTAATAATGTTATTTTTAATGAATTTATTATTTATTATTTATTTATTTTACACTTTATTTATATATAGATGCGACTAAGGGAGGATGGTACACAACTTAATAGGATAGATATATTCAAGCTCACTCATACACGCAAGGATAGAACTCCTATTGATGATGCATCTCGTGATATTATGGTGAATATTTAATTATTTTTCATAACAATTATATGAAATATAATGATATATATATGTTAATCTAAGAGTGATTTTCCCTTAATTATCCCTTTAGGCCAAGTTTGAGGATATTTTGGCAACTCAAACACAATCACAAATGGGAGAGTCTTCATCATCTCCTCCATTATCAGTGAATAGCATGTACACACAAGTGATGGGCCTAGAAAGACATGATCGTGTACGGGGTTTTGGATTTAGTGCGACACCTTTGGTGGTATTTTTAGCCACGTCAAAAAAAGAGGCAAATGCAGCCCTTGCATCAAAAGAAACAAAGAGGATCACCCATTTAACCGCGTGAAGAACAAATGCAACAGATTTATTGACAAGAGCAACTACAAGCCTGACGTAATGATTGCAGCACCCGACAGGATGATTGTCAGCAGCGACAAATGGAATGGTACAACAACACATCTGACGAATCTGGACGGCGATGAATTAAGGTGTTCTGAGTGCCGACCCAAGGAAAATAGGCCCGCTGTTTGATTTAGTGATGTCACTTTGGACATACAGATTATTATTTTTGTATAAAGAAAGTTGATTTTGGATTTTTTAGAAGTTTTTATTTTGATTTTGATGCCACTCCCCAAGACCTTCATGGTTTAGTTTTTCTGAAATCTGTATAAATACATGTTCGTTAATGGCGTCACCTCCACTTCAGTTCCATTTCCATTCATGGTTGCTTCTTCTAGTGAGTCTAATTGGAAAATACTGACTTTGGAAAATCTGGATTTTTTACTAGCCCTTATTGGATTTTTTGTTGTTTTTGGTGTTTTATTAGGTAGGGGAGGATATGGGTATGTGTTGGAGCTGCTTTGGTGGATGGGCATGATTACTAGTAAGTTTTTTAGGTTTAGGCTTTTAAGTTATTGTATCATAATTTTGATAAAGTAAAATCTCTAAGGTTCGAATATTAGTTTTATGTTTTCCTTCTTCCATTACCTAGGAGCAATTATGATTAGCTTTTCTAGAGCAATTAAATTACAAACTAATTCTAACTCTATTTCCCTTTTCCTTTCTTTTTTCCTGTGTTAGAACAAATAATGACCAGTGATTCGAATAGTTGATATGCTGCAATAAGTTTCATTTCATTTGTTTGAAGTTTTTTATGAATCTTTCTTTCCAAAATAGGCTGTTGTGATTCATGAATGATATGAGGCACATGGGCATTGCTGCAACTCTTCACACAAAGTTATTTTTCTCTTCACACAGCTTGAAAATAAAAAAAACATGGATTGACTGCTGAATCATGTTATAGACTTATGGGGAAACAAAAATACAAATGGATGGAAATGGTAACTTATGACCATTTACTAGGCCCATAATTGTGGGAATCATGGCTTTTTAGGCCCAGACCCACTATTCAATAGGCCCTAGATCCCGCAGTAATAGGCCTAGACCCCGTATTCCAATAGGCGGGACTCTTGTGAGACCTTGCTAGCCAGCTGTGACGGCTGGGCGGGCCCAACTTTGTGTTAACCAACGCTGAGAGCCTGGCTAGACGGTGTGAGTATAAGACCCATGGATCAAGTTACAGTAGGCCATCTCATATGGAAAATTTGTTATGGGAAAATACATGAAAATAGATATTTATCCTGAATTTCCTAATTTCTAAATCTTTCATGGAAGATGTTCTTGATGGAAAAATATATTATCCATAAAGGAATCCTTAATAATAAGGAAAAACATATCTTATCCATAAAGGACTAATCCTTAATAAGAGGAAAAACATATATTATTCCCCAAATAGAATGGAGATTTGGGGGCGAACCACTATAGTGGGAGAAGATCCACATGAAAGGTATGCAATTCCGACCATCTCAACCTCCTTCTTAACACTCTCATTCTTTGACTTGAAATCCTTGAAGGCGGTAGGCTGCCGTCGGCCGGATCGCCCTTTGCGAGGTTTACATTGCGCAACCGATGCGGAAGATTAAACAGGCAAGGTGGTTCTTGTTTGGCCTTCATCTGTGGGAAGTAGAACAAAAAGTTTCACTGGAGCAATTGGCGACTTGGCTCTAACCATTGTCCAGTAGCCCTCCATCACCTGGAGCTCGATCGATCCCCCATTCCACATCTGATTCGTCCAGGGCAGTCGCAATGTCATGCAACCCAATGACCCAGTCGTTAGAAAATCAATTCTTCCATTAGCGTCAGGACATGGAGAGAAAGTAAGAGGAACAAGCAAGAAAGATGAAAGAGTTGCAAAGTCATGTTGAAGGCTCACAGCGAAATAATGACCAGTCGCGGACTCAAATCGGAGAAAGTCGCGAACCTGGAAAAGGCATTATCAATAAAGCTTTCTTTAAAGCATTCTCTGCGATCTTCTGATAGTCCATAAAATGTCACGATGGCGATAAATGACCTATCAGTGAGATGAGATATATAACCGGTTAACATTAAAAGCCCGGATGGCGTAGTAAAATGACTTGTTCAGCCGGGTAAAGACAACTTCTAAACGGTCAACTTAAAAGTCCGAACGGCGCAGTAAAATGACATGTCCAGCCCGGTAGAGATAGCTTATAGCCGGTAAACTTAAAAGCCCGAATGGCGCAATAAAATGACATGTCCGGCCTGGTAAAGACAACTTCTAGCGGGTCAACTTAAAAGTTCGAACGGCGTAATAAAATGACTTGTTTGGCCCGGTAAAGATAACCAGCGGTCGACTTAAAGTGCGGGACCGGCGTAGTACCATATTTGTCACGCCCGGTAGAGATAACTTATAAGTCAACTTAAAAGCCGGATAAACGCGATAAAATGACTGTCAGGCTGATATAAAGCTTATGTCGGTCCACTTAAAAGCCAGAATGAGACATTAAAATGACTATCAATGGTAAAAGACAACATCCCCAGCAGGTCCACTTAAAGCGAGGAATGGCACGGTAAATGACCTGCTCCAGGCGTTATAGACAACATCTAGCAGGTCAGCCAAAAGCCCGGATGGGCGCAATAAATGACCCTACTCCAGGCCTAGTATAGATAACATCTAGCGGTCCCGCCCAAGCTTCGGATAACCCAAATGCCTATCCCGGCCGGCATGGCTAATGCCCAGCCGGTAAAGATTAAAGTCTGGATGGTGCTAAATGCCCTATTCAGCCCCGCATGGCTAATGCTCAACTGGCCCAGTACAAAGTCCAGATGGCGCTATTGCCCTATCCGGCCGAGCATGGTGGATGCCCAGCTGGTTCATTACTAAGTCCAGGAAAGGTCGATGTCCTATTGATGTCCAGCTGGTTCATTTAATGTCAAACTTCTGTCTCTAAGCCGTCTGGCACTTCCTTAATGCTAGACTTAGAGGCTCTAAGCCAAATGCAGCACTTTCAAAATACGGACTTACGCCTCTGATCGTCGAAACTTCTTAATGCAAGACTTGTGGCTCTAAGCCGTCTGGCACTTCAAGAGCTAGGACTTGTGGCTCACAAGGCACATCACGGCACTTCCGAAAGACGGACTTAGCTCTAGCGTCCCGGCACATTTAAAACCAGACGCCACGACAAGCCATCTTGGAACTTCCAAAGACGGACTTGTGGCTCGAGTCATCGGCACTTCCCAGGAGCGACTTGTGGCTCACAAGCGTCGACACTTTCTTAATGCCCGGACTTAGAAACCGATCCGTCGGCACTTTCTTAATGCCCGGACTTTTCGTCCTAAGCCGTGGCACTTTGTAATGCGGACTTCCGGCTCTAAGCCATATGGCAATTTCTAAAAGTCGTATGGTACTTTCTTAATGCCAGACTTCTGGCTCTATGCCGTCTAGCACTTCCTTAATGCCAGACTTCCTGCTCTAAGCCGTCTAGCACTTCCTTAATGCCAGACTTCTAGTTCTATGCCGTTTGGTACATCCTTAATGCCAAACTTCTGGCTCAATGTCGTTTGGCACATCCTTAATGCCAGAATTCTAGCTCTAAGTCGTCTGGAACTTTTAAAAGACCAAACATGAAATAAGTAGTGGCACTTTCAAAACACGAGTTGTGGCTCTGGCCGTCTGGCACTTTCAGACCATACTTATGGCTCGTCATCTGGAGACTTTGAAGGTCGACTTACGATACAGTGATCTGGCGCTTTCAAAAGACGGACTTGTGGCTCCCAGTCGTGGCACTTCGAAGATTCAGACTTGTGGCTCTAAGCCATCTGGCACTTTCAAAAGACTAGACTTGTAACACCCCAAAAATACCCTAAAATTTTTATAATAAAAATTATTATATATTAGGGTATAATTAGAGTGACTTAGGTATTTTACGGGAAATTTTTTTTTAATATTGATTAGATGATTGTTGAATCCAGTAGACTTAAGTGAAAAGAGAAAATATAGAAATTGTAAAATGGGGACCCAAAAGGTCAATTGTAAAATAAGTTTATATGTCTAAGTGACAATGGGAGAAATAAATGAGTAAAAGGAAAAAAAAATCAAAGCCAGCATGGCATGTAGGAAAAGAGGGAGAAGCTCTCCTTTTTAAAAAGAATACGATTAAGAGTGATCCATAAGAAAAGAAAAGTAGAAAAGGAAAGTTAGAGAGAGGCTCTAAGCCCTGCAGATTTTCAAAACTGCCAGATATAGGTCTCGGCCCGAGCACGAAGGGAGATCCTTCTAGTGACAAGAGCTACAAGTGAGGGGCTAGGAGCAAGGGACTTGACAAACTCCATGAGGTGGAGTGTTCCTCCTGCTTGTTCTTCTACCCCAGGATTGTTGGGTAGTTATCGTATGGGGAAAGTTTGGTTTGCATTTTAAACCATGGGAAGCACATTGTGGTAGTGCGCCTTCTTCGAACCTTAGAGCTGATTTTTTGGAGTGATGTGAAGGGAGGTGGTAGTGCGTCCTTCCTGGTAAATTGTAGCCCATCAATTAGCTTGATGTTAGGATTTTGAATTTCTCGTTTGGACCTTTTAGACTAAGTTATAGTCCTTTTAATAGAGTCCCGCCCGACTAAATCTAGTCGGGTCGATTTGTCCGGTTCGAATTGACTAGCCGTACCTTAGAACTGGTTTTTGGATCAGAAATAAAAGGAATTTGGTAGTAAGTCCTTCTGCTTTGAGTGCCATCATTAACTTGATGTTGAGCTTTCAATTTCTGGTCGGACTCTGTAGACAAGTTATGGTCTTTTTACTACGAGCAGTCAAATGGGTCATTAATTCGTCAAACCGAGGTCATCAAAAGCCAAGTCGTCAAGCGATGGTGGTCAAGCGGTGTGGGTGGCGGTGAGGTAGTCAAGCGGTGTCGTCAAGCGGTGGTCGTCAAATGGTGGTCGTCAAGTAGAAATTAGGTCAAGCGTTGGTCGTCAAGCGGTGATCGTGACGTGTGCCGTCAAGCGTTGATTAGTCAAGCGTTGTTCGTCGAATAGTGTGGTCGATCAGCGGTGGTGGATCGATAGTGGTGTTAGATCCAACGGTGGTCGTCAACGGTGGTTGTCAAGCGGTGCTCATCAAAGCGGTGCTCGTCGGTTGGCCGACTCGTCAAGTTGAGCTACGCGCGACCTCAACTTCGAGAGGTCATATCTCCTTCGTTTGAACTCCGGTTTGGTGTTCTTGGACTCTATGGAAAGCCCATGGAGTCAAAAATACATTCATATGCGAGGAGGATGTTAGATGTCAGACCGAGGTGTTTATTGGGCTCGTCGCCAGTGCGGCTTCGTCGGGGTTCGGTCGACCGTCAAAGTTGACTACACATGACCTTCAGCTTAGTCTTATCTCGCCGTTTGAACTTCCGTTGGGTGTTCTTAGACTGTAAATCGACAGTGAAATATCGCAGTATAGATGTTTGTAAGGTGACGGCAAAACCGTCGATTCGGGTGCTCGTCGATTCGAGTTGGCGTATGACCTCGACCGGAAGATCCTAACTCCTACGTCGAACTCGATTAGTGTTCTTGCTCACATGACCCGTTAGTGAAATCCATCTATATAGAATGTTAAATTGGAACTCATATTCGCAAACTCCGAAAATCAATCCCTAACTTAAGCCACTAGTACTTGAATAATATTGTTTCTTTAATGGTTTGGAATAGAACGACGAGGAGGAAAAGCAAGCTGTGATTGAGATTCCAGTTGGAATCGAAGTCTGACCTATTTTAGGTTTAATTACCATAACTCCTATTCCTCGTTTCAAGTTTTTGCATTGTTCTAAAGCATATTGAATTGATTTAATTGATTTGAGAAAAGTGATTATGTAAATATTTGCATATAAAAATTTCATGATTATTGAAAATATTTGTTTATAGACGTATATTGTACTATATTTTCTTATAAAGGATTTGAACGCCCTTAATAGAATGTTAACACATTTCGCATTAAGGATAGATTAGTATACCAATAGGGTCGAATAAGCGATCTTTGCGAACTCTGATGTGTCACTCAGATCAGCGGCCAGTAGGCAGGTATCGGTAGTGTTCAGCTATTTGATTGTTTATAATAACGATCGACCAGTGGGACGTCTTGTGTTATAAAACCATGTGATCTGCGACTGCGGCCAGCGGGCCGTGCCGGTGACTACGATATCTGTATATCGAAGGCGTGGGTTAAATTCGTTGAAATGGCGGAATTGATTGGCATAAATGAGTGATTAATGAGCCTGGAATTGATTATACTTGAATTGATTTTGAGTGAATTGAATCTCCCGACCCAAATTGAATTTGAGCATATTTGAATTGATTTGAGATTGTGAAATATTGATTATGAAAATGTATTTATGGGATGATCAATGAACTATAATTTATTGTATATATATAACAAAGTATATGTAATGTATTTATATTGATCATCGAAAGAAAGATTGAAGTTGAATTATTAAATTGCATGAATTGATTTAAGATTTGGGCGAAGATGGATTTGTATAGAACCACTTAAGCATGAAATGCTTAGTGTATTGTTGATGCGCAGTGCAAGTGATAGATAGTGATCGATCGCGGACCCGAGATCGGGGCGTCGGAGTCGTAAAGAAGAAATCTCGGGTAATGCTCAGAGCATGTGCACTCATTTCATGTTCTTTTTTGAGTATGGATTATTTCGTATAAACGATTTGAATCTTGAACATGTTTTTGTAAATCATTTTGCAAGGCTTGGATGCTACATTGTAAATGGATTTTGTTAAATGTAAATGTTTATGGAGCTTGCGATTTCATAATCGCTTCCTTAGATATGATTTTTGAGTGATTTAGTGGCATCGGGACTCGGTTCGGATCAGCCCCAGTCGGTCGGGTAAGGGCGTCGCGGCTTTGTGGTATCGAGCTGGAGGTTTGAGGCGGTTCTATGAAAATGATTTTAAATTGTTTTATGCTTGATTTTTGAAATTGTGTTTAATATGCATTTCATTTGCATATAAAGGATGACATGACTCGACGGAACTGGCGAGATCTTATAGGATAAGCATGGACGATTGGTTTTCCATAGAATTCGAGGATGACGGGGACTCGTGAAACAGTCTGTAGTGTGGAAGGTGGGGCGAGGCATCAGTACCCGCTGATAGATGAACGGAACAAATTAGCGGGGAGGTCTTTTGATGCTCTCCGGCTAGTTCGAGCGTTACAAAGTGTGACAGCCATTTACAATTGCTCCGAGCGATGGAAGCCCATTGAGAATGTGAGGAATAACAGGCACAGCGTAGATTTTATGGGGAAGAAGAGGATGGGCCTTGAGAAAATTGGCTCGAGAGGCCGACGAATGCTTGTCTGAATGCATTACCTGGCTGAAGAAGTTGGAATGTGAGATATCGTCTTGGGATGAGGGCTTGTCGATTGAGTGGGTTTCGTGACCGGGGCCCTTATATCGGAGAGGTGACATGGGAGTTCTTGGATGAGTTAAGCGGCTTTGATATGTGGAATTCGCATTTGCTCCCGAACAACGTGGGGCATGAGTTTCATGTCACAGACGAACGGATGGGTGTGGGCGAGATATGAAGGGATTCACGGTTGAGCAAGTAATATAGGATACTTGTGAGTGGGGAGAAAAGTGCCATAGGTTTGAAGGCGGCCTTGGCGGCCATGTCGAGCCATTATCCGCGGCGTTTTTGCCATGAGGATTTCTCGGAAATTGTGACATGTGCAGTGTGATGTGGAAGAGTAAAGAAAGAGGAAAAAGAAAGGATAAAGACGGGAAAAATCGAGGTCGATCCATTTCGCAACAACGTGAAAGAAGAAATTAAGGGACCGCGGGGTTCCGATCAGCTGCTTACGAGGCTACCGTAGGAGGCTGCTGCTCTACCGGCACCATCGATTGCGAGTACACCGGGAGTCCTTCTAGAGAGGACGGTGCTCCCATTGCCCTAGTTATTAGGAGAAATCATAAGAGAGGAAATGTTGGAGACTTACGGTGCTTGTTTGATTTGTCAGATCGAGAGCATAGACGAGATTGTCTGAAACTCGTTCATTCTGGCTGTCTGGCCCGGGGAATTACGGCTTTAGTGTTCTGAAGCGATAAGAATTGTTGCATCCGGTGTTAGAACGGGGACCTGAGCTTTGGGTAAGCGAGATGGTCATGCTCCAGATTTGCAGAGCATATGCGATGGCGAGTGGAAGATCACAGGCGCTCGGGATGTGATGGTCGGTAATTTTACTATCTTTGATACTCATATAATGCATTGATAGATCGATCGACTCATTCCTTACATGTCTTGACATACCCGACTTAGGTAAATTAGAGCAGAAAGCGAGTATGGCGTCTTGGTGGCGAACGCTTGGCCATAGTGTTATTGTGAGCGAGTCTATAAAGATTTTCCGTCAAAATGCAGTATGAATTTTTGGGAGATTTGATTCGATTATCCGCCAGGGAGTTTTATGTGATATTAGGGGATGGATGGTTGTCCCGGGCATCAGCGATAATGGGTTGTAGAATGAAAGAGTAACCTTAAAGACAGAATGAAGATGGTAACCTTCTATGTGGTGAAGTGAATCATCTATCTAATGTGATGCTTCGCCGCATTTGCTAGAACAGTAGTGCAGGAAAGGATGTGAAGCCTGTGGCTTGTGTGATTGATCTTCAATTTGAAGGCAGGGCCTGGTGTGTCAGATATCCCTACTGTGCGCGACTTCCGGGATGTGTTTAGGAAGGTTACAAGATTACTTTACGTAGGAATTGAGTTTCTTATTGACGTTGTACCGGGTGCCACCATAGAAATCCATTACCGTACGAGAATGGCTCCACTAAGAGCTAAAGATTAGAGTGGATTCTGAAGCTACTGAAAAGGGTTTATTAGACCAGTGTATCACCATGGGGAGCTCAGGTGCTTTTGTTAAAGAAAGATGGTACACCGGCTATGTGATTCTGAGACAAGCCCGAACAAAGTTAACGATGAGAATAAGTATCAGATTACCCGAATTGATGATTTGTTTGACCCGATTAAAGGTGCAAGTATCTTTTCAAAGATTGACTACGATCTGGAATTTTATGGTTGAAATTAAAGTCGCCACGATGTGCATAAGACGGCGTTTAGAACGCGATATGGACATTATGAGTTCCTTATAATGCAGTTTGGATTAATGAATGCTCAGCGTACGTTCATGGACTCCCTGCCAGATAGTGTTTTCCGGCCGATATGTGAATCAGTTTGTCGTAGTGTTCATAAAGCGACATTCTTAATATAAGATCAGGGATAGATCATAGCCGCGCACCTTAGAGTAGTGTTAGAGACTTTGAGAAAAGCATTTGTATCTGCTTCGACGAAGTGTGAGTTTTGGAAGAATGAAGTGTCCTTTCTTGGGCGTATAATTATCGAAGGAATCAGAAGTGAATCGAAGAAAATAGAAGTGGTTGTTGAATGGGCCACAGAGTATTACGGAAGTGCGTAGTTTCTGGGATTTGGCGGTCTCTGAGAGAAGATTCGTTAAGGGTTTTCTGTAATTGCGGCCAGATGAATTGCTCAGGAAAAATGTAAAGTATGAATGGAGTGAAAAATGTCAAGTTTCGATAAGTTGAAAGCATTCTTAACTTGGGCTCAGGTTCTTACTTTGATAGGCCGTGATGAGATTATGTGTTGATTTTTAGTGATGCGTCGTAAATGGACTTGGATGTGTCCTAATCTGCAGAGGGTAAAGTGGTAGCGTAGCCAAAGCTGGTTCGAAAATTCATGAAAGGAACTACCCACGTGATTTGGAATTGGCATGATTGTATTTCGCGTAGTAAATTGGAGACATTATTTGTATGGAGAGAAGTGTTACGTCTACGATCATAAGAGTCATGTTGCCCTCACGTGAGCTTAACTTGAGGCAACGGGAGATGGATGGAACTGATAAAAGATTATGAGCTGCGTAATTGATTATCACGAGGAAGGCCCAGTAGTGGTAGGCGCTTTAGTAGAAGTCAATCTGAGCGCCCGGCGTTGAATTCCCATTTGTCATTATATGACGATGGTGCTGTAGTGCGGGCGTCGCGAGGCCAGAGTTTGTTAGATCAAGTGCTAGAGTCACAAAGAAAGAAGAAAATTGTTGCCATAATAAATCATATTAGAAATGGTAAGAAGCGAGTTCCGCGTGAAGCGAAAATGGAGTGTTGTATCGCAAGGATCGGGTTGTGTACCCGGCGCATCGTTGAAATCCGTACTTGAGGCACATAGTGGATCTTTTTTGCTATCACGTCCGATACGCGCAGATATCGAGATTTAAAAATGTCATTACGGTGGTGGGATGAAGAATGTCCGAAATTTGTAGCGAGTGTTTGGTGTGTCGAAGAGTAAAAGCCCGAGCATCGAGTTCAGCCGGGATTATTGCGGCCTATTAGAATGGGTGGAAATGGGGCCAAGATCACCGTGGATTTTGTAGTTTGGGTTACCATTGACGGAGAAGGCATGACCTTCCGGTTTGGGTCGTAGTAGATCGATTAACTAAGTCGGCTCACTTCTCTTAGTGAGCGGACTATTGCCGACCGGCTAGCGGTGTATATCAAGGAAATGGTTCGATTTTATCAGGATTCCTATATCCATTATTTTGGTAGAGATCAGAGGTTTACTTGAATTACAGGAAAATTGCAAGAGGCCTTGGGCCGCGCGGCCGAATTCCCGTCTGGCGTTCTATGCGGATGGGTGTCCCGAGAGGTAGTCGGTGCGAAGATATGGTAGGAGTTGTGTGATCATTATGAGGGTAGTTAGGATCAGCATTGCTTTAGTTGAATTTGTATACAAGCAGTTTCAAATCAAATATTGGAATGGGCGCCTTATGAGGCTTTATATGGGAGATAATGTAGAACACCATTGTGTTGGACCGAGATTGGTGAAAGAAAGTAGATTGGCTTTGGAGCTTGATAAGTGAGAAGAAAAGTGAAAATGATTAGAGAGATTGAAGGTGGCCAGATGAGCGGAAATCATCTTGGAGCATGAAAGAAGATATTCGATGTGAGATGTTGAAAGGTGTTTTTGAAGTATCGCTGGAAGAAGGTGATGAGATTTGGGAAAAGAATGAGTTGAATACTGGATTTATTATTTATAAGGTGATTAAAGAAAGTGGATTGGTGTGGCATACAGTTAACGCGCCTCAGGACTTGGAAAGATCCATGATGTGTTTCACGTGTCCATCTTCTGCGGAGAAGGTACCGATCAGGCTCCCGTCCTATGTAGTCTCTTGAATGATTGAAATTTGAGCCAGTTGACATATGAAGAAGAGCCGGTGGGTGTTTATTCGGGAAGTGAAGGAATTACGGAATAAAGAGATTCCGTTGGTCGAATCTTTGTGGAGAAACCATAGGTAGGCTTGCCAGGAAAGTGAGAAGCGATGCGGCGGCCGATGTCCATGTTGTTTAGTAGGTAATTTCGAGGACAATTTTATTAAGTGGGGAAGTTGTAACACCCAAAATACCTAAAATTTTATGATAAAATTATTATATATTCTAAGGGTATAATTGAGCCAACTTGGGTATTTTTTAAAATTTTTTTAATAATGATTAGATGATTGTTGAATCAAAATGAACCCCATTGAAGAAAATATAGAAATTGTAAAATAGGGACCCAGAAGGTCAATTTTATAAATAAGTTTATGTATCTAAGTGATATTAGGAGAAATAATGAGTAAAAGGAAAAAAATAAGGAAATGACATGTATGTAGGAAAGGGAGAAGCTTCCTCCTTTTAAAAATACGATTAAGAGTGATCATAAGAAAGAAAAATGAGAAGGGAAGAGTTAGAGAGGGCTCCACACTTCTCTCTGGGTTTTCAGCGATCGAACCATAGGTCTCCGTGGCTGAAGGAAGTCCTTCCTAGTGTGGCTGAGAGCTACAAGTAAGAATGAATAAGGGGGCTTTGATGGCTAAGTGAGGGTAGGTCTTTACTCTGCGGTCACCTTTCTACCACTGGGATTGTTGGGTGGATTATCTCAGCACTTAGGGGAAAGTTTGGTTGCATTTTAAACCATGGGAAGCTGCCCATTGTGGTAGTGCGCAGCTAGCCCGAACTTTAGGCTGATTTTTGGGTACAAAGTGAAGGGGAAATTGGTAGTGCGTCCTTCACAGTAAGTGTAGCCACACATCGATTAACGCTGATGTTAGGCTTTTTGAATTTCTCAATTTGGACTCTCTGAACTAAGTTATAGTCCTTTTAAAGAATTCGCCCAGCTCATCTGGTAGTTGAGGTTGTCGATTCGAATTAAACTAGCCTTATAACGTGATTTTGAATTAATAAAGAAATTTGGCAGTAAGTCCTTCTGTGAAAATGTATCAAATCCAGTGACTGATGTTAGGCTTTGAATTTTACTGGTCGGACACGTAGACGAGTTATGGTCTTTTACTCTGGCTGATCAAATGGGTCGGTGGTCGTAAGCCAGAATTCGTCAAGCGAGGTCGTCAAGCGTGGTCGTCAAGCGGTGTCGTCAAGCGGTGGTCGTCAAGCGTTAGTGCCGTCAAGCCCAGAAGTGGGTCGAAGCGATTGAATTAGTCAAGCCGGTGTTCGTCGAAGCGGTGTCGTCAGCGGTGGTGATCGATAGTGGTCGTCACGACGGTGTTGTCGGCGGTGAGTGATCGGCGGTGCTCGTCAAACGGTGCTTGACCGCGATGGTCGTCAACGGTGGTCGTCAGCGATTTTCGTCGAAGCGGTGCTCGTCGAAGCGATCTTTCCGTCGATTCGGAGTCAACTCGTCAAGTTGACTAGCGCGACCCTCCGGCGAAGGTCATATCTCATTCGATTTGAACGCCAGATTTGGGTGTTCTTTGGACTCTATGGAAAGCCCATGGAGTCAGAATACATTCATATGTCTAAGGAGGATGTTGGAATGTCAGACCGAATTAACGGCTATGGAAATAAATCGCCGATCGGGGCTCGTGGATTCAGTCGACTCGTCAAGATGACTACACGTACTCGGCCGGAGATTACATCTCCATCGTTTGAACTCTAAGTTGGTGTTCTTGGACTCATAAATACATTGAGTCTCAAGGTATTAATATTTCTGAGGAGTATAGAATGTTTGATAAAGTGGTAGACAGGCTCGTCCAGTTCAGGGTGCTCTATTATTCGAGTTATTTGTGTATGACCTCCATTGGGAGGAGTCTAACTCTCATTCAGAACTCCGATTAAAGTGTTCTTGCACTCTATGAAAGCCATTGTGCAAATCATCTACATATAGAATCTTCTGATTGGAACTCGCATATTAAACTCCGAATCAATCTGGCAAACCACTATTACCGCCAGATAATATTGTTTAATGGTTTTTGGAATAATGAGAAGACAACGGAGAAACGGCGCAGTTGAGATTCCAAGGATTGGAATCAAAGTGCAAATATTTTTGGGTTTGTTCTGACTCCTATTCTCGTTTGAGTTTTTGTGTTGTTCTAAAAGCATATTGAATTGATTTAATTGATTTGAGAAAAGTGATTGTGAAATATTTGCATATAAAAATTTCATGATTATTGAAAATAAGCCCCCATTTATACAAGCGTACATATTATGCTATATTTTTATATAAAGGATTTGAACGCCCTTAATAGAATGTTAACAGTTATTTAGCACATTAGAGATAGATTGGTATACCAATAGGATCAAATAGCGATGTTCTGATTCATTGATGTGTCCTCGTGTGTGTAGTATGATGTGTTAATTTATTTGATTATTTATAACCAGTCGTGACCGTGAGGTATCTGCTGAGTGACTGTCTCCATATCTCTCTTCGAATTGATTAAAATTCGTTAAGGGCCTGCTTGAATTGATTAGCTGCCATGAAGTTAATAGAGCCAGTCAAATGATTGGCATAATGAATTGATTTGAAGCCCCGAATTGATTTTAATTGAATGAATGTGAAACTAAATTCGTTGTGAGCATATTTGAATTGATTTGAGATTGTAAGTATTGATTAACGAAGAATATATTTATGGGATGATCAGTGAACTATAATTTATTAATATACTATATAACAAGTATATTCTATAATTATATTTATATTGATCATCGAAAGATTAAGAAAGTTCTGAATTATTAATTGCATATAGTCAGTTTATTTGGGCGAGAGTAGTTTGTATGAGGCCACTAAGCATAGAAATATATTAAGCGTATTATTTTACCAATCTTGTGATCACAGGAAGTAGATAATTGATCCAGTCCTTGGATTTGAGATCGAAGCGTCAGTCGTAAGAAGAAATCTCGGATATAATAACTCAAGAACATGTGCCCACTATTCTGTCGTTCTTTGATATGGATATTTATTATCAAACAGATTTGATCTTTGAACATCTATTTTGTAAATCATTTTGCGAGGCTTGGATTACTACATTGTAAATGGATTTTGTTAGTAAATGTTTACCTGGAAGCGCGATTTCATAATATTCCGCAAAGAATATGATTTTGAGTGATTTTTGAGTGATTTTAGTGGCATCCGGTTCAGGTTGGGATCAGCTGGTCGGGCCGGGTAAGAGCGTCACAGACTGTAGCTCAATGCGTCTGGCACTTTCTTGGGCGACTTGTGGCTCAGCCGTGGCACTCATAAGACACGGCTTGTGGCTCAGTATGCGGCACTCTTAATGCGGACTTTGGCTCAGCGAAATCTGCCACTCTTAATGCCAACTTAAATCTAAGCCATCGGAAATTTCTAAAGTCGTATGACACTTTCTTAATGCCGGACTTAAGGCTCCCAAGCCACACGGCACTTTCTTAATGCCGGACTTCAGCTACAATCCACGGCGCTTCTTATGCTCGAACTGCTTGCTCACCGTCGTCTTGCACTTTGAACCCGGTATGGCTCGCCTTCTTGCACTTTTAAGACCGGACTTTAGACTCTGCCAGTTGGCACATGTTTAAACACGGCGATGGCTATCGGCTGTGCATTCTTTCTCTTTTACCACTTGAAATGACACAGTGAGTCTTGTTCCCTGAGGTGACTAATCGGTAGGGCCGAAGTAACTAAGGCCCATGGCGTCCTCGGCAGGGCGCAGTAGATAAAACGAAGAGATCACGAGATTGACTTCCAAAGGTGCCAAAACAAAATGTTCACCACAGCGACCTTTCACAGCGACGGGACGGGTATGGCCCGAAGTATGTAAGGAAGAGTGGAGCTGGCTCTGCAGGAGTTCTCCGCGAACAGGCTCATTTATACCCTCTCGGTGATCTCGAGCCATCGGCGATGTTGAGAAACATGCAGTTCCTGCGTGCTTTATATCGAATAAGCGTTCGATGCAGCGGTATAAATTCTCCCAGGTCCGCCCGACTTCTCACTCGAGGTTTAAAAGCACCATATTTTTCTGAGCTAAGAAGTACAGGCGCCGGTAGGAAAAGGGAGAACGTGTGGGTCTTATGGCATTTAGGTCGAGACCCATTGATGGCGGCCTTCCCTCGTAGTCCACTACAGCCCACCTCGTGGCGGCCCTGGTATTGCTTGTATTAAAACCACGGGAACCCACCCAGAGACGGTGCGGAGTCCACAGAACCCACGTCTAGGATCAGAATCCCCCTGTAGGCCATCTCACGCATGTAAATTTGTTATGGGAAAATATGCAAAGTAGATATTTATCCACTGAATTTCTAATTTCTAAATCAACTTTATTTGTAAGGATAATCCTTGATAAGGAAAAACATATTATCCTTAAAAGGAATCATAATAATGAAAAACATATCTTATACCATAAAGGTTAATCCTTAATAAGGAAAACATATATTATTCCTATAATAAGAGCGGGGTGTAGGGCTTAGAACCACATAAGTGGACTATTGCAAGGTCCAAATGGGGATGCTTTAAAGAAACTTATTGATAATACCTTCTCGAGTTCGCGACTTTCTCTTGAGTGCATGAGTCGTTATTTATTTGTGAGCCTTGACATAACTTTACAACTCTTTCATCTTTCTTGCTTGTTCCTCTTTGCTTTCTCTCCATGTCGGCGCCAATGGAAGGTGATTTTACAGCGGTAGCAGTCATTCAGTTGCATGACATTGTGGCGCCGGAAGAATCGGATGTGGAATGGGGATCGTAGAGGCTCAGAATTGACGGGAGACCTCTTTGGGCCAATGATTAGAGCAGCTCTTATCAATCGTCGGTGAAACTTTTGATTCTCATAGACGGCGCCAAATGTAGAACGATTTTTCGATGCGATCTGCGGGGCATCGGCTCTGTGATGTGAACTGCCGAGGCGTCCGGTGATAGTGTGTCGGCGCCTCTCAAGGGTGATTAAGTCGCGTGGAGAGGAAGAAGGAGGTTGAGATAGTTGGGATTGCATACCTTTTACGTAAGGGGATCTTCCCGATTATGGAGTTCGGTTCCAATCGTTCTTATTTTAGGAATAATATATGTTTTCCTTATTAAGGATTATCCTTTTATGGGATAAGATATGTTTTTCCTTATTAAGGATTATCCTTTTAAGGGATAAAATCTATTTTTCCTTATTAAGGATTATCCTTCCAAATAAAGGATTTAGAAATTGGGAAATTCAGGGATAAATACCTACTTCGCATATTTTTATAACAAATTCCCATATGCGATTGAATGGCCCAGAATTTTGGCAGGGGGACTCGGGATCAGGATGGGTTTAGGGTTGCCGCCGATCGTGGGTTACTCATATGGACATACGGTGGAGCGCGCTTGGGCCTTCATGAGCGGTGGCGGTGGGCCCTACGCGGGCGCCCGAGCTGATAAGCAGGTGGGTGCGGGCTGTTGAATGAGTGGGTGCAGGCTAAAGGCATGGTACCCCTGATGCCCCCTTTTCCCGGTGAGAAGGTTAGTGCTTCTTGATCCGGAAAAATATGGTCTTTTAAACTGAGTGGAAAGGTTGAAGGAATTTGAGAGAGATTAATGTGTGCATTGAGCGTGTGTTTGGATATAAAGCGCGTGTGACCATGTTTCTGACATCGGTCGATGGCTTAGAGATCAGCGAGAGGGTATGATGACTCCTTTTGTGCGTAAGAACTCAGAGTTAAGCTCGAGCCCTTTCGCCACATAGCCCACGGGTTATGCGAATCCATTGCCAGAAGTCGTTGGGGTGAACATTTTGTTCTTTCTAATCTTTTGAAGTCAATCTCAGTAGCTCTTCCCCAGCGAGGTCGGCAAGAGCCTCAATGAGATCAGCAAAGGAGCCTTAGTTAACCGTCCCAGGCTGATGATGCCGCCTTTGAGTGACAAGACTCACAGGTTGCCCCCCAAGTGGTAAAGATAAAGAATGCACAGGTTAAGAGTCATTGCTATGTTTAAACATGTGCCAGCGGGCTAGAAGACTAAAGTCTGGTCTTTTAAAAATCTTTAGGCGGGCTTAAAACTTGATCGGCCTTTTAGAAGTGTGGGCGGCTTGGAAGGCGAAGTCAACATTAAGGAAGTGCGAAGCGGATTAAATGCAGAAAGTCGGCATTAAGAAAGTGCAAGGCGACTTAAGTCAAAATCGGCATTAAGAAAGTGTCATCGACTTTTAGAAATACAGACGGCTTAGAATGGAAAGTTTGGCATTAAGAAAGTGCGGACGACAGAGCCAAAAGTCGGCATTAAGAATTTTGTGAGACGGTTTGGAGCCAAAGTCGGCATTAGAAAGTGCCAGACGGCTTGGAGCGAAGTCATGGCATTCAGAAAAAGATGCCCAAGCGGCAGGCCACGGTCGGGTCTTAGAAAGTGTCGGATGGCTTGGAGCCCTGAAATGCAGTCTTTGAAGTGTCGGGGATGGCTTGGAGCCCGCAGATGCACGGTCTTTAGTACGGGCGAAACTGACCTGGTACGGTCTTTTGAAGATGTCGGACGACTTAGACGAAGTCGACATTAAGGATGTGCCGACGGCATAGACAGTCGCGTAGGAAGTTCGGTGGTGTTAGAAGTCGGCATTAAGGAGTGTCGGTGATAGTGCAGTTTGGCATTAAGAAAGTGCCATCTGAATTTTAGAAATTTCGGTGGCCGTGGAAGTGCGGCATTAAGAAAGTGTCGGGGCGGCGGATCCTGGTCACGGTCACCCCGAAAGTGCGGACGACGTGGGGCCTGATGCGGTCTTTTGAAAGTGTCGGTGGCAGAGCGAGTCGCGTGGCGGTCTGGCGGCGCCAGGCCAGTCGGCATTAAGAAAGTGTCGGACGGCTTGGAGCGAAGTCGGCATTAGAAGTGTTAGAGCTTGGGCAAAGTCGGCATTAAGAAAGTGTCGGACGGCATAAAACTAGAAATCCCAGCATTAAGAAAGTGCCATACGGATTTTAGAAATTGCCAAACAACTTAGAGCCATAAGTCTGGCATTAAGAAAGCTCCATATGGCTTTTAGAATTTCCAGACGGCTTAGAGCCACAAGTCTGGCATTAAGAAAGAGCCAGACGACTTAATGCCAGAAGTCTAGTGTTAAGAAAGCACCATATGGTTTAAATTGCGGACCCGGTTTAGGGCCTGAAGTCGGCATTGAAATGCAGACGACTTGACGATGCAGTCTTTTGAGTGTCAGGCGACACGTAGGAAGTGCAGTCTTGTGAAAGTGCGGCTTGGCTTTTTAGAAATTACCCAGCGACTTGAAGCTAATCGTCTGAAATTAGAAAGTGTCGGGCGAACGAAATTAGAAAGTACGGTCTTGTGAAAGTGCCATGGCTTAGAGCGGAAGTCGACGTTAAATGAACCGATTCGACATCAACCCATCTTGGGCGGATAAGACATGACCTTTCGAAATTTGGATAGTCGTTTTCTTTGCGCCCGTTCAGGTTTTGGCCGTTAGAAGTTATTATCTTCCGGCGTTAAAGTCATTTCTGATGCCATTAGGACTTTTAAGTTGTGCGTTAGAAGTTGTCTTTCTTTGGTAGACAGTCATTTCTTGCGTTGTCTCAAACTTTAAGTTAACGGTAGAGATTATCTTTATCGGTAAGTGAATATTTTCTTCGCGTATGATCCAGGACTTTAAGTTGGCCGTTGAAGTTATCTTTTCACCGGGTGGACAGGTCATTTCTTTGCGCCATGGGCTTTTAATGTTAACTAATTGCCATAGTATCTATCTTGGACCGGATGGGTCATTCACTATACATCAGGGCTTTAAGTGAAATTTGTGAATTGATAGAATGCTTTAAAGAAATCTTTATTGATAATACATTTTCAAATTGTGACTTTTCCGTCGAGTTCGCGTGGTCATTTATTTATTTGTGAGCCTTCAACATGACTTTACAACTCTTTCATCTTTCTTGCTTATTCCTCTTGCTTTCTCTCCATGTCCTGACGTCAATGGGAGAATTGATTTTCTGATGACTGGGTCATTGGGTTGCATGACATTGAGTGCCGGACCAGATTGATCATGGAATGGGGATCGATGGAGCTTCAAGTAATGAATCTTGGACAGCGGTGGGAGCCCAGTCTTGCCAATCGTCGGTGAAACTTTGTTGGAGTTCCACGAGGCCCGGTGCGAATGTAAGAACCCGATTTTGCATTCGATCTTGGGCATCGGTACACGTAATGTGAACTGAGCGTCCGTGACGGTGTTGCGGCGCCTCAGATTGATTAAATTGACAATGGGAGGAGGAAGAAGAAGGAGGTTGAGATAGTTAGGTGCATACCTTTTCTGTGGGATCTTCTACGATTTATAGGGTTTGGTTCCCAATGAATCTCCATTCTTGTACTAGGAATAATATACATTTTCCTTATTAAGGATTATCACCTTCAGGATAAAATCCGTTTTCCTTATTAAGGATTCCTTTTATGGGATAATATATGTTTCCTTATCAGGATTATCCTTCCAAATAAGGATTTAGAAATTAAATTCGAGGGGTAAATATATGCTACGTATTTTCCTTAACAAATTTCTCATATGGGGTGAGATGGCCAGTGGGGGTTCGGGATCCCGAGATGGGTTACAGAATTGCTGCCAGATCTGGTGGGTTCTGTGTGGTTTAATACGGTGGGCCGCCTTGGGGCGCCGTGAGGCGGGCGGGCCGATGGGCTGGCGCCAGAGCTTTATTGAGATAGTGGTGCAGGCTAAAAAACCATGAATACCAGCGATAAATGTATTCGATGAGTCACAGGCGAATCCCATCTTGTTTATATAAGATTCTATTAGGCCATTATACTTTGAAATTATTACTAAATTAAAGTATATCGGCCTTGGAGTTTATTCCTTGGTGCTTTTGTGAACTTTAAGGTCAGTTTGCGGCTTCTTATACTAGACATATGTGCATGGAATTTGAAGGTATCTTTTAGTATATAGGGAAAAGTCCGTATTTTTTATGAATGTGGGTCTTTGCAAAGATTGAATCTTGATGTAAGTTCATGGTGATTAGAGATTTAATAGGCTCCTCTCGATTATTATAGACCTAATTAATTCCCATCGAATTTCTACTTATGGGAGGATTTCATTATTCTACATTTGTTATTTGCATCCTCATGTTTATTTTGAAAGAGGTGTTTCAGATGTGAATCTTAAGTAATTGATATCTTTTCAATGTTCCTGTAGTTAGTTTTAAAGTAATGATTTCCTTTCTTTTAGATAGCATTTTCTTTGTTGAATATTCTTCGTTTCTGTTTTTCTTTGATTCACGATATTTGAATAAGGAAGGCCTTTTAGTATTTTTTTATTGCCTTATTTGAGTTCTGTCACACAATATTTATCCATTGAAAGAAAGAACTTATCTCTCGAGTCTCATCGGGAATGATTATGAAATGTTGTGTATAATGAGAATAATCCTGATGTTGGTACTGTCATCGGATGAATGGCTTGCCACGATCTATAAATTTTGGGTAATATATGGTATACGAGATATGCATCTTTGCTAACATTTAAATTGTCATCTTTATTTTAACTTGATTAAATTATGTTGTATTTCCATTGTGTCATGCAGACTGATAACATTGAAGAACCTTGTGCAATTTGTCTCGAGACCCCAACTATTAGAGATACCATACGCCATCTTCCTTGCTTGAACAAATTTCATAAAGATGTAAAAATTCTCACTCCTCCTCTTGACTCAAAACATTTGTAGAATAAGAAACCGATTAATAACTGTCCTTCTTTACATTGTCATGGCGATTGTATTGATTTATGGCTCTCGAAGCGCCGTGCCTGGTTGCAAGTCATCCATCCTTGATTGCTGCTTTATGATTCGATGATCCGCATCTTGTTTTTATGTGTTCTTGTTTTGAAACAAAAAAGCAGATTTTAAAAGCGTAACCAAATAAAGTCTCTATTTTTCTCTAAACCTAGTTCTTTAGATTAATCGATCCATTATTCTGATGATAATATGATGTATACGACTTTGATATAACTTTGTGATGTTTGACTAGGCACCAGATATAAGCGAGGGTGTGTTTTCTTTATTTTATTTTTACTTCTTATAAACTTATAGCCTTTAAGCTTGTTGATCATATAATGTTAAACACTTAACTTGTATTATATCATGTAGCGTGGATTACAAAATATATCTGACCAAATCGTAAATTAACAAGCATTGCAAATATTTACATTGCTTCATTTGTTTATAAGCAATAAAATATTACATATCTGAAATAGACAGTCTTAGTGAGCACCTAATGATGTGTTGACTGTAGGCGATGTCAGACCAATCACAATCTCTTGCCTGCTGCTTCCATTACCTACACGGATGAAAACTCGTGCTAACATTATGCTTAGTGTAGGAATAACTGCGTGGACAACTACTAACTCAAGTCATCTCACTTTACCGTTTACATATACATATAACATATATATACTTATATGTATTACATACTTGTCATATACCCATGCTTATATATGTTCATACATATAATTTACACATGCTTATCTGATCTTATACTTTCTTATCATATCATGTTTCATTTCAAGTCGTTTACATTTTCTTCTTGTTCTTGTCGGCATAATAAGCACATCATTGTTACGTATCATCACCTGTGATATTATGCTTCTCATATCATGTCATCTACTTTATCATTTCGAATCATTTGCATATCTTGTCATTTGTTTATATTTAATTTCATGCACATAAACCTTAGAAGTGGATATAAAATTTGGTATTATTATCATTGTGAGACAATGACCATATATAAGTTATCATTCATCTGAGGTGATGACCGTCTATAGGACTCGAAGTATTTGTAATGACCAAGCAGACTGACTAATCGGTATCTTTGTGACTTGTTTTCACAATAGGCGTACCTGTATCTATCACGCTACAGGGTTCTAGCCGGACAATCCATGTGTATTTTATGTTTTAGTACATATCTCTTATTTCCTAATAATTGTCATCGGTAATCATATGCGATATGTATAATCATTTATTAAATTATCTTTGTTTTCATATCTAGATTATATATACATGAATAACTATGGTTCAATAGTGCCTACTGTTTTCATGATTTCTGGACTAATATGAGTTCGATTTTATCATTTCTATATGGATGGATTCTTGACTCAAATGGTCTTTAAGTGAGTCGAGAACACTGAAGCGGAGTTAAACGAAAGAAGTTATAATGGTCAGAGTTGGAGTCACACATGAGTAGCCAATCCTAGCCGACCCGGTATTTATCGGTGATCTCTGGAAAACTACGTTCAGCAGGGTTATATTCACCAATGTCCTCCACAGGCGTATTTTAGAATCTTATTTCAGTGATAGTTTCCTTAGAATCGAAACGCTGAAAGCGAGTGGACTGAGAAGAAGTTATGGTCATTCAGAAGTTGGAGGCCAGCAATCGGAAAAATGACAATTGGCAACCATTCACTTGTTCTTTATACCATAGGGTCAACAACCACTGGATGAATTTCTGAGCCTAAAGGGTTCAAAATTTGGATATACCTATTTCAAGATGATATGTTCTCCTATAAGTTTAATTTACCCAGAAATTTGAATCACTCAATTCGGATGAGTGATGACCATGTTATGGCCAAACAAAAACATGGGTTGTGGAGAAATTTTGACAGCATCTCCCCTAAAACCCCAATATTTCCTTAATACAAATATTCCTCAATTGAGGATTACAATCAACCAACCCAGTGCCAAAACAAACCCTTGCTATACAGTAGGGTTTTTTTTAGATCGGTCATCAAAATGGGTTTATGGTTTGATTTTTTTTTTTTCTATACAAATCCATAGAAATCTATACAAGTATCCAAAATAATCGATAAAAACCCATAGAAATCCATACCTTTTGCTCTTCTCTTCCTTCTTCTTCCTCTTCTTCTTCTTCTTTTCTCTCTTCCTCTTTTTTTTTGCTCGCCTACGTTTTTGGTCTCTCGAAATGAGAGACAATGATCTTATCTCATTTTTGATATTTTCGTTTTTTTTCTTTCATTCCCCAAATTAGGTCATATACTCTTCCTATTTACCTTGATTTTTCTTATTTCTATAATGGCATATCCTCTTCTCATATTATGCCTTTCATATCCTTTTGAAAAATTACTAATATACCCTTGTATCTTGTACAAATTACAGGTTTTAAAATTTCTCATATAGAAATTACCATTACAAAAATTCAAATTCTTTTACAAAATACAAACATGTTATAAAACTTCATTATGGCATATTTTAGGTATTACACGACCTTTCTACATGATGCTACACTCTCGAAACAGTCGCGAGCAGGCTTGACTTTAAGCTAGCTCACTCGGTGTCGGTATTCATTGGGTTGCAACTCACTCAAGAGAAAGATTTGAGCTTATAATTCTGGGGTTCTCAGTTTTCATTATGGGTGAGTGAGATTTCCCTAGGAAAAATTTCTTCTATCTATTTGGTGCCCGACACTAACGAGTTGCATCTCATTTCTTGAAGATGCATTATGACCTTCTCTCGGTTTATCCGCCGAGAAAACAGTTGACCTGGTGCTAGCATCTTCATTTTCTCACCTTGATCTAGTTTTAAGTGTGAAGCTATTGCATGGAAAAATTAATCTTTGGACGGGTGGTGACTAGGTTGTTTAGATGTAAAATTTGAACCGGTTCTATGAACCTGTGATGCAATAAATTTTCGGGCTAATTTTGACCTTAGAAATTTAATCATGACATAAGATAGAAGAAAATTTAATATGTTCCTATGTTTTTTCAAGTGGTAAACTACAAAGATTTTTTTTTTTTTTTTGTTCCTCCCACAGTCCTTAATGCATAAGTTGAAGAAAATGATTCAGTATTTCCTTTTCCAGTGTTCAATTTCACTCTTGCAAATTCTTTGTTAATCCAAAAGCGAAAATGTTGCTCATTGAAGCAGCGAGAATATACATAAAGGCGGGCCTACAAGCGCGGCTGACCAGGCGCGGATATAGAGCATCTATATCTGACGGACTGAAATAAGTATAAACGAGTCTTATAGCCCGAGCCGATATGGGCGCGGCGTAGACTGCTCCCTTGTGGAAATATGGCCCCTACGATTGGGATCACCCAGCGCCGTTATAAGCTTGACATTTTTAGTCGCCCACGGCATTTTTCGTGTCTATACCATATGGTGACACCATCTATTCTTAGCGTCATCTTGTGGTTTTTTTATTCTTTAAATGTTATAGGCGCGTACTTATTATATTTAGCCAAGGTCACTGACCACGGCCATAGCCTCCCATTCTTGTAGTGAGCTTCAAAAGAATTTTTTTTTTTCAAGAGTGCATTACTGAATATTTTCGTATTATGCACTCAATAAAATCTTCGAAACAGTCGAACAACATCAAAGAATTGTTTTCAAGAGTGCATTCAAGATTAATTTTTGAAAAAATCGGCATTGAGGAAAAGTTTGGAAAGGTATCAAAGAAAGTTCGACCCTTTGCATCAAAGAAAGTTCTTAAATTTCACCCAAAATATTCTCCTTCAAGAAGAAATTCGCAATCAACAAACTACAAGCAGCTGCTAGCGACGACAGTGCCACAAGTGGCGACGAATAGAGGATAAATTACAGTAATAGCGGAGATCGGAGGGAAGAAAAATAAATCTTTTAGTAGCAACATCCCTTGGTGAAGGAGAAGTAGTAGTTTCAATCAAAGACGAAACGAAAGCTTTGATCGGTGGACGAGTAGTAGCATCGACGGTAACCTCGACGACTGTCTCAACGACGACTCCGATGGTGGTGATAGGAGCACAAGCAGCAGCAAATAGCAATGTTCGCCAACAACCAATGAAGCACAAGCAATAGCAAAGGGACGATCCTCGTCGATGCAATCCTTATCAGGGCGAGGATCATCAATGGCTTTAGCTCCAGCAATAATGGCGACTTAGGCTCCGAGGATGACAACATCGTCGACGGCGGCAACTTCGACGGTGGGATGGCCTAAAAAAATGAGGAAGATGAAAGGGGAGGGTTCCTTTTTCCTTTCTCCAAAACGATTAATTTTGGAAAATGAAAATAGATTCTTTCTAAGGAAGATAGAAGATGATCCTGGGTTGCTTGGAAGATAAGTTGGATGCTTATTCTTTGGAGGTATAATATCCTTTGGTGGAGGAAGAACAAAAGTTGGAGGTTTAAACTTCATAATGGCGCAAACTTTTTCTTAGGGAATCCATCGTTGCCTTCTCATTTAATCTAACTTGGCTCGTTCTTACTGTTGGAACTCCAGATCATGGGCTAAAATCTGAATTTTGGGTCTCATGGTTGGAAATAAGCCCATAAAAATATTTTGGGCTTTATACATCTGATATGGACTGGGCACCAATGTATGAGGGGAGTAATTGTAGCCCACGAGCCGGTCAGTTGACTACCGTCGACCGAGTGCAGAGTGAATGTCGGGTGACTGAGCATTTTCAAAATCGGGCAAGTCTCACTGTACGAGGGCTGCAAATCTAAACCTGCATAAGAGCACATCCCCGAGCAGTCGTCTCTGCGATCTGTAGTTAAAGCGGCCATGATACGCTAAACCCGATACTCATAGCGATGTATATATCATTTATCGACCATAGTTCGAAGTTCAAATTTTACTCTTATCTGACATATATTAAAATTAACGGTTCTAATACATGTAATACATCGCAACAAGCCCTGTCAGGCTTTCTTCTAAACCACCTGCAGCTCTACAGACCGATTGTCCCCTCGCACGCTCCACATGCCTGTAAAATAGTATCCCTCGACGAGTGAGGTAATGCTTTCGATGGTGGAATCACCACTAAGTGGGCTCTCTCCACTGAGTGCAGTCCCGATACTCGAAATAAACGCACATCGAGCAAATGCATGATCTACTTGGATATCACAACTGATCACCTCGTACCGGAAATTCCTCCGGCTCCTCACACTCGCTAAGCCTCGTATGAGAATTATTATGTTTATTTGTTTGTGGGCGACCCTCCAGTGTATATATATCCAATTGGGTCGTCTCAGGCGATTGATGTGTTATGGACTACCCTCAGATCTATATCAGTTGGGTGAGTCTCGGAAGCGATTGATATTTTATTTTTAGTATGGACTACCCTCTCAGGTAATTATCATTTTTAGACTACCCTCGAAATCATTCTCTCGAAATTACCTCATGTACTCGCTCCTACGAATCACAAAGGTGTCAGTGCATATGGAATGCATGATGCCAATTCCATTAAATCTATAACACATCTTGAATATATAAACATGCATATATTCATAAAATTAAATCACCTGATCATGTTATGTAATTTCTCCATTTCATCACCAAAATTAGCTCACGTGGGCTAATGATCAACAAACGAAACTCTGCTTGAATTATAGACCCGAACATAATTCACAAAGGTATTTTGTAGCGATATGTCGGGAATATTGAAACCCTTCGTAGCGTTTCCGTCATTCAATCGATACCTTGATTTATGGCATAAATTTATGAATTTAATACCCAAACAGCCCCTCACGTCTACACCGACATCCGATGGCTAAAATTTTCCTAACGGTCGGTCCCGAGTTTGGGGCCAGAGATAGTTGAGCCTCGAAGCCAGCCGAAACATTGAAAACACTTGAATAAAGTGTAAAACCAGTAAGGAGAAACCCTACCTCTTGGAGTTTGAGAAACTCCCTAAATCCGGTACCGCGAAGCCACTCTCCCGGCGTAGGCGGCTTTCATGCTTGTCGAAAGTTAAAAGCAGTCGGATCTAGAAAATTAGAGAGAAGTATGATGTTCTCTCTACAAACACCCATGACCCAGCTCTTTATGGGGTGTACTGTTTGCCCCGTTTGGTCTCCACATTTACGAAGGAAGAAGATGACTATTACTTATTTGGCCCCCGTCTTTTCTAACCCAGAATTCGAAATGACGCATTTATGTTCTTGTTTTCCAGTTTGTCAGTCGGCACTATCTCGTAGTCCGTTTAAATCGTTTTATTCGTACCACTTATGGCACATGAGTACATGTTATATGTGACTTCCATTCGCATCGAAAATCGTTTTCTGACTTTTGGCAGATGCCTCAGCGATGTAAATTCCGTCTTGGGGTCGACCAGGTCGACGTCTTCGTTGCGTGGTGATTCCAGCCAGTGAAGTCGTTTCGTTGTCGAGATCTAGAGAGAATAAATTCGAAATTTTTAGCCCAGGAAACGATTTTGGCAGAATTACGATTCCTTTTTACAGAATTTAGATTTCTCGGGTCTTATTCTCCCTCATAAAAGGAATTTTGTCGAAATTACAGACCAATCCTAATCACTCACACATGCATGTACAGCGTGCACTCTACCGTACATGTAAATTCGTCATTTCAATATTAAGCGATTCTTCGTACCTTCATCCTAAGCGAGAAGGGATATGTATGGCTGCATCGTGTCACTCGCGCTCGCGTGGACTCCTCCTCCGTAGTTGGCGCGCTTCCCTCGCTGGCCTCGCGGTCTTTAGTGTAGAACGATCAGAAACATCAGAAATACATGCGGTCACCACTCGAAGGTCTCATCGGTCATTAACCTCGTCATCCCCGATCCAAGCACATGAAATTTGGATGCGGGTATACTGGGAGCATGGGAGACGTGGAAATACCTCGTGGATGCACGGCGTCTTTGGGCGATAAAGCGGCCGGTACACTCTATTTTATCTCTCGAGTATCTCGAAAGGCCCATGAATCTCGGCGATAGCAGTCGCATTCTTAGGAACGACCATCTCTGTAGGCATCACCTTGAGAAGGCATGATCCTGACCTCGAACTCCCAGGTCGGCGTCGCGCTGCGTAACTCTTGTCGGCTCTGGCCAGTCAGGAAAACAGTCTAATATCGAAGCTCGCCTTCTCAGGGTGTCTCTGTCAGTCCGGGACAGTGTGGGCTCTCTCCGCCTCGGTCGATCATAGCGAAGTAATCTACATGGCCTCCCGTCTGATGCCTCGTATGGTGCGGTTTGATCTTCCTTTTTGATAAGCTATTTGTTGTAGATGAGATTCAGCAGAGCGATTCTCCTCCCATACTTATGAACGAGGCCGCGTGCTCGTAGCATGTCCTCTTATCACCTTTCCACACCACGTGCCTACCTGACCCTTACTTTTATGTATGTGGCCGGCCCGGTCACGATCAGCGACCGATCGATGGGCCGAAATTCGGCTGGTCCGTGTCATGGATGACATCCGTATACGCAGAGCCGCTGCCGCTCAATGACACCAATCACGATTTCCCGAGGGTTATCAGTCTCGAGTCACCCTGAGCTCTGCCGATTCTAAGTCGTGATAACTGATCTTGTGTTTTCATCTCGAGTCCTCCAGGCTCTATCCTCGACACTAAGTCTGTGATCTCACGGCCGTGTGTTTAAATACCGAGAGCTGACATAACTTTTCGACACCTTTGCGAGCCTCTTGCGTCTTTGAAATTTTGGGATATCTCCGGTCTCTTACACCACAACTCCGAGTTCTCTGTAGAGGATTAACGACCCCACTTTTTGCTTTGCCCAGCGCTCTAATTATCTTCGTTTCTGAATCGGACTATGAGTCTTCATTGGACGTAGTCTTAAAGGCAAAACTCATTACACTCACGAGAGTGGTGAACAACCGTGCAGTGCACCCACACGGGCTTCAATGCGATGTGCGTGCACACGGGCGCGATAATGCCTATCTTTGTGACGCGATCAGGGGTCCACCATGATAGAATCTCGAGATCTCTGCTCGTAATCCCGAGCTATCAGTCGGCTCGCCGTCTAGGGAAGAGCGTATTCACAGCCTCACAAAGGCGCCTTCTCACAAGCCCCGAATCAGCGTGTCGGTATGAACTGACCTAAGTTGGAGTCGGTCTGCTGGCAGATGGTAGCCGGCTCATCGTATCGATGACATCAATGACGATAGGTGCCACTCCCAGGTGCTGCAGCTTCATTTTGTATTTCGATCATCCTTGACTTTTGACCAGCACAACATGGCCCCTATCGGCTATCTGTCTTCTTGAAGGTGCTTGTATCTTACCGGCGAAACTAGTTCCTCGACCGTCTTAGGGTGTGGGGAATGAGCCCGTATACTCGTGTTACCGCAATTTACTTGGGACTGCGTTGTCGGCCATCGGGATCCTTGTCACCCAGAAGGCGATCAGTCTCACATGCCCGATCCGGCCACAGTCACGAAGGCTCGTGAAGCGAGAGTCTTACGCCGCTGGTAGAAGAAGGCAGTCCTCCTCTTCTTTGCAGCTCGCATCCGAGTCTTCCCGCATCACCGATCTCTCTGCATGGTCGGTCGTCCCGACCGTGGAGTCCGGTATCCCGTGGCGAAGTCTACGATCGCTTGCGAATGGGCCAATGGCCGTTCGAATTTCTGTAATACCCGGTGATCGAAACTGCGTATCTCGAAGATTGACATTCGGTCTCTCCGACTCATCAACGCCTCTCAAGCCTTCAAGTCGGTAGTATCACAGTGCGACACCACGTGTCCCAATCTCCCTCGATGGTAAAACTTGCACTTACGGGCAAGCGTCTGACTGATGGTCTTCGATAGCGTAACCACGATCTCGAGTGATACTAATATCGCTCGGTGGGGTAGATCGAAAATGTCATCCGCGAGACCGCGACAAGCCGATGCGAATGAGTTGGAACACTACAACCATGAGATCCATGAATGCTCTTTGGCGCCGTCGATCAAAAGGGCATCCTGCAGTAAACTCAAAGTGCCCGTAACCGTCCTAAGCGTTGTCTTAGGGATATATCTCCCACTAAGCCTCAGTGATAGTAACGGTCACGAGAAGGAATACATCTTGGAGTAGACTCAGCGCTCCTCAGTACGTCAAATAATCGTCGATCGTGGCTGGGTATCGATTCTTGATGTAACCCGGTCAGTATACGTATTCAATGCACGGTCGAAGTGTCTTGTCCTTCTTCTTCGCCAAACAGAGCCCAGGAGCGCCCCGTGGTGGAAGTGCTCGATTACGATAAATGCTGTCCAGTAGTTCACAGCCAAGCTGGACTCTGAGTTCCTATGACTGGCTAGTACCATCCTGTGTGGAGTCATGCGAGATGGGTGAAATACCGAAGATAACTCGATCTTAGAGTCTTGCCCCCTGTGGGGTAGTCCGGTGTCTTATGCGGAAAACATCCACATGTCGCCTGCTTGCACTGAGGTGAACCCAGTGCAGTCTGCGCGTCTCCCAGGGTAAGGCTACATTTCCTTGACTCTTGATAAGTCCACGACACTGTGGATTTCATTATCATGCAGGGCAAAATATCGTCTTGTCCCCTGATTACTGCAGTCTGAGCGTATAGGCGGTAACCTCTACGCCTCCTGATGATACGCGACCACCATGGTATCATTGATCCATCCCGAGATGACATCGAGACTTTGCGTATCGTGATCTCGAGGTCATTTGTGGTGGGAGTCTTTGAGATCTCGACTCGCGACCGCGACATATCATACTATTCTCGCCTAATCCCTAAGGAGACTTACATACAAAGGCTCCTCTAAAGCTCTCACAGAGGTGCTTGCCCACATTCCACCATATTGGGCCTCACTCTAGGCCCGGAACATAGGCTGATACAATCTGAGTAGTGTCGGAGGTAATCTCAGTGGCGCACAACGGCGGCACACCGATCTGCGCCAGACGATAGTGCGCCGCCCGTGGTCTCACTCCCCGTGAATGTCGGATGATGCGCTCCCAAACCTCGGGGTTACTGGGACCTCACGACTGTATACGAGCTGTACTGTAGCTCTTCTTGCATGATACTACATTTCACGAGCTGGCGTCGAATGCGGTGTTTGGTCGAATGCGGTGGTGCTGACCGATTACCGAGTGGGCATCTCTATGTCCTGCCGTCTTCGACTAGCCATCTATACGAGTTCAATGGCAGTTAAATCTGTCTGATATCTAAGCATAAACCTGACCCTGAGACACTATTCATACACATAAATCGGTGTATACACATTGTCCTTGCATTTCACAGTGTCTGAGGCAATCAATTTGCATTTAAAATATTGTTTTCAATAAAAATTTATTTTCGAAAATTTTATTTTTCGAAAAATTTTGTCTAATTTATTTGATTTAATTAAATATTTAATTTTTTTTTCGTTTTTCCCGATTATTTCATTATTGGAAACATCATATACATGTTTTTTTTCATTCTCCGAGTACACAAAATAAACTTATAAAAATTTATTTTCTTCACTTTTCTTTAGTTTTTACAACTGTAAAATCTTTGAAAACCATTTTCTTCTTTTTTGTTCTTCTAGCTGGAAGATACACAAAAAAAATTATATACCTATATATATATTTTTTCATTTTCGAAATACTCGAATAAATTTATAATTTATTACCATTGATTACTGTGATTTACAACTTGTAAAACCTTAGAAAATTGTTGCTTCACCTCTAAAACCAAATAAATTTATAAATTTAACTCTTGTGGACCATGTTGTCGAAATTTCTGAAACCTTATGATCCGACCATAACTAGTGACCAGCATAAAATTTTTATTAAAATCTCATTATCCTACAAATAGAATAAGTTGAACATATTTATTTGTTTAGTTTCCTTTTCAGTTTTACTCGGCTGTAAAACTCTCGAAATGTTCTAACACCTTAAATTTTATTAAAAATTCTATTTTGTCATCGATAAACCAAATAAATTGATTCCTGATTTATTTCATTTCCGATTTACACCTTTGTAAACTCTAAGATTGTTTTCGACACTAATAAGTGCTAATTACTAAGCACCCCGAACATCATAACATATCACGAACCATGTTATAAACATCATTCACATAACATACAACTCATGTTATACACATGATCACGCATCAAACACCATGCATGCAATGTTCTACTCACGTGATTTCCTAAGTAATCTCATGCCTAAGCCATTATCAGGCCTGAGAGTGGTGAACTGCTGGCCATATTTAGCCCAGTCCTCGATCTCTGGGTTTCCATATACCGCAATCTACATCTAACCACCCAGTGGCGATGGATGCAATCAGGCTCCACTGGGTATTCGTATGCACGGCTCACGTCTGGTGTGGCGCTGAAAACCGAGTCAGTTGACTACCGTCGACCGCGAATGCGGTAGATGTCGGGTGACGGGCACATTTTCACGAAAATCAGGCGAGTCTCTGCTGTGCGGGAGAGTACCACACCCGAATCCTGGCCTGCATCAAAACTGTCCCCAGTGATGCAATATAACGATCATGATTAAAAGCGGCCACTTAGGCTCGCTAAACCCGATACTCATGCTTGATGTATATATCCAGTATCGACCATAGTTAGAGTTCAAATTTACTCTTATCTGATATATTAAAAATTAAACCATTCTAATACATATGCCCATCACAACCTGGCCTGTCCGACTTTCTTCTAAACCTTTGTCTACAGGGCCAGACGTCCTTACTGCGTTCACATTACGTAAAATAGTATCCCTCGTGGTAGACTAATGCTCGATGATGGAATCATCCTAAGTGAGCTACTCTTCACTAAGTGCGGTCTGATAGCCCGAAATAAACACACGTCAACGAATGCATGATCATGCTCATCTTGAATGTCTAGCCCTGATCACCTCGTGCAGAGTCCTCACCGACTCCCTCCTCGCCTAAGCCTCGTACTTAAAAATTACATTATGTTTATTTGTTTGTGGACAACCCTCCGATGTATATATATCAATTGGGTGTCTCCGACGATTGATATTATTTATGGACTACCCTCCGATGTATATCAATTGGGTCGTCTCCGACGATTGATATTTTTATTTTAGTATGGACTACCCTCGGATAATTATCATTTTTAGACTACCCTCCGAAATCATTCTCTCAAGAATTACCTCATGCACTCCTCCTATAGTCCTAGGGTTTGTCCCGATTGCATATGGAATGCATGATGTCAATTCCATTACGATCTATAACACATGCTGAATATATAAGCAGCTGCATATATTCACATAAAAATTAAATCCACCTGATCATGTTATGTAATTTCTCATTTCATCACACCAAAATTAGCTCCGTGGAGCTAATGATCAAATACGAGCAACTCTGTGATTACTCGATGACATATTCAATTCACAAAAATTATTTTGTAGAACACTATTCTCGGGAATAGTAGAAACCCTGGGATTACTATTAAAATTCACCCGTCGTCGATTCGGTTTGTGAACGAATTTCATAGTCGTTTAGGCTTCATTCAATGATATGATTTATAGCATAAATTTATAGATTTAATACTAAGGCCCCTCACGTCTACCTTTGTTCGATGGCTAAAAAATTTTCTAACGGTCGGTCGAGTTTTGGGACCGATCAACAATGTTCAGGCGCCAGCCTGACAAAGCGTTAAAAAACACTTAAATAAAGTGTAAAACCCAAGTAAGGGCTTCCTCTCGGAGTTGAGAAACTCCCTAAATCTGATACCCACGTGAAGCCCTCTCTGCGATAAGAAGCGACTTTCCTTCTTGTCCAAGGCGTCGGCGGGTGGATCTTGAAAATTAGAGATGTATGATGTTCTCTCTCTAAAACACCACAACCCAGCTCACTGTAAATTTTCATTTTTCCCACCCGTTTTGGTCTCCTATTGTTGAAGGAAGAAGATGACTATTGGCTATTTCGTCTTTTCTAACTTAAGAATTCCAAAAATGACATTTATGTCCTTCTTTTCCCAGTTTTGTCATTCGGCACTATCTCGGCCGTCAATTTTCATCATTTTTCTACTCATACAACTTATGGCACATGAGTCGTGTTATGTGAGCTTTCGTCGCGCCGAAAATCATTACGGCACGAACACAATGCCTCGAAAAATATGTAAATTATTGTCTCGGTCGGCAATTCCGTGCTAGTTAGATTTTGCGAGACGATTCCAACGGTGAAATCCGTTTCATCATCCGAGAATAAAAGTCCAGATAAAAGGGACTCAAATCCATTTGAACAAGCCCATATAAAAAGTCTAGGGGTATTTTCTAAATTTTTTAAAAATTTTGGAAGTCAAACGAAGCTTTATCAAAAGTGGTAGAGAGGTGGGGCAATTATGTGATTTCATTGAGGAACAAGACTCTCTAATGGAGACGTGTAAGAAATTCTTGAGGAACAAGCCTCCCTACTAAAGACGTGGATAAATTCTTGAGGAACAAACTTCCTTAATGGAAGACATGGACAGTATCTTCAGGAAGTGGAGAAAATAGAGACTTTGTAGCAAATCAAGACGTCTATAAAAGGAGCAGATGAAAGAACCAACCAATAAATCAACAAATCAACAAATCAACAAATCAATCAACTCAATGTCAATCTACTTCAGCAAATCCTAGCTTTTCAATAAGCTTTAAACATTTTCAGCATTCTATTTCCTAGTTTTAGCAATGTTTCTGTTAATTTTCCCTCACAATGTTGTTCCATTCCTCCATTAGTGAAATTCAATGTTTACTTCAACAATTCTAGCATTCTATTTCCAAGTTTCATTCAAGTCTGTCAATTTTCTAGCACCGTGTTATTTCATTCATTCCTAAGGAAATCTAACATTTTTCTTCGGCATTTAATTTCTACAATATTTTCATTCGTATGGCATTTTCTACTTTGATTATGGGGAACTGTCAAGGGAATCAAGGAGCCCATATAGTTTAATTATAAGTTTGATCTTACTAGCTATTTCAGCTTGGAAACACTTTAATTTCCTGACAACACGCTTGTATTTTGTATGTTCGTTTGAAATCCAAAAACAACCATAACAATACCACTCATGAAAAAGTTAGCTTTAAGAATACTAAAGGCTACTAATTGACACTTATTTTCATCTTTCCTCTTCCATACTTTCTTAGACTTGGATGATAATTTAGGCGACTTAGTCTTTTTATTAAATTTTATCCATTTTCCGTCGTTTAAGATGCTATCTTTTTAGGAGAATTAAATTCATCCATAGACTTAAAGATTTCAAGGAGTCTATAGGACCTAATTTCAAATGTCTAGGTTTCTTTCAATGAGTATATAGTGATGACTTCTAAGTGCATGTTACTAGAATATTATGATTTTCTTCTTTTCCTTTTACAAATACAACTTCATTTTTAGTAGGAGTTTCTTGCTTAGCAAGTTACCTTAGACCTTTTTTATCCTAAGGAGTTTAATGAGCATCTAGATCATTATGATTTTCAAATAGTCTTTCAGAATTCTATCAATGCTCAAACATTAAATTATTTAAGTTACATATTCTTCTTTAATAATATCATCACTACTATCAGTATCACAATTATCATGCATAGATTTCTTTCAGAATTCTATCAATGCTCAGACATATAATTATTTAAGTTATAACTTGTTCTTCTTTAATAATATCATTACTACTATCACTATCACAATTATCATGCATAGATTTTATATGAGCAATAACAGCTAAAAGACCATTGGAGTCATACATTGCATCTTCAGAAGTTGCATACGCAATACATCTAAATCTATATCACTTCAAGTAGCCGACATATATTTTTTAGCTTTCTTAATGCTAGGAGATACATTACCATTCAACTTTCTTTCCTTTGAGGAATCTTTAATTTTGTAAAACTTTTCATTTGGTTTCTTTTTATTTTCAAACTCTTAATTCTTTGAGAGTATTTAATTAAATATCAAGAACTTATTCATATTTTTAACCATATAAGCTAATTTTTCCTAAAATCATTATTAGCCATTTTAATTTCTTTTACTTCATTCTCAACAGTCTTAACAGTAAAGTCTCTAGGCTTTTGGGAAGTGGAAAGGGTTATCTCATGCTTTTAATTAACGTGTTAAAATATATTTGTGCAAAGTAATGCTTACAAGTGGAGTATGTTTATTTTGTTATGAGATGGATAAAGAATATAATGTATTGACGGGGATAAAGGAAAATAATTCAATGTTTTTCACATATTACATAAAATATAAATATGTGATTGTAACATAACATATTGTACCAAAGTTGCATAGTCTATATAAAAGCAACGTTGTTCCAAATTAAATCTTTACATAGTTTTGTCACATACGTTGCTATTAAGTTTGAAGAGAAAAGATTGAAATGGCGGTCAAGAATAGAGATTTAAATATTAAACAAATAAAATATTAAATGTAGAAAGAAATTTAAAATGTTATCAAAAATTGAAAAACGACAATTTCATTCATTTACGGATCAAATAATAGAAAAGGAAATGCCCCAAAAGCGTGTTTTTTCTATATATGTTTTGTATAATATCATGAATTTTAAGTCTATTTTTAAGTATTTAATTTCCTTTAATTCCATTTTGAGTATTATTTGAATTAAAATTTAGAAACCATATTAAATATGATGATGTCACCTTTCTTTTTTTCCTCATTAGCGTTTATCTGTCAAAGCAAGAAGCTACTCTGTACTAGGTCTAGATAATCCCTATATGGCAATAGAACCAAGCTTCATTATGTATCCTCATTTTTGGAAGAAAATTACAATCCATGGCAGCAACAATTATTTTGAAAGATCAGCCTCATAATGTCATTATCTGTCAAAAAGGACTATAAATTCAGTATAGGAGACGCCCAAAAGGACTACCCCATTACAATCCATTTTCTTTTAGCTAAGCCTTTTCCATTTTCTTCTCTCATGTCTGGAAATGGATGGAGAAGACTCTCTTCCCAGTCTTACCATGTCCAGACTGAGTATTTCCCCTTTGTCTGTTGCTGGTGTCAGCAGTCTTTCATGGAGATAGAAGCTCTTTTCACTCATCATGAAGCACACTTGATTCTTTTGCAGGATCAAGTTCATACATACTATTCAACAACTTTTTTCCGTCCCCAAATTGGAGGAAATCTGTCCAGGAACCCCTTTCGCCCGCTTCTTCCCATGGCGGAAACAACTACAACTATCCGGGCCTCCGAGTCCAACAGCTCCGTTAGCCTGCAGGCTGGCCAGTTTTCTTTGCCCTACCACCAGCCTGCTGCTGGTTCATCCACAATAGTGTCTCAGCCTCCATTACTTAGGGGAAATAATGTTACCTCTAGGCAGCACCAGAGGGGAATATATAAGTGGCCTCTGAATGTTACCTCAAGGCAGCACCCGGTCAGGCCTTCGCGGCAGATGCCGCGTCTAGGCCTGATTGAGGGCCGGCCTTCTAGAGCGGTGGCGCGTGTCCAGCGTGAGATGCTGCCTCCTCCTACTGTTGATGAAGTACTACTCCTAGGCCAGATTAGGAGGCCTTCTTCTAGCGTTGTTACAAGGCCTTTGATTGGTGGTTTTGGCCATCCTGGACAAGTAGAAACTGGTCAACAAGAAGAGAATGAAACTTTGGACTTGAATTTGTCCCTCTAAGCACCATTTAAGTAGTGGTTTAAGATTCATGGTTAATAGTTTTTTTGTCTGCTTTCTGTTTTGGAATAAGTAGCAATGATGTTAGCAGTAACAGACATGATAGCGGATGTTCTTCTTGTTATTGATGTATGGTCTGGCTTTGGCCAGTCTGAGTTTGAAGTGTCTGTCTTATGTTTTGTCAATCTCTTTTATTCTTAATGAATTGTCTTAGTTTTGCTCTTCTTTTGTCTCCCTATAAATTTTCACCACTGCATCTGAATTTGCTACACATTTTGCCAAAGAAACAAAAGGGGAGATCAAGTTCTTCCCAAACAATTCCAATCATTGAAACTTCAAAGCACATGTTATTACTTAAAACATAAACCACTTGTAGTTTTCACTTAATCAAGTCATTCTCTTTCTATGAGCTCTTATGAACTCTTTGTAAAAGCAAAATTTAGGATTCATGTGAGCCATATATTCTACTATCTAAACTATTTGAAACTTGTATGCTTTGTCTTCAAATTAACTAAATATATAACTCGATTGAGTTGCATAACTTTACAATTTATGTGAGCAATTTTTGAAATGTTCAGAATTAACTGATAAGTCTGTATTTTCATCCAAAATATGGAAGGGTGACGCATATCTATCTGTAATCCAGTCAAAATATTATAATTAACGCGGAAAGCCTTCAAAAAAATAATAATGGTGTGTCCTGTTTCATGTCTTATTTTCAAATAAAATGAGTATCGACATTCGTTATTGGAAAAAAAATTTATTACGAATAATATTGTCAGATCCACACATAGAAAATTAGCATGACGCCAAATTAGGAAAAATATATTAACTTTTCTTTGGAGTTACGAAATCGTAGAGACCTTGGTGGGCCCTAAAGTCACAAAAACGAGGAAAACCCGATGTCCAAAGTCATGCTAAGGCTAACTCAATCCCTTTAGGCCAAGTCAAGGAAGGTTAGGGCTACACTCACCAGGAAAAGAGAACATAACACAAGGTTTTGCTTAGTAAGCAAGATCAAGTCATGACAAGTGATGCTAGGCCTGAGACAAGTAATCTAGGTTTAATGTATGCCAATTGAGTTTTAACTCTACATTAATGTCTAATCCATTTTCAAATCATTTTGAGTTAGTTGAGGCCATAATGCTCTTTTATTAGGATAATGTAATGACTCAAGTCTTCACTCAATATTGACCGGTTCAGGATTAAAGTGGCACATACACGGCTTTCCATCTGCCCAACCCAATTTTGCTTCTCTGTTGAGACTATGTCCCTCAAGAAAAAGTCTTGATAGTATTAATTTCAAATCATTCATATATGGATCAACTTTCACCTTTCACTTTCCAAGCAATGTGGGACACTACAACTTACAAGCCAAAAAGCCCAATCATTAATTTTTAATATTCATTGGTTTAACTTCTTTTATTTTAGTTATGAGTTGAAGTTGCAGTTTTTAAAGGCAATGTTAGTCTTGTACAAGTTACTTTTGTTGAGATAGAGCACTTAAAAGCATAATATGATTAACAAAGTGAGATTTCATTAATACATTTATATATTATGATTTCGTTTCCATTACTTTATCCGTGATAATATTACTACTTATTTGGGCATTTTGAGCTATGTTACTTCCATTAAACATGGCTTCGATGTGTAAGGATCGTAATATAATTTAACAAAGAGAGATTTCATTAATACATTTATATATTATGATTTCGTTTCCATTATTTTATCCGTGATAATATTACTATTTATTTGGGCATTTTGACCTATCTTACTTCCATTAAACATGGCTTCGATGTGTAAGGATCGCAATATGATTTAACAAAGTGAGATTTCATTAATACATTTATATATTATGATTTCGTTTCCATTATTTTATCCGTGATAATATTACTATTTATTTGGGCATTTTGACCTATATTACTTCCATTAAACATGGCTTCGATGTGTAAGGATCGATTCTACAAAAATTCAAAGTCATAGATTCCTTAAAGTAGATGAGATGTTCATAGTCATGGTTTAGGCAATGCATCTTAAGCTCTAGCATTACTGATGGGGCATGGAGTAGGCCCATATCTAGCCTTAAACGAAATAGGAAGCCCGAGTCTAATAATGAATTTTATTACTATTAGTTATTTATTTAATTGTATTTTTGGATTTATTCGTTGGTAATTTTGGATTTATTTGTTAGGATTTTTGGAATTATCCGTTATGATTTTTGGATTTATCCGTTATGATTTTTTGTTGGTGCCTATAAATAGCACCTTATGTTATTGTTTTTAGCAGACTGTATATAATATTGAAAAACTTGAAAACTTTGTTCTATTTATTTGTTCGTTTTCTTTTTAATTTTATTATTTTTCATAGTCGAACTACATCAATTTGGTATCACAGCATAACTTCAATCTGATATCAAGTTATTATTTTTATCTTGCATCAATTTGGTATCAGAGCATAACTTTGATCGAATCAAGTTAGTGTGCTTGTTACGCATCAATTTTGGTATCGAGCCCTAGCTTCGATCCGAGATCAGAGTTGTTTTACATTTGTTTAAGTTCATGTTGTTTCTTTCAAAATCCGATCCCAGTAGGCTCCTCCTCATATCGTCCCGAACCCTAGAATCCAAGAAACCAATATCGAAGGCGCCACTGATCAACAACCGAGCCCTTCTCCGCAAAACTTAACAGAAATTAAAAAAAAAAAAAAACAAACCCCATAGCACGGAAATAGCAAATCTGAGATAAGAAATTGGGCAAACACCCCCTAGACACCTTGTTCGAGAGATCAGGATCCGTACTTTCGGCTACTTCGCAATCACGATCCCACGTCGTTCTTCTCTTGTAATCCCTTCCACGAAAAAGCATTGAAAGAATCCACCCCAGTCTACACCCGCTTGACACGACACTAAGAAAGTGGGATTTTGGCTTGACCTAGGACGAGCAGTCCGGGTTCAGATTAAGTACCACCACCACCAGGAAAAACAAGGGTTTTCCATTCCTAATAATCCTATCTCTACTTTTCCCTCTATCCGCTTGGAAAATAAATTTGCGGCGATTTGTTTAAAGCGGGTAACCTGCGACGTGTTCCTCTGTGATCAATACCCCGTTGGGTCTCGAAGAACAAAATGACGAGAACCCTATATGAGGATTGGATTGGGGGGAAACCTCATATAGGAGAGGTGAACTAGATTTCTTAACATTCGTTGCGATACACTCGTAGACTTCCAAAGAAGACTGTGGTTGCTATCTTCTGTTACCGCTGCTGTCTCGCTATTGCTTATCCTGATCTACCTTTGCTTGCCTTCATCGTTGCTACACAGAACTTTTGATTGTACTTTATTTGATTCCCTTGCAACCTCTCTAAGGAACTGTAGGTGTCTTAAAGATTCTTCAACGGGTGTGTCTGCAAGTGAAGATAGCAAAGGTGCACCCACTATGCCTTCGTTACAGCATTCTAAGGAGACGATGGATATTATCTTTGGTCATAAGTTTGTGACTTATAGAGATGGGGGATGATCTTCGTCATTTGGATCATTCGTTGTTGGATTGCTACCTTTTCATTCGCTTTTCGAAGTCGAGTTCTTTTTCACCTGGAAGGAATGATGGGGCATAGAGTAGGCCCATATCTAAGCCTAAACGAGATAAGAAGCTCAAGTCTAATGATGAATTTTATAACTATTAATTATTTATTTAATTGTATTTTTGGATTTATCCGTTATGATTTTTGGATTTATCCGTTAGGATTTTATATTAATGCTTATAAATAGTACCTTATGTTATTGTTTTTAGCAGACTTGATATAATATTGAAAAACTCGAAAACTTCGTTTTATTTATTTGTTCATTTTCTTTTTAATTTTATTATTTTTCGTAGCCGAGCTACATCAATTTAGTATCAGAGCATAACTTTGATCCGAGATCAAGTTATTATTCTTGTTCTGCATCAACTACCTCCTAATTAGAGGGAATGACTAGTGTCTCAACCATCTAGGTGGGTTTCTCAAAATGAGTGTACTATAATGTATAATTATGCATTGGATGGAACTCATGATATTAGCTATCTTGTAATTAATCATCACTTCACCAAGTTATCATGTTGGATGAGCTCTCAACCTTAGGAGATGGTTGAGCTAGTTGTAAGATCTTTGTAAGTGGTTTTAACCTACTGGTGAGTTCTTAAGATGGCCTAGTCATATATTTCCTATAGATTAAGGTGACGTTTTTTTTTTACTTAATGTTGAATAAATATATTTTTAGCTTAATGTTAAATAGCACTTAATAGTATTAAATATTATGTTGTTTATTATTTTAATATTTTATTTCTATTAAGTATTAAGTTGTTTGTTTTTATATACTAAAAGTCAATATCTTAACATCTTAATTTATCAAAAAAATTATTATATATATATATATATAACACTTTAATTTCAATCAATTTTCATATTTATATAATTATTTTAGATTAATATTAAAATAATTACAAAATTAATTTTACTGAGTATTTTTTTCACTTTTTAAAAAACAAGAGATCCTTTTTCCTCATGAATTATCTTGAATCAGGAACTTTTTACCAAACTTTATGTCAATTTTATTGAAGGATTTTACTTATTTTTCACCTGGATAAAATATATAGAATCTTTTCCTTTAAGAGGAAATTTGGATTCTGTCTTATGTTTTATTATCTCCCTTATCTTATAGTTTTATATTTCGTTGTTAGAAATTTGATGAAAAGAAAAAAAAAGAAAGATATATTTCATTTAATTATTGTTGCGAGAGTATTGGATCCTATTTTATTATCAATTTTTTGGAAAAAAAAATCATTTTTTCTTTTCTTAAAGAGACGAATTCAGTTGATTGTAAGAAATTTGATGAAAAAAATAATATTTTTAAAATATAATCAATTTAATTATTGTTCGGTGACTGGACACTTGTGGAATGGTGGTGAGAGACATAAGGAGAATAGGGTGCACTTTGGAGTGCTTATTTATAGCTTATTTGAGTTTATCTTCTCATTTATAGTTTATAAGTGTTTGGAAAAGCTTATGAAAATAACTTATGGCCCTCATGTCGTATTTTAGCTATTTCACAAGATTCAATAAAAACTTATAAAAAAAAACTTAAAAACTTATATGGAAGCTTCAAAATGGTCATCTTAATACAAGATTATTTTTTCTCGACAAATTATGTAAAATAGGAAATTTTTTTGAAAAATAGAAATGAAAATTCCCAAAAAAAAAAAATTATGTGTAAAAAATAGGTAAATCTTGAAAAATATGTAAAATACGAAAAGTAATAATGAAAAACAAAACAATTTCAGAAAAATAGGTAAAATATATTTTTTAATTATGTAAAAAATAGAAAGAAAATTAAAAAATAATGAAAATAGAAAACAAAATTTGAAAATATGTAAAAACAGATAAATCTTTTTGAATAATTTTATGTAAACAATAAATAAAAAAAATTCTAACATAAAAAAAAAAAGAAAAAAATTCTATTGATAATAGAAACGGCAATTCGGGTGGACGGACTAGGTTGGGTCGAACCGACATCAGACCAGGCCAAATTTGGCCCGATTTTTTTGGGCCAAAAAATAGCAACCCAACCCAGCCCTAAATCCTGATGGGTCGAGCCAAATTGCCTTATAAAGCAAAATGGTCAGTGCCGTGCCACACCAAATCACCCAAATCGTGCCGTATCGCATTTTGCCCGATGCCGAGCCAATAAACTAACAATCCGTACTTAACTTCTAATTCCAGGTGGACGGAGCTAACCCAACGGGCTAGGCTTAAATTGCCACCTCTAATTGATGATGGGAACAATGATATTGAGGATAATTTTCTTGATTTAGAATTTGATGCAGATCCATGAGTGTTTATTTTGTTTTGGAACTTATAATTTTTGTGATGATGGGAAACATTAATGATATTTATTATTTTGTTTTGAAAATGTTTTTGATGATGGGAAGCACTAGTGATGTTTGATTTTTATGTTTAATGTTCTTTTCTTTATTGTATTTTATTATTAGACAAAAACTATAGATAATATTTAGTGAGATATATAATTTTTATTTATATTAGGCAGGATGCGCATCACTTAAAAAAGACTACGCCTCAAGTGGCCTTATGGCTCAAGGCCCCAAGAGGCTTTTGCTTCTTGATGCGCTTTAAATAATTATGAATTCCTGGTACATCACGTTTCAATTTATAGAAAGTGTCCCAAGATTTTAAAGAAGAAAAAAAATATAGAATAGTTTAGTTTTTATAATATCTTTGATGCATATGAAAAGAAGTGAAGATGAGATAATGGTTCATTAGCTGGTTTTTATACTAGAGATTACATTTGAATGATAAATGTTTTCAAGATATAGTGAATCTATATATATATATATATATATATATATATATATATATATATATATATATATAGCATATATATAGTTATATATATATATATGTATATATATATATATATATATATATATATTAATTTTTAGTTCTTTAGTTTTAATTTTTAAATTTTTTTAAATTATGACAAGTGTTTATTTATTCAAACACTTCACTTTATAAGTGTTTATCACATTTTCGCAATTTCAATCATATAAGTGCTTGTGTAGGAATGCATCTAAACACCTTAAAATAATGCATAAGTGCTTTTAAAATATGTATTCAAACACAAATAGTTTATTAAATAAAGTACTTATGATATAAGCTCTCATCTAATAAACTCTTATAAAATAAGTGCTTAATTAAGTTGTACCTAAACAAGGCCAAACTACCAATTGAGCAAAGGGTGCTTGGGATGACCTTTTTTAATTGAAAATAATAAATATTTTGGTTTTTTCTATTCCTTCAAAATTTATAAAAATTCAACAATAAGTTAGGATAAAATGAAAAACAAACGGGTTGAGTCCTAAAAGAAAATTGCATTCAACAAATAACCAAAAAAAAAAAAAAAAACAGGCTCTAAGTCGCTAATAATAAGACATATATTCTCAAGATAGGCAACATGATATTTAACGAGTCTCAGACAGTGTGTCCCCCTTACTTCTCCTTGGGTGCCCTTGAGTGATGATTTGTGATAATGAAATCTATAGCATCATCATAAGTTCTCTTATGGAATCTAATATATACATATGATTCCTTAGAGAGTATCGGTTAACCATATAATAAAAGAGTTTAAGACTTAAGAACTGTCAAAGTGATTTTAAGATGTTAATAGTTTATATCTTATTATATTGGAAACAACAGTTCATGAGAAATATCATGCAATTTAGGGGTCATGGACCTGAGAAATTGATTGAATTGGACTTGTTTATTTCTCAACAGAATATCTGGAAGATATTGGAACACAATTGATTCTCTTTAATAAGATGTTCAGTCAATTTGAAAATTGGATTGACAACATCAAATATTTTTCTGTGGATCTTAGTGGTCCCTGACTCAAGCTCGCATTCCTTAACAATGTATTTTTATAAGGATTTATGTGTTTCTTAGTCATAAGTATGTGTAAGGGTATTTTGATAAAAATATAAGTGCACGGAAGTTTATGAATTTCTTTTTAAAATTAGGCTATTTGATTTTACATAGGCATAATAAATTAACTAGTATTCAATAGATTAAGTAATTCAAGTCCAATATATATGAGCTCAAGTCACTTATACCCACAAATAAGTTTATATAAACCCCCTAGAAATTTTGGGTTAGGCTAATCATTTTATTCTTCCATAAACAAGAGAACACTAGCCTCATCCACATAGAGAGAAGCCCATCCTTATAGCCTCACCCACATGCATGTACCCTTGCAATCAAAAGCTGGGACTTGACATTGTCCCTCAAAACACCTGTTAAGTAATGGTTTTAGGCTCATGCTTACTGGTTTTTTTTTTTTTTTTTTGTCTGTTTTCTGTTTTGGAATAAGTAGCAGCAGTAGCAGCGATGATAACAGTAACAGCCATGATGGTTGATGTTCTTGTTGTTATTGATGCATGGTCTGGCTTTGGCCAGTTTGAGTTTAAACTGTCTGCCTTTGGTTTTGTCAATCTCTTTTATTCTTAATAAAATGTCTTTGTTTGGCTCTTCTTTTCTCTCCCTGTATAATTGAACCATTGCATCTGAATTTGCTACACATTTTTCCAAAGAAACAAAATGGGATCAAGTTCTTCCCAAACAATTCCAATCAGTGAAACTTCAACTAATAAATTAAGACGGTTTTCCCATGAACATTTTTACTTAAAGCACATGATATCAAACAAGCCTAGCGTACCATATCATTTTATTCTTACTTCAAATATAAACAAGTTGTAGTTTTCATTTAATCGAGTCATACTCTTTCTATGAGCTCTTAGAAACACTTTGTAAAAGCAAATTTTAGGATTCATGTGAGCCATGAATTCTACTATCACAATTCCAAAAACAATTTTGCTAAACTATTTGAAACTTGTATGTTTTGTTTTCAAATTAAATAAATATAACTCGATTGAGTTGCATAACTTTATAATTTATGCGAACAATTCCTGAAATATTCAAAATTCAAAATTCACTGATAAGTCTGTATTTTCATCCAAAATATGGAAGGGTGACGCATATCTATCTGTAACCTAGTAAAAATATTATGATTAATGCAGAAAAAATTTATTACGAATAATATTGTCAGATCCGCACATAGAAAATTAGCATGACACCTAATTAGGAAAAATAGACTAACTTTTCATGAGATTTATGAAATCGTAGAGACCATGGTGGGCCCTAAAGTCGAAAAAAGAGGGAAACCCGATGTCCAAAATCATACTAAGGCTAACTTAATCCCTTTAGACAAAGTCAAGGAAGGTTAGAGCTACACTCACTTGGAAAAGAGAACATAACACAATTTTTTGCTTAGCAAGCAAGATCAAGTCATGACAAGTGATGCTAGGCTTGACACTTAATGTATATCAATTATGTTTTAACTCTACATTTTAAAATCATTTTGAGTTACTTAGGCCCTAATGCTTTTCATTAGCATAATTTATGCAACGACTTAACTGTTCACTTGATATTGTCTGGTTCAAGGCTAAAGTGGTGCACACACACGACTCCCAAAGGGAAAGAAAAAACAAATATTAGGGAAAATGATTGTCTGATGTTTGGATTCTGTTGAGTTTTTTGGAAAGTTTTTCAAAACATGGTTCTTTGTAATTCCTTTCTTAGTTTGATTGGAACTATGATTGAGAATGATATAGAAATTAAAAGGCATAAAGGCAAGTCCTCCCTATGTTCCGATTGTATATTCTCATAAAAACATCAAATGAAAAGACGATCATCCTTGGTTACGGTATCGTAAGCCAAGTTAAAACTTGTTTCTTTAGCCTCTTGGCCCATTCCTCGCGGTAAAAGTCTTCAGATTCGCACGAACAAAGAGCACATGCTCATGTGGGTCTTGTTCCTTCTCATTCCAAAGCGTCATGAAGGAGAAAGCAAGAAACTTTGGGGGATTTTTTTTTTTAAAGAACTTTGAAGTGTACCACAATTCTAGAAGAACTCCACTTTCTACAAGAATTCCAACAATCACGTGTTCTCACTTGTTTTTTTCTTCAAGGTATTAACTATCCGTTTTTTTTCTTATCGATTCATTTTGTTGGAGCACACCACCATCAAAAACTTAATTCTATCCTTCACTAGATATAATAATAATAATAATAATAATTATTATTATTATTATTATAATTACCTTGAGATCTAGTGATCAAATCTTGCATCCTCTAAAAAGATGAGTGAAAAAAATATTGTTGTCTTTCAATCAGAAACTGTTTTTAATCTAGGGATTATTTTGATTGAATCAAACTATCATGTCAACTTATGGAGATGCATATTGTCGAACGGGAAAAGATTTCCTACATTTGAGGTAAAATGAAATAACCAAAATAATCAGAGGATGGCTATGAACAATGGTATGCTGAAAATCAAAAGGTGAAGAGATGGTTGTGAAAGTACATGAGCCCGAAAATTATGAAGCGTTATTTACGCCTACTACCCACTGCTCAAGAAATTTGGAGTGCATTATCAAAGGTCTTTTATGTTGGAAGTGATGAATTACAAGTTTTCACTTTGAATCAAAGTGGTAGGTCTCTTTTTGAATTTTTATGGAGAATTGACATAAATTTTTCATGAGTTGGATCATCGAGATAAGGTAGTGATAGGCACAAAACAAGTATATGGTGCCAAGAATACCTCTATGCGCAAGTGATGCCATGTTCACAGCGGTGCAGAGACGTCTCATTACATCGCATGCAAGTACTAATTCTAGTTTAGCTTAGGCTCTACTGATGATGGAAAACCCCAGAAAGACTCAATTTACATCTAAACTAGCATGCAAGAATCCAAATTAACAAAGACTCGAGATCAAAACCCAGTGGCATAGATTTCACAATTCCAAGCCTATATGAACCTCTTAACCCATTCAATTAATGTTCATTTCATTATGTTGATGGTGATTTCACTAATGCATATGCGAATCTCTCTTGATAACTCACAATCTACCCTTAGGATCAAGTATTTTGCATTCGCTACTCAACCCTAGATTTCCAAAGGCACATTAAATCCAAAAAAACCCCAATACCACATTTAATTTCACTTATATCTCTATCTCATGACAATTAAATGGTAATCCACTCATGGTCTAATTCAATTCTCACTTCTCAGATCTTGAATTGAACCACACATCATGTAAACATTAGCCAATTACCCACATGCATTAAGAACAAAATGAACTACTCAACACATATATGAAATAAGGCATTAATCAATAGATATTAGGAGAATTCATACATTCAAGTCTTGGCTACATCTAAGCCCTAAGAAAGTAAACTAAAACATCTCTAGAAAAGGAATTACAACCATCAAAATGACGAAAAACATAGAGAGAGAAAGAGAATAAAAATTTTTGGATATGAAGGCCCTTATCTTCTTCCTCCTCCTTCTTCTTCAAGTTTCTCCTCTTCAAAAGACTTGGTTCCTAGGGTGTTTCCACCTTAAGGAACCCCTAAAAGTGTTCTCCCCTCAAAAGCATGAATTAGGTCACTTATATCAGCAATTAAACAAAATTGGGCCAAATGCACCCAAGACTCATCATCGACGCTAACGCCACCGCAGCCTGCTTCGAGACGCCTTCCGTGGATCAGACGCCACCGCAAACAAGGCTGGATACATTCTTTCAGGATGCTGCAATGTCACCCCGGCCACGCCGTGACGTCACAAATTCCCCTCGTTTTTCCTCTTCACTTCCTAAGATCATAACTTTGTTGTCCAAACTCCAAATTGAGCAATTTTGGTCTCATTGAAAAGCTTAGAGAGTGTAAAAAATGGATATGGAAATATAAAACACTTTAGAATTGATAAAGAAATCGAATGATGCGGTGCCAACCACTATTTTTAAATTTCTTCTCTTACTTCTTCTTAAAAGTCATAACTTGATTATTTGCCAAATTGAGTGAATGAGGGCCTTCCTAGCTCGAGAAGTCTACTATCCATAACACAACTATCGAGCCATGGAGGTCATCTATAGCCAAAAAGCATCAAAATACAGAAATAATGCCGTACTAGAATTTGCTAATTTTAGATTTTTCTACTATATTGCCTCAATGCCTTTGATTTGGTCCTAATTCCAAAATAGGAATGAAAAATTGGTACAAAATACTTATTATTAATATGGCTTAAAAACTACAAATAATTAACCAAAATATTTGGGAAGATGAGTATAAAATATACCTCACCCACACCGAACTTAACTCTTGTTGGTTCTCACAAAGGAACACAAACATTAAAAAAACACTAAGATAAATATGAGGAGTATGGCGGCGAAGTACAAGTTAAGAGAAAGGATGAAAGTTCTAAGAAGACGTTAGCCAAATGGATCCCAAAACATTTATAATCTCAGTTGACGAGGTAAAGGTATGCGATCAAGGAAAGGTTTTTCCTAAGCCCCTCAATGATCTTTCCTAAAGGAACTCGTGTACATAGATGACTAGATCTCAAATATAGATTGAGGTCCCCAAGCACTCTCTTCAACCAAACTCAACTCACTCTTTTGAAAGCATACTAAAAAAAAAGTCATTGAGAATGCACCTTTTATTCAACCTGTAAACCTAAATTCAGATGCTAAGTGCTAAGGAGTTTAGGAAAGGTTCATGTAGAGAGCATCCATCGAGACTCCCCAATTAGTCGTTAAGGGCACCTGCATTCGGGGCCCTATCAACAATCCCAAACACTCAACTAGAAAACCAAAGCACCTATTTTTTAGATTGACTCATCTTTTGTCCCATGTAATGGGCAGTGAAGTCAATAACTCCCGGCCAATTAGCTCAAGGCATTAGGCTTTAACAGGCCCCTCGGACTGTGCTCGGGATTCTGATTCAATCAACTCACTTATTTCTTTGTTTTTTTTCTTTTTTTTTCTTTTTCTTTTTTCTTTTTTCTCTTTTTCTTTCTTTTATTTATTTATTTATTTTGCAAAATTGGGGCTCATTAACCCTCTTTATGCTATAGAAGTTAAGGTCTCTCAAGGTTAGTCCACTTGAGAAAAGGGGCCTAATCCAAGGTATATAAATGAGACCAAAGTGTGTTTATGTGTGCATGCCTCGTTTCAAGAAATGGTTTCGAGTGCCAAGGGGGCTCTTCATGCCAAGTCTCCCACAACCAAAACATACACTCAAGTCCTAGATCAAATAAATGCAATGGTATCCCAAATTTTGGCTAAGAAAAACAATTTGAGCATAATACCAAAGCATTCTCAAAACCATTACTAGGAACCAACCCAACTCATATGAGACACAAAACAACAAAAGAAATAAAGAAAAGCACATGCAAATAAAAACCAAACAACTGAAAAGAGATAACTAAAATAGGTAAGGAAATACAAAAGTTGGATTTTTGAAAAAAATAGAAAGAATGGATACGAAAATTCCCGGATGATCAAGCCACTGGCAGCCCACAGCATGACTTGCTTATGAAATGCAAGTAGTGCCTTTTTCTCCATAAAGCTTGAAATGTGCAATGAATGCGCAACTTGGCAAACTAAGAGGCAAAGGTGTTTGGCAGGACTAGGCCTTAGTTCCAAATGAGGGGAGGCTTGAAAATAGGAAGAATATAAGAAACTTAAGTGAGGGAGGATGCTAAAACTGATTTTCTTGTTCAAAATTTTGTTCTTTAAGCCTCCAAGATGGTATAAACCTCCACTTTCATATCTCCACTCATAGCCAACTCAATTCCAAAAACTTGAAAATTAACACTCAAAACAAGGAAAACAAGATCAAGCAATTCTAAAATCTCTATCTAAAAGCAAACCTAAAGGTGACTAAAAAAATAGAAAGGAAAAGGAACTTATCGAATTGGGTCGCTTCTCCAAGAAGCTTCTTGGTTTTTTGAGTCCATCTTGACTCTAACAACTATGGATTGGTTGGTGATTCTGGCCTCCATCCTCTCTAAGAGCTTATAATCGCGGCTCAATTAGAAACTCGAACACCTTGTCTCGAATCGAATTGATCAGTTTTGTTCGCAATGGAGGCTTCCTTGATCTCATGAAATGAGACTATGGGCTTTTCCACCTTCAAAATATATGGTATGTCTTCACTTGACAACTCCTCTTGCACAAATGCCCAAGAAGACACCTCCGAAATTGTTTCAACTTCTTCATTCTTCTCTTCCGGTTCCGGAGAAGTTGACTCCTCTTCATTCATCACTTTCAATAAACTCTCTATCACCCTCTAACTCCCTCTACTTCATTTAGCCTTAAACTTTCTCCCACTTCTCAAGGTGATATCCTCAAGGATTTTCCATCCTCATCCCCTCCTGGATTCACTTCAATTATGCCAAGCAAATTCTTCGCTGTTTTGTAAGAGTAGCTTGTCATTCCTTAGCATCATCCATAAATCTAGGGTATGTGCACTAGCCATCTTCCTATACTTAAATTTTCTCCTTGTATATGGCTTTCATCCATGAATGAGTATAAGCATTAGCCATATATGTGGTGGTGTACCGTCATTTCGTTATACTTAGTGTCCATCTCAGAAGCTCTGGTAGTTGGAACTCAGGTAAATGGATCCTCGATTTGACAATCTATGCCTATATGAGGGCGATCATAATATCTACATAAGGTAGGGTATACTCGAACATCTTTGGCCTCAAACTTGGCATTGGGTTAGTCAGATACTCGGTTAGTTTGTAAGTAGTTTTCAATTGATCCATCAAATTGGCGAGTAGCCTTGAGTTGATGAATCTAGTGGAAGCATTCATACCAGTTATGCTCTATAAACAAAAATACAAATCCAAAGTAAAATAGAAAAAAGAAAATAAACAAGACTAGCTATATCCAAAGTAGAGTCAAACTATTTCAAATCAATATGAATAAAAGAACCAATCCCCGACAACAGCGCCAAAAACTTCTTAGGCTAAAATTCAACTACTAAATTCCGCAACTGTACGGGCTTAGAAGTAATATAGTGGACTCAAGGAGTCCGGATATCGAACCATGGGGAGTTGGGTGTTAACTACTGAAATTGAGGTGATCTCTCTTATATCCAAACTAAATAAAAGAATAATTCGAAAAATTCCAATAACGAAAATAACTATCAAAGGAAAACAATACTAAAATTCTTTGAAAGGTAGAAGTGATAGGGTAAAAGGCCCTAGGGTTTTGATGTGAATGGATAATCCCCAAATAATAAGGCGATCTCTCTCTCTTTAGGCCAATTGGACATATGCTCAAGGCAAGTCTAACAAAACTAATCATTAACCTCTCTCGATAGCTAAGGATCTATCAACTAGAACCAAGTATATCGCTTCTCAACTCAACCTCAAGCCCTAGTGATGCCTTAGTGGAAAAGAGACTCAATTATGCCTCATAATTCCTGTAAATGTCTATTACCCAGCAAATTATGTTGATTCACCTAGGTCTAACCTATCACGTACTTCTCAGATCTTGTAACAGGTCACAAGCATATTGAAGGTGATCAAGAATCAATATGAATTAGCACAATAATGAATCAATGAGCAATTAGCAACCAATAGACCTAAGAAGTAAAAATCAATGCATTGATATAAGGTTCATATCCAAATTATAATCAAAACCCTAGGCTACTAAATTAGAACATAATTAAGAACTGATACGAAATAAGAAGAATTGAAAACATGGAGAAATGAGAAGAATAAACTCTTGAGAGATGATAGTCTTCAATCCTTCTGGCAAAATCTCTAAAAATCCCCTCAGTTCTTAATCACCTAGGTAAAAAACAACTAACCACAAACCTTAGATTGATTATAAATTGAAAATGAGATAAACCCTATAACTTAGGAGCCGTCTTATGCCATCACGTCCCCTTTAATAATGTCTCCGAACTTCCCTTAAATACACATTGGAAAGTGGGCCGAAATCAGCCCAGAACTTCCTAGACACGTTTCATGCCTAACAAGTTTTTGGCGTTGTTGTTGGGGAGTTGGCGATTTGCATTAATATTGATACCAAGTATTTTCTTTTCTTGTCCTTCAAGCAATTTTTGTTTTCCTTATTTGTTTGAGTCTTTATTAGGATTTTTTTACATTTGTTTCCTCTCTTCTTGTAGAATTCCAAGAACCATTATTTCATGTGAAAGTTTGGTCATAAAAATCTAGTACCCTTGGACCTGGAATTATAACGAATAGTGAGACGAATTAGAAAGGACAAAAGGAAACAACTGAATTTGAGCATAAATCAATGGTGAATGTTGAAGTTTTAGTGAAGGAGAAGAGGTAGACATCCAATCTATAAATAGGGAAGATGTGCCCCAATTAGCCCCTCCCATGGAGGATTTGGAGAAAGCCTTGAGAGATTTTACCTTTCCTAGGCGACCTGCTATATAAGAAAACAACTTTGAGCTGAAGCCTATCACTTTGCAATTGATTCAAAATATTCAATTCAACATATTTCCAAATGAAGACCCCAACATGCACATCTCTAATTTCTTAGAAGTATGTGACACGATGAAGCATAACGGGGTGAGTGACGACACTATCCGCTTGAGACTTTTTCCATTCTCATTAAAAGACAAAATAAAGCATTGCCTAAATTCAGAACCTCCTAACTCAATCACATCTTGGGACAGCTTGTTGCACAAGTTTCTTTCGAAATTTTTCCCTCCGGAAAAAGCAACAAAAATGAGGATCGAGATATACAACTTTCCTCAATATGAGGGAGAGACCTTTTATGAGGCATGGGACCGTTATAAAGGCCTCCTTAGAAAATGCCCCCACCATGGATTGGCAAAATGAATGCAAGTGCATCATTTTTACAATGGGTTAACTGGGGCTACTATAACACTCTTAGACGCCTCATCTGAAGGTGCATTGATGAGCAAGAGTGCAAATTAAGCATACAAATTGTTGGAAAATATGGCTTTGAACAACTACTAATGGCTGAGTGAAAGAGCAACTCCTAAGAAACCGAGTGGAGTACATGAATTGGATGTTTTCAACAATCTAGCGGTTCAAGTCTCATTACTTACAAAGCAACTTCAATCTACTCAATTAAAAAATACCCGAGTTGTGGCAAATGTAATTCAAGGAGCTATCCCTACATGCGATTTCTGCAATGGACTTCATTCCAATATCGAGTGTCAGTAGTTGGGAAACCCTTGTGGACAAATGAGTATGGAACAAGCCCAATACTTGAGCTAATTCCCTTAACCCCAATTCAATCTATATGCAAACAATTTCAATCCAAGGTGGAAGAATCATCCTAACTTCTCTTGGAGAAATAATCAAAATGTGATGCACCTAGTGGAGCAAGTAAACCTTTACCTCCTCAAGAGAAGAAAGCAAGCTTGGAAGACACTATGAGCGAGTTAGCTAAGTATAATTAGAGTTGAGAAAATCTCAAGCTCAATTTTGTTGATGAGACAAGAACCTCTCTCACTAATCAAGCCGCTCAACTAAGAAGTTTGGAGGTTCAAATGGGTTAGATGGCTTCCTTGTTCAATGAGAGACAACAAGGCAATTTTCCTAGCACTTCAAAAGTGAACCCTAGAAGAGATTGCAAGGGGCATTGCAAAGCCATCACACTTAGAAGTGGAAAAATTGTAGAGAAACCTGTCCAAAGCAGTACTTAAAACGATGAAGCTAGTGTTGAGAGTGAAGAACACAATACTAGAAACCAAGAAAGAGTGGCCAAAATAATGGTGGTACGGAGAGTTACAGAAAATTCATAAAGCAAGGAGCAAGGAAAACCCGGGCTGAAAGCTCCTTCAAAGAGGGTAATACTTGCCAGTCCATCCTCAAGATCAAGAAGCACGAGCTGACAACCAATCTCTAAGAAGTTGGATAAATTTTCAAGAAGCTCCACATCAACATTCCATTTGCCGATGTGTTAGAGAAAATGCCTTTGTATGTCAAGTTTATGAAGAACATCCTCGCAAACAAGAGGAAGCTTAGCGACTATGAAACCGTTGCTCTTTCCGAGGAATGCAGTGCTATCCTACAAAGAAAATTACCTCCCAAACTAAAGGATTTAAGGAGTTTTACTATACCTTGTGGTATTGGCAATTCCATTTTTGAAAAAGCTTTATGTGATCTTGGTGCTAGTATTAACTTGATGCCCTTATCTATTTTCAAGAAACTTGGTTTGAGAGAAGGAAATCTTACAACTATTACTCTTCAACTAGCGAATCGATCTCTCACTCATCCTCGGGGTATTATTGAGTATGTACTAGTGAAGGTAGACAAGTTCCTCTTCCCGACTGATTTCATAGTTCTTGACATAACAGAATATAAGGAATTGCCTATTATACTGAGAAGACCTTTCTTAGCTACCGGCAGGGCCCTGATTGATGTGCAAAAGGGAGAACTTAGACTAAGGGTGCAAGACAAAAGGTGACTTTTAATGCGTTCAATGCCATAAAGCACCCCATGGAGAGTAAAAAGCTATGTTAGAATGGATATCGTGGAGGCTATAAGAAATCTAGCCAAAAGATCAAGCATTGATCCCTCTTGAGACTAGGCCGCCTTAATCTATGGAGATTCCGACATATTGTTGATGATGAAACACTTGAATATGGCTTATGATGGACCTTTCGTGTAGAACAACGAAAGTACTTTAAGAGATTGGGAGCTAGTCCTTCTCGCCCTATCCGTTCAATTGAGAAGCCCTCGGCTCTTGAAGAAAAACATATTCCATCTCACCTTAGGTATGCTTACCTTGGTGAGTCTTCTACCTTACCGGTCATTATCTCGTCTTATCTCTCTCAAGCGAAAGAGGAAAAGATGTTGAGAGGTTTAGAGACCAAGAGGCACACTGGGTTCTCGCTGGAACATAAAAGTGGATCAGCCATTAATGTGCATGCATCGAATACTCTTAGAAGATGACAGTAGACCCACAATTGAAGCCCAAAGAAGACTTGACCCAACCATGAAGGAAGTGGTACGCAAGGAAGTCTTAAAATGGCTTGATGGAGGAGTAATTTATCCTATTTTTGATGTACTTCAATGGCTAGCCCAATTATGAAAAGCCCAAGAAAGGTGGGATGACAATCATTAAAAATGAAAACAATGAGTTAATCCCAACAATAACAGTAAGTGGTTGGAGAATCTACATTGACTATAGGAAGCTAAACAAAGCCACTAAGAAATATCACTTTCCTTCGCGGCCGCTATGGATCAAACGTTGATATAGTCATGGTCATATTATATTGTTTCCTGGGATTTCGATATTCCGTTATAACCAGATTTTGCTACCACTAAGACCAAGAGAAGACAACTTAACATGCTCCTATGGAACTTTTGCATTCAAAGCGAATGCCATTTCAGCTCGTGGTAATGCCCCGAAAGATATTTCATGGATGCATGATAACATATTTTTAGACATGGTGGAGAAACCTAAATCGAAATTTTTATGATGATTTTTCAAAGGGTAGAGCCCCATATTTGATTCATCGTCGATGGGGCTAGAGTTGGTCTTAAAAAGATACAAGGAGACCAACATTTTCCTTAATTAAGAGAAATGCCAATTTATGGTGAAGGAAGCCATTGTCTTGGGACATAGAGTATATGGGAATGGGATCGAGGTAGAAAAGGCAAAATTTGAGACTATTGAGAAGTTGCCACCACCTAGTTCAATGAAGAGTATTAGGAGTTTCCTAGGCCATGCGGGTTTTTATAGGAGGTTCATTAAAGACTTCTCAACAATAGCAAAACCTCTTTCAAGCCTATTGATGCATGGACTCCCATTTTGCTTTGATGAGAATCTCATGATCGTTTTTACCACGCTCAAGGATAAGCTCAACTCCACACCTATCAGTGATATTCCGGTCAGAACCCCATTTGAACTAATGTGTGATGCAAGCACTATGCGACAGCATTTTGGGACAATGAAGAACAGTGTTTCATATATACTATGTTATAAACCTCAAATGGAAGCATGAAATGAATTATGCCACAACTGAAAAGAGTTGCTAGCAATATTCTTTCCTTTTGACGAATTTTGACACCACTTGATTGGTAACAATGTCGTTGTCTTCACAGATTACTCAGCCATAAACTACCTAATGACAAATAAGGTCACCAAGCCTCGCCTCATACGATGGGTCCTTCTTTTGCAAGAATTTGATTTGGAGATAAAAGACAAGAAGGGATCATAAATCAAAGTCGAAATTTCTCACCTTTCACTTAGTCTGAGATAATATGGCCTCACAAGTTCACATCACTGAGATAGATTCTCGAAAGGAGAAATACAGCTCTTTCTTCCTAAGTATGCCGATTTGGACTCCATGGTTTGCCGACATCGTGAACTACCTAACTGCCGGATTTCTCCCTTCGGACTTAACTTCTCAACAAATGAAAAGGTTTTTTTTATGAATTAAAGAGTTATTTATGGGAGGATCCCATTCTCTATCGACATTGTGTTGATCAGATGGGATTAGAAGATGTCCTAGAAATGAAATGCTAAAAGGTTCTTCCAGCTCATTGGCCTTGGCGGGTGGACATTTTAGTGGACAGTTTAATAAAGAGCAAAGTGTGTTACAATCAAGATTCTATCGTCACCTTGTTCACATGACGTTTCACTCATTCTGCAAAACCCGTGGATAGGATGCCAAAGAAACACAAATATTTAGAGAAAAACTAATTCCTCGACCAATCTTAGAAGTCGAATCAAGTGATGCTTAGAAATTTGATCCATAAGTCATTCTCTATCTCGTGTTCACCATATACTATCATGGGACTACATATCTAAGTGGGTGGAAGTTATCCCCATGGTTACTTGTGATGCCAAGGTGGTCCTGAAATTTCTCTGCAAGCACATTGATGAGTGTAAAACTCATCTATGTTTTGAGTTCATTTCACATGCTATTTTGAGCATTTTATATTCATATTCATGTAAAACTCATAACATTTCCTCTAAACTTTGTTTTTAGGATTCTTGATAAAAAGCAAGTGATTTGGCAAGAAATAAGCAATATATTTCCAAAAGAATCCAGCTAGGGTGTCTCACGGTAGTGCCACTAAGGAGAGCAATTTTTCTGTAGTAGCCATAACATCAAATAGTTCCAACTCCCCATTGGTTACATTCTACATTCAAAGAGCTTTCCAACGAGTCCTTACATGCCCAAATCTGAGTTAAAACGAAGAAGTTATGGCCTTGATAAGTTGGAGAAGAAAAAATGGCTACTGAGCAGAAAAAATGTCGCGACAAAGAAAAAAAAAATGTCACGACAAAGCCAAAAATTATTCCAGAATGCTGATGTCGTGACTCAAAATTGCTAATGTTGCGACATAGCAAAAAAATGTCGTTACAAAGCAAAAAAACGGTCGCGACAGAGCCAGCAACAAGGCTAGAGTGTTAATGTTGTGACTCACAAATGTTGATGTCGCAACTCCAAAATGTTAATGTCACGACTCAAATGTTGGAAAAAACCAGAAAAGCCTAAAATTTGATATTTTGGCCTGTTTTCAAGCCCTTTTTCACCGAAGGACTATAAATACTAATTTTTTTATATTTTTAGGGGAAAGAAAAACTAGGAGGAGAGAGAAAATCTTTCATGAGGGTTTCTCTCTCTAAAAACCTACCCATTTTTTTAGTTTAGCTTAGGCCTTTGATTTTTAGTAGATCTTAGAGTAGTTTGAGAGCAGATTTTTATTTGTATTGAAAAGATTTCGATGTTGTACTTTCGGATATTCAATTTGTTGTGTTGAGACAAAGATTGAAGCTGAATCTGGATTTTCTCTTACTCCTTGTCTCTTGATTTGCTCTTTAATTTTTTTCTTATTTATTTGTTTGATTTTTGATGATTGGAATCCAATAATGGAACATTAAACACCCTCTAGGGGTGGAGATTAATTGTTAAACATTTAGATTTGCAGATTCTCGGTTATTTTGTGGGTTTGAAGACTAGTTTTATAATTGAGTGCTTTGTTCATATAATGAACTATTGTAATATTAATCGTTTATTACCCACAAAAGGGTTTGCTCTTGCTTTGATTTCCGGAAGCCCTACAGTGACATAGAGATGGAGATTCGATAGTATGGAGGTACATTCTTGGGGTATGTTAGATTAATATTTGGAACTAATAGACTTTGAAAAATTACTTTGATGATTACTAATTTTACTGGCACTCATGGGTGGCGAGGATTAATTCGATGATGTATCAATTTAGTTGATCAAGAGGTTTCTCCTTGAGTCGATGAAAGGATCTTGATCAGTGTTAAGATCTAATGAAATCAAAGGAGATAGAAAATTTCATTAGATTTGAAGGACGAGATACCAATTAGATTGGAGAAGGCTTGCATAATTCTATCTATGGGGGCAAGAATTCTTCAGTCCTAAGATTTGGGTGTGAAGTACTGAAAAGGAAAAATACCTAGATCTTAGAAAGAGAATTATATTCTACAAGTAACTGATTAGACTCATGTATCTAGAAGGAACATGATTCTCTAATTAGTGAAATGTATGGTGTATGGAGAAATCCAAGCTATACTACATTGCTCTTGGACAAATCCAGCATTCAACTCACAAATGTTGTGCTTTCAAGGAAATGCAAATTGATTGTTAAATGATTATCACCATCCCTAGTGCCTCTCTTCATACATTTTAGACTTTAGTAGTTGTTCATTTGATAGATTTTAGAATTAGTTGGTTAGTTTTAAATCAGTTTTTACTTCAGTTAAATTGATTTTATTCCACATCCTATTTGGTCGCCTAAATAATGAAAAGCTCTTGTACTCGGGGTGCTCAAATTCCAATTAGAGAGAACCTCAAATCCTCGTGGGTATGATATCCGGACTTCTAGAGTCCACTTTATTACTTGTATGACCCGTGCACTTGCGGAAAGGGGATGAGTGTTGGTAATACTTTTCATTTTAGTTTTTGAGTACACTTACTTTTTAAAATCAGTTTTTTTTTTAGAATTTACCACATTCACTCCCTTGGCCATATTTTCATATACACATCATTTGGTCCTAACAAGTTTTTGGCGCCGTTGTCGGGGACTTTAGTTAGTCTTTGGTAACCGTGTCGAAAAATTGGTTAACACGCATCTTCTCGAGGATTGGAACTCCTAGGGCAATTGTGAGTGATGAAGGAACACACTCTTGTAACAAGTTGTTTGAATTACTTTTGCCCAAGTATGGAGTAAGGCATCGCACAGCTCTTGCCTTTCATCCACAATGTAATGGCCAAGTTGAAATTTCCAACCGTGAAATGAAAAGGATCCTAAAAAAAACTGTGAACATATCTTGGAAGGATTGGTTGGCAAAGATGGATGATGCACTTTGTGTGTACTAGACAACTTTCAAAACTCCGATAGGGACCTCTCCCTATAGGTTAGTCTTTGGCAAAGCATGTCATCTCCCAATGGAACTTGAGCATAGAGCTTATTGGGCAATAAGGAAGTTGAATATGGACTTCCATGTGGTTGGAGAGAAGAGGCTATTGCAACTTAATGAACTTGATGAATTTCGGCATGAAGCCTATGAGAATGCCAAGATATATAAGGAAAGAACCAAGGCATGGCATGATAAGCACATTGTGAGAAAAGAGTTTGAGCCGGGTCAACAGGCCTTCTCTTCAATTCAAGGTTGAAATTATTCCCTAGAAAACTAAAATCAAGATGATCGGGACCCTTTGTCATCACTCAAGTATTTCCATATGGGAGTGTGGAATTGTCTCATCTGAAAGGGGGAAATTTTAAAGTGAATGGATAGTGTTTGAAGCCCTATTTTAAGGGTGCAATTGAAAGGATAAAGTCCATCACTATATTGAAATTTTCATAAGCTATGGAGATGTGTCGAGCTACGTTCTTTTTCATTACCGAGTGTGGTTAACTTCGAGTTTTAAGGAAGTCGAGCAAGCGACATTAAACTTAGAGCTTCTTGGGAGGCAACCCGAGTAACAATAAGAATTTCAATCCATTTACTACTTTCATTTGTTTTAGTTATTTTAGTTTGTTTTGCATGTTAAATTTGTTTTTTAGTGTGTGTTTGTTAAGGCTTTGAAGCTGCCTTCATGTTTTGGGAGACTGGAAACTTTAGGAGAATGTCACGTGCCTAGTGTAAACCATCTACATCCAAGTGGAGCACACTCTAGAGGATTTTCATCACAACCCACCTCAACCCCAGCCCAATGATCACATTTATTCATCTATGGGAGTCGTCTATTCTTACTTTTCATATTTTCTACATTAAGGACAATGCATGTTTTAAGTTTGAGGAGGGTATTCCTTTGTTTCAAAATTTTCCAACTTAAATTATCCAAGACAATGCATGATTTTATATGTTTTCATTTTTTAGGTTATTTTTACTTTGTTTTTGTTTGAGTTTGTTTTGGGATTGATTATGAGGCCTATGATGAATATCGATTGAACTTTTCTTTCGCATGAAGAAAATGAGAGATTAATGAACATAAAGCATAATGGTTTGACCATGTAGTTGTAGACCTAACCACATGTCTCAATATCCTGAGCACAAGTCATGTACCCTTTTGGTCAATACTGCTTGGTTTAGAGAAGAATTAGGTGATCACTACATATTTTCATCTCTTAAGGCTCTAGAACTTGTTTAATTATAACTTGAGGAAAAATCGTAGCTAACACAAAAATTAGGAAATGATATAGGCCATCCTTGGATCGGTTGAGCCTTTCTAGCTAACCCTTATGTGCATTGATCTATAGTCACCCAATTTGAGCCATATTAGCCATTTTCGTTTCCGAAAAGCCAAGAATGAGCTACTTGACCCTTTTTGTTGAATTCCCTTCAGTCAAAGAACCCTTGCTTACCCGAACATGTTGCTTTCAATGCCATATCTTGTGAAGACATGTAGTGTGAATTGGGAGGTTGGTTGAAGTGGGTGTGCTATGAATGGAAATCAAAGGAAAGTTAGGATAGAAAAAGAAAGAATAAATCAAGGAAGAGTTAGTTTGACCTTACATCCTTCCTACCTTGAGCAAGTAAGTTCTTAGGGGTGTTCTACACCCAGTACCCTAAGGCCAACTTATCTTAGAGTTGCTAACCTAAATCTCGTTACATGTGGTAGGTAGAAGGCTTAAGGAGGTCAAACATTGCACTACTTCATGCCTTGAAGTCTGTGAAGAAAAAGGAATAAAGCCTTGGTGTTCTTACAAAAATTGTGAAAATCAAGCAAGTTTAGGGGAAGTGACTGTATGATGAAAAGATGCAATGAGCTAAGTTTGAGGGGGGAAGCTTACAAGGTCAATTAAGAAGAATGCAATATGCTAAAGGATGGAAAAACGAGTGGAGGAAAAGGAAAAGGTGTATGTTTTGAATAAACCTAAGCCTAAATGACCTATTTAACTACCCTTACCTAAGCCATACATTACAAGCTATTGAAGACCTATTTGATCCTAAGAATTGTGAATTACATACATTAGTGGAGAGCGATATGCCGAACAAGCCTATGGAGCCTTATACACTCACCATGTGAGAGAGATATCCATTCCACTCAAGCTCATCTAATTCCATCTAGATTGAAATTGGCTAGAGGGGGGAGACTACACACACACACTTGAGAACTTTGGTCTAGGTATGCTCAACTTATGGTCATTCTATTATTTTGAAGGAAGTTATCTCTAAATTTTCTTTGTGTGCATGAAGGTAAGATCCCTGAGGCGAGTTATCATTCATTACCTCAATATGATGCTCATCATGTTTGTTGGTTTTGAAAAAGGAAAATATGTTATGTCTTTGCTTGAGGATAAGAAAAATGCCAAGTTTGGGGGAACTTCTTAAGTGTGCTACATGTTAGCTTTTATCATTGTAAAACATCGTATATTTTGTGTTTTTGATGCTAAATGAGCACCCTTTTCACTTATTTTCATATCTAACCCCTTTCTATGTGCATTTTGTATAAACGAAGAAAACAAGACAAAAATCAAGCAATTTGGACAACAATTGAAGAAATTATGCATAATTTTGTCATGGTCGTGACCACAACTATCCATGATTGTGACCACAACCCAAAACCAGAGAAGATTGTGCATTCAGCTTGTTGTGTGGTCACGACCATGGTCGCCTGTGATTTAACATTTGCAATGTGGTCGCGACCATGGTCGAGACCATAACCTTCTTTAGTAGCCACTATCATCAGCCATTTGCAGTGTGATCGTGACCATGGTCACAACCACAACCTTTTTCATCAGCCACTATGTTTTGCATAATCATAAGGCCTTCATGGTTACAACCATGCCACTTTTCGGCCTAGCAATTTTCCATGTTTTGGGCCGATTTCGGCCCACTTTCCAATGTGTATTTAAGGGAAGTTCGAAGACATTATTAGGGGGGATGTGAAGACAGAGACGCTCCAAATTTTAGGGTTTCTCTCATTTTCAATTTAGAATCAATATAGGGTTTGTGTTTAGTTAGATTTTTTTTACTTAGGTAATTAACTTAAGGGATTTCTAGAGATTTTGCTGGAAGGACTGAAGACTATCATCTCTCCATAGTTTCTTCTTCTCCTTTCACCATGTTTTCAATTCTTCTTATTTTGTATAAGTTCTTAATTATGTTCTAATTCAGTAGTAGCCTAGGGTTTTGATTGTAATTTGGATATGAACCTTATAACAATGTGTTGATTTTTATCTCTTGGGTCTATTGGTTGCTAATTGCTCATTGATTCATTCTTATGCTAATTCATATTGATTCTTAATCACCTTCAATGCTCATGACCTGTTACAAGATCTAAGAAGTGCGTGATAGGTTAGACCTAGGTGAATCAACATAATTTGTTGGGTAATAGAGATGTTGACAGGAATTATGGGGCATAATTTAGTCTTTTTTCCTCTAATGCATCACTAAGGCCTAGGGTTGAGTTGAGAATCAATATACCTAGTTCTAGTTGATAGATCCTTAGCTATCAAGATAGGTTAATGATTAGTTTTGTGAGACTTGCCTTGAGCATATGTCCAATTGGCCTTAAGAGAAAGAGATTACCTTAATATTTGGGGATTGTCCATTCACATCAAAACCCTAGGGCCTTTTACCCTATCACTTTTACCTTTCAAAGAATTTTAATCTTGTTTTCCTCTAATAGTTATTTTAGTTATTGGAATTTTTCAAATTATTCTTTTATTTAGCTTGGACATAAGAGAGATCACCCCAATTTCAGTAGTTAACACCCAACTCCCTGTGGTTTGATATCCAGACTCCTTGAGTCCACTATATTACTTGTAGGTCCATACACTTGCAAAATTTAGGAGTTGAATTTTGTGACAAGTATGATGAAGAGACCACCCATATTAGTACGATTATCTAGAATCCATTAAGCGAAAACATGTGCACATCTTTCTTCCTGGATTAGATGGAGAATTCAAGTAAAGTTCGGAGAGATTCTATGCAAATATCCAGTTCTTGACTTAGAAGAATGTTATGAACTAGTCCGACGAGAAGCATTGAGTCATACCATTAAGGAGAACCTAACAATCATGATACCACAGCTATGGTAGCCTGACAATGGTGAAATCAAAGTTGGCAGGATCGATCTAAGACTAACCATCCTAAGGCGGCCTCTAATATTGATAAGTCTACATTAAAATGCACTCATTGCAACAAGATTGATCACATCAAGATTCTTTGCTTTGAACTTATAAGATATCTAGAATGGTGGGATCATAATCATGAGCAGCGGAAGAAGGATTCTAAGAAAGCCTTGACTGCAACTATTGTTGAAATAAAAATAGAAAATAATGTTATTAAGAAAGCCTTTGCATTGGTGGCAACATTAGATTGTGATGGTAAGGTTTTAAATACTTCTGCATCTATTATTAATAATATATGGATAATTAATTCTAGTGCTACAGATCATAAGACTTTTGATTCTAAATAGATCTCATCCCTTATACATTCTTCACAAAAATTTATTTTCAGCTGCTTGGAGTAGTATCTGACCTAGTCACTAGAATTATCTGACTGATCATTAGGGAAGGATCCTTAGCCCTTACCGATACTTTGAACTTATACTCTGGTTTAGTTGTTCCATCCTTAAATTATAACCTTTTGTCTGTCTCTCAAATTAATGCAACCTTATCTTGCGTTGTTATTTTTTGGCTTGAATTTTGTGTTTTCAAGGATATTCGAACAAGATAGATGATTTGTTATGGTGTTATTAAGAGAGGGAAACTTTATTAATTGGATTTGCAATCAAAAGATTCCAACAAACTGTAGCAAGCCTTAATGACATATATGTTTGAGGGGGAAAAAAGTTAGAAATTTTGTTATGGCATCGACGATTGGAACATGCTTTCTTTGGATATTTTAAAAAAAAAGTTGTTCCTAGTTTGTTTACAAATTGTGATGTCTCTAGTCTTCACTATGATGTTTGTGAACTAGCAAAGAGTCATCGTACTTCATTTCCATTAAGTTCAAATAAAAGTTCGCTTTCTTTTATGGTGATACATTCTAATGTTTAGGGTCCATCCAAAGTTCCAACTTTGAATGGATCACGTTGGTTTGTTACTTTTATTGATGATTGTACCAGAATGACGTGGTTATACCTAATGAAGACCAAGGATGAAGTGAACTTTTTGTTTCAAAAATTCCATGCAATGATTGAAACTGAATACAGTACAAAGCATTGGGTTTTATGGAGCGACAATGGTGGAGAATATCAAAGTTCTAATCTTCAAAAGTATCTGGAAGGACATGGCATCATTCTTCAGACTACATGTTCTAATACACCCCAACAAAATGGAGTCATCGAAAGAAAAAATCGCTAGTTGTTAGAGGTTGTTTGAGCTTCCTTAATAACAACACAAATGCTAATATCTTATTGGGGAGAAGCGATTACATACGCGCCACTTGATTAATCAGGTACCTTCTAGCTCACTTGATTTCCAAACACCTCTTCAAGCCTTGACTGATGTGGTAATTGCCCCAAATGTCCCAAATCTACCTCATATTTTGGGTTTTGTGGCCTTTGTGCACCTACATAAACACCAAATCAACAAGTTAGCTTTCCAGAACTGTGATGTGTGTTTGTTAGTTATGCATTGCACCAAAAAAGATACTAATGTTACTACCCCCCAACTCAACTCATGTTCATTACAATGGATGTGGTTTTTCATGGAGATTTGGTGTATTTTCATCTGACTCTGAACTTTAAGGGGGAGCACCATCATGAAATTCAAACTCTTGATTATGATTATCACATCTCCGTGAAGGGTGAATCTAAATTGTTGAACCAGGAAGTAAGTGAATTGGATATAAGTGGTGCAACATCAGAACCAAATAGCATTTACCATCCAAAAGCTAAAGAAGTGATAGAAGAAGAAAGAAACAATAAAACTAATCCATCATCACCATTTTAACAATTTGGGTAAAAGAATACCTTAACTGACATACCACACCAATCGTCATATAGTGAGGATGATCTTAATTTGGAACTTAGGTCATCCATGGAACATTTACCACATTGTCATAATAGAGGTATCCCTAAAACCACATATGAACCTGAACTGTTTAACAAAGTTAGATATCCATGAGCAACTATGTGTCTAACCATCATTTGTTTGAATCAAACAAGTCATTTGTAAATCAATTATCTACTATAGTTATTCCTAACTGTGTGTAGGAAGCCTTAGCTGATCCAAGATGGAAAGTAGCCATAAATGAGAGATGAAATCATTGCAAAAAAAAAAATGAAACATGGGAACTTGTTGATTGCCCACCTGGAAAAAGCCAGTTGAGTGTCGCTAGATCTATACTGTGAAGTACAAGAAAGATGGTAGTATTGAACGATATAAAGCAAGACTAGTAGCAAAAGGATACACTCAAACTTATGGGATTGACTACACAAAGACTTTGGCACTTGTAGCTAAGATCAACACGGTTCGAGTATTATTATCTTTAGTTGTAAACTTAGATTGGCCATTGCAACAATTTGATGTAAAGAATACCTTTCTACATGGAGAGCTATCTAAAGAAGTATCTATGCCTCTGCCACTAAGATGCTTAATGTCAGAAAAGCAAAGTCAAAAAGTGTACAAATTGAAAAAGTCATTATATGGGTTGAAGCAATCCTCAAGAGCATGGTTTGGTAGGTTCACAAAGTCAATAAGAACCTTTGGTTATTGTCAAAGAAATTTAGATCACACTTTGTTCCTAAAGAAGCATCATGGTAAGATTACAACACTCATTGTATATGTGGATGCTATGGTGGTTACCGGAAATGACCCAGAAGAAAGAAAAGCTCTACATAATTATTTGTCTAAAGAGTTTGAAATGAAGGATCTAAGTTCTCTAAAGTATTTCCTTAGGATTGAAGTTTCTCAATCAAGTTCAGGAATTTTCTATCTCAAAGAAAAAATGCATCAGATCTATTATAAGAAAATGGAATGTCAAGAAATCAACCTATCAATACACCAATAGAAGGAGGTATGAAATTATGGACTGAACATAATCAAATACCTACTAACAAAGAAAGATACATAGACTTGTGGGGAGATTGTTGTATTTAGCACATACAACCAGATCTTGCTTATGCTTTAAGTGTTGTGAGTCAATATATGCTTAATCCTGGAGAACAACATATGAATGTGATCATTCGTATTTTGAGGTATTTAAAAGGTGCACTTGGAAAATGTATCATGTTCACTAAACATGACGATCTCTAGAGCATAAAAGTGTATACTTATACTGATTAGGTTGGTTCAATAGATGATATGAGGTCTACCTCTGGTTAATTTACCTTTGTAGGAGGTAATCTTGTGACGTGGAAAAGTAAGAAACAAAATACCATTACTCACTTAAGTACAGAAACGGGATTTAGAAGCATGGCATTAGGACTTTGTGAGGCATTGTGGCTAAGACTTCTCTTACAGGATTTGGGTTACCTATCTAGTCAACCAATCCAATTGTTCTGTGACAATAAGGCAACGTGTGACATTGCTCATAATCCAATACAACATGATCATATAAAACATGTCAAAGTGGATTGATTCTTCATCAAGGAGAAGTTAGATTTAAAGATTGTGAAGAATACTCATCTTTTTAAGGCAAGTTGAGCATGTGTGATATCTATGCACCAACTTGGGGAGTCTGAGGTTTTTTGGAAAGTTTTTCAAAACATGGTTCTTTCCATATTCTTTGTGATTCTTTTTTATTCCTTTCTTAGTTTGATTGTAACTATGACTGAGAAGGATATAGAAAGTCCTCCCTTTAAATTTGATTGTATATTCTCAGAAAAAACATCAATTGAAATATACGATTATCCCTTTGACCATGGTGAGTATCCATGAGTTTTAGAATCCAAATCCCAATCCCGAGCCATGGTTAGGACCAAGAGAGTGAGTAACCATGCAAGAGAGCAGCCCCTCCTCCTACACCTCCCTCATCCACCAGTCATTCGAGCGAAAAGAGATACGTGCCCATTCAACGCAAGGTGAGGTCGATTCTAGCTGAACCTAACCCATAAAGGATCACTAGGCTGCACTCCTAAAGGCCTGCTCATGCTCAGACTCATGCGTCACCTACTCTTGCACCTTCACCACCCCCGCTACACCTGAACCTCATATTAGGCGAGTACTAGAGGGCCCCATTCAAGGGAATGTTACTTCTATGAGGAGGAGCATTTCAATGTTCCAGACTTTTGAGATCACCATCGGACTAGGGAGGACTTTGAGCTATGTAGGAGGTATTTTCTTGACCCATTTATGACACCTTACCAATTTTTTTATCCCCAGGTGATCAGAGAGTTTGTCCACACTATGACCACAAGAAGAGATGATGAGTATCTTATATGCTCATTTTATCTCCATTTTTTGCTTAGTTTTTAGTAATTTTATACTATAAATAAGGGCTCTAATGCTCTAAATGTTCTATTTTATGTTTATGCCAACCATTGAGTAGAAATGAGTGAAATCGAAGAGAAATCGACGTAGACATCATGTAGCCTCAACAAACATGTGATCATTTATTCTATGTGATGTCCTTCCATGGCTCCCTCATTGGCATGGGCACATTCTAGACTCTGAGGGATTTCTGTAGACACTAAAAACGTGTGATTTGGAGTCCTGATGTGCAAGTTACGGCAACCGAAAGTGAAGGATGCAAAAATAGGAAGTTGTAGCTTCTTGAGGGTTGCAAGCCAACTCACACTACAGCATGGTGCACCACGTTGTAGCATGGTCAAGCCTACAACCTTCCAGTGTCTACCCATTTCCTTCACGCTGCAATGTAGATCTACCATGCTATGGCGTGCCTTTCAGAGCCTAAAGTGCTAAAGCCCATTTTTTCACGCCCTCTCTTTGCTTAGCTTATAAATATAACGAGACTAGGGCTTTAGAGAAAAGTCTCTTTAGGTGGAAACACACTAGGGCATAGCTCTCTTTGGGGAAAAAGGTAGATTGAATAAGAATGAGGAAGATTAAAGAGGAGATTGGGCTTCTAACTAGTTTATTTCTTTCACTCTTCATGTTTTCCCTCTTTTCAATGGTTGTATTTTCCCCTTTGATGAACTAATTTTGTTTCTAGGGTTTTAGATGAATTTTAGTTATGATTTATTTATTTGGGATTTGATTTACTCTCTATTTGATGTTTGGATTATAGTTCTATTAAATGTTCAAGTCTATTTTTTATGCCTGTTGATGAATGATCACCATTGACATGTTTTGTGGTTCGATTCGAGATCTGAGAAGTGAGAGTTGAATTAGACAATGATTAGAACATTACAATTCACCATAGACTAGAGATACTCGTGGGTTTTGTGTGGTAATTAAGGTTTCTCGAGTTTATTGCGCTCTTAGGACTGGATTGAGTAGAGATGAAAAATACCTAAGTTCTAGGAGTAGATTGTGGGTTGTCACAAGAGATTCACATATGCAATAGTGAGACTTACCGTGTAGTGATTCGAATGTGGTAGATGAGTGGACCTAATGCATAATGATTAGCTAAATGAAATCTAAACCCTAAGCTTTTCCACTTTATTTCATATCCTTACATGTTAGCTTAGAATTTTAGTTTATTAGTTGTTTTTATTCTCATCTCACCTCATTCCATCATCCAAATAAAGATAGAACTTACCCAATTTCAATACTTAGTAACCCTTTTCTCCATGGGAACAACACTCTTACTTTTCATCTTTATATTACTTGAGGCGACATGTGTACTTGTGCATATAGGCACACACATTTTATATTGCACATTTCGAGCCTATCAAGAGACAAGAGCCGCACTGTGATCTATTTCACATTTGACAAGGTGGAGAGCCAATTACGTGCCCACACCATTGCCACTGCCTTCCGCATCCCGCATCAGAGCCTAATAGAGCAAGGAATCGGAGACTACAGTTGGGTGCTCCCAACTACCATGGTGTCCACTATTCTTGGAGAGCCATCTACCTAATTATTCATATATATGAGGGAGCTCCAACCTGACTTGGACTTGTCTGACATTGTCATCAAGTACAATTTGTTTCCGTATTCGCACAATGTTCACATGAGGGATGAGTACTTCAAAGCCCTCTATTGCATACAAGAGGGCATATGGATCTACCCTACAGACCTAGTGATGGAGACTCAATTCATTTTCCAAGATAAGTTATACCAAAGGCTTAAGCGATCCACAGGCTACCCTCTGTCGCTCCCCTACTTATTGAGTGACCTTTTTGAGTGATTAGGGTACATTTCACCCTCAAATAAAGAAGAGAGGAGGTTCATTGATGTGGTGTTCACCCTTTAGAGGTGTGTGTCGTATGCTAGGTAGAGAGGGATCGCCTTAGACCCCAAGGCAGCCGAGGAGGGGCCCCCATATAAGTACGTGCCCCATAAGAGGTTTGAGGACGATGATCCACTAGGGGATGAGTCACCCCTGAGGCAGACAAAGCTAGTTCACATACCCCCTCCACCACAAGCCGTTACGAATATTCCATCTTCATCCAATGTCGTACCATCAAGCTTTCCGACCATGGAGAGTTTGAGCTCTACCAAGTTGTTGTCCAACGCCTCCAGTCCTCTATGAACATTATTCAGGCTTCTCAAGAGTCATTCATGATGACTATGATAGCGAGAGTTGATGCCCAGGAGGCTATGCTTGAGGAGATTAGGACCTCCCAGAATTATTTTTCCAAGCATATGGGGAGGGCCCATAGTATGTTGGATTGGATTGAGAGGCGCATGCCGCCACCACCAGGAGGACAGACTTATTCCTCCTCATATTAGCCTAAAATTTGGGTTTAGATATTGATACTTAGGGTGTATTTTAGGATGTTGGGATGATTACTTGTATTACACACCCTTTGTAATCATTTTTCTTTTCACTACTACTATATTGCTTCCATCATGTACTGAACTCATGTATATACAATGTTTTTACCATACAGTGCTTTGCCTAATGATCTCAATTCAGTGTGTCATTTTTTTAGTTGTTATTACCATGATATATCTCTAAGCAACTTCTATTCGCACACTAGAGTGCATTCCAAGGTCCATCTTCGATATATCTATGACCCACTATCATTTTTGCATGATTGCACATTGGTACATTGAGGACAATGCACATTTTTTGGTGGGAGAGATTATGATGGAAATTGAGGCTAGGGTAAATTTTTCCCATTTATTGAATTTTTTATGAGAGCTTTGTGCTTATAGATTATAGTCTCTTGAAAGATATTGTTGGGTTTGGTTGATCTTGTACTTAAGGAGCTCATGTTGTAAGTGACTTGGTAACCCAAGTCCCCTTGATTTTCACTTGCCACTTTTATGTAGAACTTGTACCAAACTAACCACCCTAGATCTTACACATATTCTTTAGTACCGGCACCTTTATACATATTGCTAGCAATTTATTTATGGTTCTAGTAGTGTTGGGACACCTTCAGAGAAGGTCAATGTACCTTACTCTTGATAAAAAAAACATAAAAGAAAATCATAAAAATATAAGAAAAATAAATAAAAGAAATAAAGAATAAAGTAAGTCAATCCAATCGAAATCCTAGCACAGTCTGAGGGACCTTTCAAAGCCTAATGTCCTAAGCCAATTGGCTATGAGTCATTGACTTCACTACTCGCTATAGGTGCTTTAGTTGTTTGGTTGAGTTGGTTGAGGTGAAGTTCGAGGGGAACTTAATGCCCAGTGCCCTTAACATACTGGTGGGGAGTTACAAATGGATTCCCTCTACATGGACACTCTCCTAGGATTCTTTAGCATTGCATCTTGCTGTTTAGATATGATATGAAAATAAAAATGTGCGTTCTTAGCTTGCTCTAGTTATAATCTATTGTTTGAACTAAGTTGAGCCTAGTTAGGGGGAGTTTGGTCATTTTCCTATTTGTGAGAACTAGGTTAACTAACAGCAAGGTGGGTTTGGAAAGTCTTAGTTGAGACTTGGGGGCAAGAGTGCCTTGCTTGCCTCTTCATGAGGGACCTCGTGCATTAGAGAGACCAAACCTAATGAGATCCTAAGGAGACTTCTACAACCATTCAAATAAGTGACCGCCATAAATTCTCAAATCAATTATGGTTTCCAATCATAATTCCACCTACACATAATGGGATCAATTGCTAATTTTGAACACATTCCACTCATACTTGCATCATATTCACATTTTCCGCTCTTATATTACTAAGGGGACAACAATGAGCTGGTTGGGGTGTAATGAGTACTCAAATTACATGTTTTCACATACATATTTTGAGCTATAATTGAGTACTTATCACCATATATCCTCCAATTTAGTTTGTTATTAATTCCTAAGCACATGACTAATGAAAATCTCGAGTTTATGTGATTTTTGCAGGTAAATAGATGCATTGAGCAAGATTTTGAGCTATTAAGGCAAACTACAAGTATCCCGGGGCTAGTAGCATGTGGAAGACATGGCCGAGAGTGAGCAAGAACTGATTTGGAAGCAAAAATGAGGACCTAGAGGTTTTCACAGTCACCATCAATGATTGCGAAAATTTCGCAATGTAGCCATTTTGTCCTTGTTCAATTTCTCATTGACTATAAGTCATTGCGAAAATTTCGCAATGCGGTTGGACAGCCTCTAGAAGATTTTACAAAGACCCCAAATCACTACAAAAATTTTGTAGTGCAGTCAGAAACTCCCTGGTCAGTTTCACAGCCACTAAGAGTCGCTATGAAAATTTTGTAGCCACTAAGAGCCGTTACGAAGATTTTGCAATCACTCAAATTAACTACGAAAATTTCATGGAGAGTAGAAAATAGAAAGAAATCAAGCCAAGTTGGTGGAGATGATTCTCAGGAGATCTAAAATTGGAAGGACACGCAAAGAGGAAACTATGGAGGCCTAGATTGGGTTCTTTAAAGGGAGAGGAAGCCGAGAAAGAAAATGAGATGGGGGAGGCAATCAAAGGAAGGAGAAATAGGAATTAAGAGGAGACCACAAAAGAGCGACAAAGGAGTCCATCCGAATTTCATATTTTTGCTTCTTCTTCTATGTTCTCTTTTTGTTTTTATTTTGAATCTTTGCTAATTATGTTTTAGTTTCTTTTGTCTAGGGATAAAATGTATAAGAACAATGTTTTAGGGTTTTTTTATTTAATCTTAAAGTACAATTTCATATATATATAGACTTCTATTCTGTTCGTATTGCTTGTGGGCATTTTGGCCAATGTCAACATGATTATGCATTCAACTTGAATCCAAGAGGAGATGGGAGAATGGGATCGGGAATAGAGTACCAGGGGATGATCATAGCCTAGAGATACACATGACTCTTATATGGTCCTAGGATTAGCTAAATATTAATGCTTTCCATAGACTCAGGGTTTGAGGTAAAGATGTGATAACCAAGTCTATGTGAATAGGGTGTTGAGACATCGAGAAAGATCAACACTATAAGAAGACTAATTGACCTTCAATATATGGAATTGTTACTTTAAGAATTTATCATACCCTAAGCATTGGGATTAACCTAGGTGAAATAGGAAACCCTAGATGCTTTTCGTAATTTAATTTTTCTCAATTAATTAGGTTAATCCATAACTCATCCATAATTGATATCCATACAAAACTAGGATTATAGTAGATTGGTAATTGGTAAACGTAGTCCCTGTGGGCTCGACATCTAGGACTTAATTAGTCCACTTTATTACTTGCACGATCTGTATACTTGCGGTGAGTAATTATGCGTAGAAAAACCATTGTTTCAAGTTGCGTTTTATCAGATTCTCTAATAGCTTAAGCACTATCATGATCACAGTGCATGTTTCTAATTTTGCAAGTTAATGCTTGTAACAATCTAACAATTTATACATTTAGCAACAAATGATCAATACTTCTAACATCTTAATGAGCAACTTGTTACCATAAGGAATTCACAATCCAAACATCCTATCACCTCATAATTTAAGGCTCCATTTGGAACTCGGAAAGTACTAAGGAAAGAAAATAAAGAGGAAAAGTGGAAGGAAATAAAATCCGGAGGGAAATAAAAAGTATGTTTAAACTTAAAAAATTAATTCTATATATTATTCCAACTCATTTTATTTGTTTCTCTTTATTATAAAAAGATTATAAAATTTAAAAATATATACAATTTTGAGGAATTTTGATTATATTTTATTTTCTTTTATATATGTCACCGGTGAAAATCTAAATATGAAAACGCTCTTTCCTAGTATTTTCAGTCTGGGGCAGCCTAAGAATTTGTACTAATCAGTCACACTAGTTATTATATACTTAAGCTTTATAGTAGAATTCTGCCCTACCTATATATGGTAATCTACTGGTATTGAACTTTGTAATAGAATTCAGGAGAATTCTGGTAATCTTAATCTTAAAACATTTACTTAACACATATATGAAAGGAGTTTCCCATAAAGGAGTGCTCAATACGCTTCATGCTAGAAATATTCTCTAGCCTACATCACACACACGAGAGCCTTAACCTTCTCGGTTCAATATCTTCAACACTCTCCTTCAAGCTACACGTGGAGTCTTCCATGGTGAGCTTTCTTCAAAGATTAAGAACCGGTGTCTTGACAAGGCGTTAGTAAAATATCCACGAGGCTGCAACCCGCGGAAATATACCTGATCTCCAACTTGTTAGTAGTCACAAGATAATGGACAAAATGAATATCAATCTGTATGTGCTTTGTACGGGAATGATAAACTGGATTATTAGCAAGTGCTTGAGTGTAACACCTGGTATATGTTTTGTTATATTCAAGTAAGGATTTTTGGGGAGCAAATGCAACTTAATGATATTTTAAATTGTGATTAAGATTGGCCATCTTAATAGTTGGTTTAATTAGAGGATTAGCAAAGTGTGTTAGATTGCATTTTTATGGCATGTGGGTCAATTATGCAATTAGGTAAGTTTAAGGGTTTTGTTAGGTTTGTAATTAAGTATGTGTTGGAAGGACCACTTGAAAAACTTGTTATGGAGAGGGACTAAAGTGTAATATCCTTGTGAGCTATGTGGCATCATGAGGGCATGACACACCTCATATATGCATGGTAGAGATCTCACACATGTGACGAGAAGAGCTTCGCATGTGCCAAGCAAACCAATTTCTCTTGGTTTTGATGCTAGACCAACTTCTTGCTAGGAAGTGGAAAATTTGAAATTTAGAAAGTGAGAGAGAGTTCTAGAGAGAAGCTAGAGAGAAGGAGGAGAAAAGGCTTAAAGGAGTTTGGTTTTGTGAAAAAGTTCACTACTGTGTAAACATGATCTTTGAGGCCTTAGCTGGCTTTATGGACTTTATATATTCTAGTTTGCTGGGATTACATCCTAAACTGGGATTTGATGAAAGGTGTGTTTGGTGGAACCCTAAATTGTAAAAGACCAGTTTTGTGAAGATGGCATGTGTGTGTGTGTGTCCAAGGGAGGTGCTGTCCAGCTTTCCCCTTGACCCCATGACAGTGTTTTGGCCATGTTACCTAAAGAACCTGAACTGATGATTCTAGTTGGAGAAGGCCCAAGACCTAGCCCTTCTTAATGTCAGAAGTAACCAAGTAAATCCAAATCTTACCATAAGACCCTGAATTTGAGGTTGAAAGTCAGATTATAGATTCTGTCCCATGTTCTTGAAGCCCTGCTTTGAGTCATAAGTTGAGTTATATTGATCCAAATGGAGTGATTCAAAATCCCTCTCAAAGTAGCCATTATTAGGGGCGTAACTTCATGAAGAAAGTGTGGCCAAAATCATGGCTCATTTGTTCCCAAGTACTTCGTCAAAGTAAGGGTGAAGGAGGACACACTTGTCCTAGGAAATGGTCTCGGGAGGTCAGGCAAAACCATAACTTTAATTCCGAGGGTCCGAATGACCTGATTTAAGAGGCTATGGAAAGCTAAGAGATAGGAGAACTTCTGGTCAGAAGACCATAGTGAACAAAAAACGTGTATGGCTGGTCAAAATGGTAGTTAAGAAAAAAAGAAAAAAAGGGGGTCTTGAGATAGGCGGAAGTCAAAGGCGCGTTGCAAAGTATTTGTGTTACCTCATTGGCAAAGTGTTAAATGTTGATATTAGTAAGTGTAAGTGAGAGTGCCTTTGAAGGATCAAGGTTTATGTTTGTAGGTATAAGAATATGTGTGATTCGAAAGTGGTGAAGTAGTAATAAACCAATCGGGTAATTCTTATAACCTTGATTATGTTCAGGCTGTAAAATCTTATTAATTGTTAATTGCATCCTTTGAGTTGTTCCTCGGTTTTACTTCCTTGGGAGACTTGTGGATTTTTTTGAATCCAAATGAAGGTAGGGGATCTGTAACCTTCTCCTACTTATACCATGGTTCGACGAAATTCAGACCATTCCATGCTCGAATCGGTGGTGATTTTCAATGATATATATAAATGTGTATATTTCGCATCTATGGAATTCTTGAATTAATTGGTGCATAATGTTTTTTAATATCCATGTAAGAGTCACTTAGAATTTGTTTTAAAGCATGACATGGGTATGGGACTCAAGTAGAGTCCTGATTGATAATGGACACGGACTATGACTAGTCCCCGGGTTGTGTCCCAAAGGTCACGTATACTGATGTGGGCATATCCCCGGGTGGTAAGTCCCAGCAATTTGTCGCACGGGATGGGCATCCCTAGGTAGTAAGTCCCAGCAATTTGTCAGCAGTTCTGGGATGACTGGCAATCCGGTGCCCAAAAGAGTCACCTGATGAGAGGTCGTACATGGTGGCAGATAGTATCCATTTGTTTCCCCACACATCAACCATATAATTGAAAATGCGATGTGTTGGAATTATTTGTATTTTGAAATTGCTTTGGCAAGCACGCCTTGTTATGATTCACTAATGAAGTTATCGAACTCACCCCATTATTCCCTCCACCTTAGATGCATGTACGAGACCACCATACACTCTCGAGAGTTTGACTTGTGTGGTTTTCAAGGTTGGGAATCAGGCGCTTCACCCTTAGCATGCTGGGTGGTTGGGCATACATTTTGAGGGAACATCTAGTGTTGTGAGGTTCACACCGATATTTCGGGATAGCTCATATCGATCACGGTCATTGTATATTTGGTCAGGGTTATTAGTTTGGGACACTTTGGTGTAAAGTTTCGGGATTTTGTAAATATTATTTTGATCAAGTGGGCAGTGTCTTGGGTTCAAAGGAGGACTTACCTCAAGCATTTATATGTATATATGTTTTGAGACTGAGCTGAATTTAATTACGTTTTCTAGCATTACTCCAAGTGGAGTTTGGACTCGTGCTTGAGGAAATACAGTTTGATATATATGGTGTGGGGCTGGGGGCAGCCCCATTTATGCAAAAGTGTTGATTTTGAAAGAGTCCTATGTTAGGGACTCATGATGAAAAAGATGGTAAAATAAACATAAATCACATCGTGGGAACAGGTGACAAGTTGGTATCAGAGCAAAGGGATAAACTGAGATTAAGGAAAATTCAATAGGTACACATAGTGGATTCCTATAACACTTTAAGCTATGATGACGAGCTTGGGTTTAGTGCTTGGATTGTGCTATCAGATGATATGATTTCATACATGGCATGGCATAAGGCTTCCTAAAGAAAGAACAACTAGTGAATGATATTTTATGATAAACATGTTTACTCCGAGATTATGTGATAAACATGTTGGTATGATTACAAGCATGATATAATGAGTTTAGATATTATAATGTCAGATGGATTTTTACCATAGTATCAAGAAGTGTGTAATGATTCTTATACCATGTGCAATTGTTATGAATCTGCAAGACAGCTTAGGTCAATAGCGTGAAAGATCGCATAGCTATAAATAAAATTGATGTCGAGAACCCTAGAGTTATTAATGGTTCTTGTACTCATGACATCGTGATAACCGATTGTCTATTTTCTTATATATAGACAATGAATAGAGGAAGAAGGAGTGGACGACCAAGGATCAGACAGCCTGTGAGATCCTCTTCACCGGTTCAAGAGGACGGGGCTGGAGAGAGAGTGGCGTTACCTCCGAGGGTCACTCCGGAGAAGATAAACGTGCGGTTGATCAAGGATTTCAAGGCACTTATTCCCCCGCAGCTCTCGGTGGTGTCAATTTCGAGGCCGAGCATTGGCTAAAGGAAGTGAAGAAGATTCGATGTCTCTAAGTCCCCCGGGGAGCCTGAGCTCTCTAGCGTCCTTATGTCGAGGGACTAGGCCGACAAATTGGTGGGATATGGTTAAGAACACCCATGATGTGCCACACATGGGGCGGACTCGCCTCGAGGAGCGCCCTCGTCGGGCACTTTCCCGAGGCCATGAGGAGACGTAAGAGATCTGAGCTCTGCGGCACTGCTGCCAGGGCTGGGCGATCAGAAGGGCATGCCTCCCAGCCTTACTCGTTTGTTCGGGTATGCACAAAGATGTGGTGGCAAGTTTAGCAAATGAGAGCCGAACAATTTCGTGAGGGCCTGGTGGTCGAACATTCGTGCCTTCGCACTTTCATGCTTCGCACCTACAAAGTGAGGTGCGGCACGAGCCTGATTATCGAGGAGCAAATGCAGCACAAGGAAAGAAACAAGAATTCCAGTTTGCGGACTTCAAAGGTCATGGATAAGAGGGCTGCTACCAAGGATGAATGGAGTCCACTTACGCTTGCCCATGCAACAAGTGGCAAGCCATGGGAGTACAAATGGGGACATGGCCCCACGTGTTATGAGTGTGGTGCGACAGACACTTGAGGAGGTGGTGCCCTGGGTTACAAAGAAATAAACACCCAACCTCCCTAAGGCCATTTCGACCGGGGTGAAACCATTCGTGGTGTTCATGGAGGACAAATTTCCAAGGGAAGCTGAGGATTCCAGTGAAAGAAGATCAGATCTACTAGGCCAAGGGTCTCGTAGCGTAGTTCGTAGACAAATGGATCCAGAGCCTAATAAAAGAGCTGAAGGTATGGTTTTGTGTTATAGCACTTGAGCGTGTGTTGTTCGATTCTAAATGTGCATCACGCTCATTTATATCTACTTTTGCTTCCATTTGGACTTAGAGATTGCACCACTCTTTGTCCTTGTTTGTCAGACACCCATGGGTGGTACGATGCAGCTAAGTAGATGCAAGGTCAGGTGTCAATGTCGGGGGATAACGGAGTCGTGATTGACTTAGTACTCCTACATATGGCGTTGTTTGACGGATTGTGGAATGGATTGGTTAGCTCCCACATCATGCGCTCCCAGACTCTTTTTCAAGAAGGTGATCCTTCCGCATTGGTTGTGGGTCACGTGGTCGCCTTCTATGCGTGATTTAGGGCTGGGCCACCGATCGCTGATGCAGATGGAGAAAGTGGGATGAGAAAGAATGGCTTCAACACTTTTTACTATGCCTGGGAGAGTAAAATAAGCGGTAGGGTGGATCAGATCCCACAAGTGTGTGACTTTGTCGATGTATTTCCGATGAGTCGTGATTACTCTCCCATAGAGAGAGCGAAATTCTCCATCGATTCAGATCCCACACCGATCATATTTCAATAAATTTCCATTTAGATGGTCTAAATGAGTTTGAGGATAGAACCCACACCTGCAAGAATTGCGGTAAAGGGGTTCATCCGACCGAGTACCTCGCCTGGGTGCTCCAAGATTGTCTGTGAAAGAAAGACTCGAACGCTACTACAAGTGTTCGGATTACCTAAGTTAACAGAGTAGTAACTGAAGAACAGTACCCACTTCTCAGACGAGGATTTGTTTGATCATTGAACGGGCTTGTTACTTCTTGGAAGATTGATCTAAGATCTGTATCACGCTTGAGAGCAGCACCTGACTCGGGATATCTCAAGACTGCCGCACGAGGTATGGACACTTCGAGTTTGGCTGTCATGCTCTTTTGATCGACTAATGCTCCAAATTACTTTTACGGATAAGGATGAATAGGATATATCATCCTGTGATCTGACTGGGCTTTGTGGTAGTGTTTGTGGACGCATCCCTAAGAGATTCCAAGGGTCGAAATAACATGAGCAAAGATTTGCAACTTGGCGCTACAGTAATCGAGAGAGAATCGGCCAGGCGCCAAACTAGAGAAGTGTGATTTCTATGCCATAAGAAATCCAGCCTTGCAAGTCATGGTGTCTAAGGAAGGTATTTCTGGATCCCAGAAAGGTCGAGGCCATGATGAGGTGGGAGCGACCCAAGAGTATCTTTGAGATACGCAGCCTCGGATCGGGCCTGGTTATTACCGTCGACATCGAAGAACTTCCGTGGATTACATGTCCAATGACTGTATCATCAACACGCAAGGGAGTGAGCTGACCTGGAACACGGCGTGAGGAGTCTTTCCGTGAGGCCGCAGAAAAGAGATTGACTACAACGTTTGTTGGCCACCCCGCGTGAGGGAAAAGTACACGGTCGATGCCTCAAGGGCTGGCCTTGGGTGTGTACTTATGCAAAAGGCAGAGTGGGTCGCTCTACGCCTCAGCAATCAAGAAACATGAAGAGAATTACCCCACGCATGATTTGGGGGAGTTTGTTTCGCAGTATTTCGTCCTGTGCTATGGGCGACACTACTCTGTATGGCAAAGTTTGGAAGTGTTTTCCCCACCACAAGAGCTCAAGTATATTTACGCAGGATTTAATGCTAGGCGTATAGTGACAAGACACTCAAGACTTTGACTTTCTTCGCAATACCACCCGTAAAGCAATGTGGTCGCCGATGCCTTGAGCAGAAAACTATGAGCCTCTTTAGGCTGATGGCTTATGAGTGGAAGATGCATGATTACATCAGCGCCCACCCGCTCTTGATGGGGATGAGCCTAGTATGTTTTTACATCGGGCCAGCTCACCCAACAGCTTTTTCTAAGAGTCATCGAGGCTCGCAGCAGATATAAGAAGTCTGGTATCGGAATGGAATCAGAAGATCCCTGCAGTGGTGAGATTCATGCAAATGGAGGAATCTATTTTCACGCATTGTTTGTGCCTGATGATGCACAATGAGGAGGAGGTGACAGGAAGCTCATCACCTTGGCTCACTCAGACACTGGTGAGACAAGATGTACCACGACCGAGGCTACCACCTTGTGGTGCTGGGATGAAGAGGTGAATCAGTGAGCCTGGGTCTCCGCGTTTGACGCAACAAGAAAGTTGAGCACCCAGAGACAACAGGTCATGGTACCGCTGCTACTACCGCACGGAAATGGGATCATGCACTTATGGACTCGCACTCACATCGAAGACCTACCAGGTAAAGACGGTGCTCGGGGTGGTTGTTGACCTATTGACTAACCAGACGTTTGCAATAAGGAATCACCGACTCTATTCTTACTCGAAAGCAAGTTGTATGAGAGATTGTAGAGGTTGCATGGTGTACCTCTCTCCATTAGGTCGATAGGACTGAGGTTTACTGGCCCTACTCTGTATGGGCCTTTCAGAAAGCTTGGGGAACAGTTGAGATTCTAGTACAAGATTTCACCTCGTGATCGACGCAATTCCAGATGTTGATTCGGGACTTCCGAAGATATGCTTGTAGCATGTGTTAGACTTCCAGGGGAGTTGGATGGACCATTTGCCTCTGATTGAGTTTGCGTATAATAATAGTTTCCAGAGCAGTATTAGGATGGCACCATATGAAGCTCTTTATGGAAGGCCATGTAGATCGCCTATGTGCTGGACTGAATCAGGAGAGGCTACTTGATCGGGTCCTCGTAGTTGCAAAGAAACGACGAGAAGATAAGGGTGATCCGTACAGCTCGGGCAAAGACGTAGCAGGCAGAGTGCCAGCACTACGTGATGAGACTCCCGAGAGTTTCAGTCAGGGACCATGTGTTTTGAGTGTCGCCGCAAGGGAATATTATTGCTTGGTGAAAAGGGGAAATCGTCCCAGGTACATTGGTCCGTTTGAGATTCTCCAAAGAGTCGAGAGGTATTTACCAGCTTATTCTTCCGCCAGCTTGCTCGGGGATACACGACAGATTCCACGCTTCATTGTTACTAAGTATTGCAGCGATGTTTCCGTACATACGATTGGCGTTGAGCCGAATTTGTAAGAGAATATGAAATATGAATATGTTTATGGAGATTCTAGATGTGCAGGAACGCGTGTTACGGAACAAAATTATTTCCCTAGTGAAAGTGTTATGGGAACACTATGGAGTGGAAGAAGCTGCTAAGGGGGAACTTGTATTTATGGAAGAAGAAGTATCCTAACCTGCTCACGTGTTAGTACTCATGACTCCCGACGAAATCACAGAAGGGAGGGAAATGTAACACCCGGTATATGTTTGCCATATTCAAAGCTACATTTTAAGCAAAATGCAACTTTATGCCCTAAGTGATATTTTAAATTGTGATTAAGATTGGCCATCTTAATGGTTGGTTTAATTAGAGGATTAGCAAAGTGTGTTAGATTGCATTTTTGCAAGATGTGGGTCAATTATGCAATTAGGTAAGTTTAGTGGCTCGGTTAGGGCTTGTAATTAAGTATGTGTCAAGGACCACTTTGAAAACTTGTTAGTGGAGAGGGACTAAAGCACATCCTTTGTGAGCTTGGTGTGGCATCATGAGGGCATGACACCTCATATGCATGGTAGGGAGATCTCGACACACGGCAAGTGCATGAGAAGAGTTTGCCATGTGCCAAGCAAACCAATTTCTCTTGGTTTTGGATGTTGGGGACCAACTTCCCAAGTAGGGAAGTGGAAAATTCTAAATTTGAGAGGAGAGAGAGCTCCAGAGAAGCAGAGAGAAGGAGGAGAAAAGGCTTGAAGGAAAGCTTGGTTTCAGGAAAAAGTTCACTAAGGTATGTAAACATGATCTTTGGTGGCCTGAAGTTGTATTTCTTATAATTCTTAGTTATATTCTAGGGTTTTGCTGGGATTACATCCCTAACCCTAGATTTGATGAAAGGTGTGTTTGGTGGAACCCTAAATTGTAAAAGACCGCCTAGAAGATGGTACGTGTGTGTGTGTGTCCAAGGGAGGTGTTGTCCAACCTTCTTTGACCCATGTGAGACAGTGTTTAAACATAAGTTGGCCTAAAAACTCCGAACTGACAAGATTCTATTGAGAAGAAGCCCAAGACCTAGCCCTTCGAATGTCTGTGAAGTAACCAAGAACCAAATCCTACCATACACCCTTGAATTTGAGGGTTGAAAGTCAGGATACAGATTCTGTCCCATGTTCGGGAGCGCTCCTGTTTTTGGAGTCATAAGTCGAAGTTATATTGATCCAAATGGGAGTTGATCCAAACCTCTCAAAGTAGCCACATAGGGGCGAACTTCATGAAGAGCGTGGCCAAAATTATGCTCATTTGTTCCCATAATTTCGTCAAAGTAAGGGTAGAAGTGAGGACACGATTCTGTCCTCAGGAAATGGTCTCGGGAGGTCGTAGTGTAAAAACCATAACTTCTTTGATTCCGAGGTCCGAATGACCTGATTTAAGAGGCTAAGTGTTAAGAGATAGGATAACTTCTGGTCAGAAGACCATGCGAACAAAAAACGTGTATGGCTGGTCAAAATGGTAGTTAAGAAAAAAAAAGGTCTTGAGATAGGCTGAAACAAGGTACAAGTGTTGTGTGTGCTATTTGTATACCCAATAAGGGGTGTTAAATGTTGATATTAGTAAGTGTAAAAGAGAGTGCTCTCAAGGATCAAGGCTTATGTTTATATGTATAAGAACATGTGTGACTGAAAGTGGTGAAGTAGTAATAAACCAATTGGGGTAAATTTTAAAATCGTGGATTGTTCAGGCAAGAAATTCACACTTGTTAATCAGATCCTCGGAGTAGCCTCTGCTTTGACTTCCTTGGGAGACTTAGATTTTTTAACTGCAGAAGTAGGGATCTTGTAACCTTCTCCCCGTTTATACCATGGTTCGACGAATTCTATACCATTCCATGCTTGAACTGTGTGATTTTTTAATGATATATATAATGTATATTTTTTATATCTATAGTTCCTTTGAATTAATTGGTGCATGATGTTTTTAAATATCCATGTGGGTGAATGCTTTGTGAATTTGTTTTAAAGCATGACATGGGTATGGGACTGTGTGAGAGTCCCAGATTGATGTAGGAACTGACTATGACTAGTCCCTAGGATGTAGTCCCTGCAAAGGCCGCGGGGAGCCTGGATGTGGGCATATCCTCGGGTGGTGAAGTCCCAAGAATTTGTCGCACGGATGTGGGCATATCCCCGTAGTATCCCAGCAATTTGTCGTTGTTCGGGGATGATCGGCCAGTCCTCGGGGTGAAAGCCCAAAAGAGTCACCGATGAGGGGCCCAGATGCGTAAAGATTGGGTATCCATTTGTTTCCACATCAACCTATTAATTGAAAATGCCTGTTTTGTGAGATGTGTTGGAATTATTTGTATTTTGAAATGTTTTTATAAGCATGCCTTGTTATGGGATTCATCATTGAGTTGTTTAACTCAATTCCATTATTCCCTCCAATCTTAGATGCATGTACGTGACCAAACTGCATGACTCTGGGAGTTTGACTTAAGGTGGTTTTGGAGGTTAGGAATTGTATGTCAGCTTCCAGCATGCCGGTGGTCAAGTACATTTTGGAGGAACATCTAGTGTCAGGTGGAGGTCTACAATCGTATATTTCGGACAAGCCTAGCATCGATCTGCAACACTGTATATTTGGTTTCAGGCCATTAGTTTGGGACACTTTGTAGAAAGTTTTGGGATTTTGTGTAAATATTATTTCGATCAAGTGTAAGTGAATAGTCTCCGTTCATTGAGTACCTTACCTCTCAGTACAAATATATGTATATATATGCTTTATAATCCTGATATTTAATTACGCTTAGCGACATTCCAAGTGGAGTTGACTCAGTTTTAAGGAAATACAGGTTGATATATATGGTGTGTAGGCTAGTAGCCCCATTTATGCAAAGTGTTGGATTTTGAAAGAGTCCTACAGCACTCATGATGAAAAAGATGGTAAAATAACATAAACACATCTGGAAATCGTAGTGACATTGAGCCCCTTGATTGTCACACTAGAGGTAGGTGGTGCTTGCTGAAGCTTAATGCCAATTTCTAATAAATTTTGAAACCCGCACAAGATCAGGCTTAATTTTGTTAGGGCTCTATATTCTACTCCTGGGTGTTGATCAGCCACAATCTTCTGCTTTCTAGAGCTCCAAGTAATAAGAATGCCACCAAGAAATACACAAATTCCACTCATAGATTTTCTATCATCAGCATTGCTTACCCAATCGGCATCAGAATAGCCTTCAAGGTTCATGATCTATGTTGGTCTAAACTTGAGACCATAAGAAAAAGTGCCCATTATGTACCGTAGTACCTCTATATAAGCTCAATGAGCCAAGTGCTGGTGCTTCTAGGTATTGGCTGAGACATCTTCATGAAAATGTGCGCTCAGAAGTTGCAAAGTAAGATATTGTAAAGCTCCTACTGTGCTTCTGTATATAGAGAGATGGAGCATCAAAAGGGTCATTGTCATGGAGGGACGGTTTGGAAGTCACACACATAGGAGTAAGGACTGCTTTAGCATGTAGCAGATTTGTTTTGTTAAGAAGATCAATGGCATATTTAGTTTGACTGAGATGCAAACCTGAAGGACTTCGAATAACCTCAAAACCGAGAAAATAATTCACTGGACCTAAGGTTTTTAAAGCAAACTGAATGTTGAGGTCGTTAATAAGCTGTTGAATGGCATTTGAATCTTCACCAGTGATCAGAATATCGTCGACATACACTAGGAGAAACAATGGCTCTGGCCACCTTGTGAGCAAGGTTAGAAGCATCAGAAATATAGTTCAAATCCCCAAATGTTGAATTAAATTATAGAGATAATGGGACATACCAGAAAATAATTACAAATGAATACTGAGTATCTCTTTGCTTGTTTCATCTGACAAACAACACCTGTCATATAAAATGAATTTTACTTATTTCACACCCAAGTTCTTCTTCTGTTTTAGAGATTTGAGAGCCAGTGATATTTCTCTCTTTTTTTTTTTTTTGGAAGACGAGATTTTGTATATTTATTTATTTTTTATTAACTAATGAACTCCATTTAACTCATTTTTAAATTTTGAAATTGAGCAATAAGTGGACCCATTTTAAGGACCCAAACTCTTAAAAATCCAACAAGCTATAAGAGCACTCTTTAGATTCTCAAACCAGGCCCTTGGTCCTTGTTTTAAGCCATACAAAGGTTTATGAAGTTTGAAAACATAAGTGGGCTTGGTAGAATCCACAAAACCTACTGGTTGAGCCATAACTTCAAAAACATCTTCCTTAAGTCACCTGCATTTAAGAAGGCATTATTGATGTCAATTTGTTGAATACATAAATTTCTTGAAGTATGGCTAATGTAAAGAAATACTTCTAATAGTAGATGCACAATGGGACCGAATGTCTCAAATCAAACCAGGAATTTGTTGAAAACCCTTGCCACCAATCTGGCTTTGTATTTATCAAAGTACCATCTGACCTTGAATTTACTGTTCAGAAACACCCATTTACTTTGAATAATATATGATGGGCATCTAGGAGGAACTAATTCCCATGTATTATTCTTTAAGAAAGAGCTTGATACTCATTTCCATATCTCTTCAGCAGGGGATCAGCCAATCTGAAGGAACAATAGATGGCTCACAATGAAGCATAGCAGTAAAAACTTTTTGGTTTTGAAAATACCTGACTTTGATCTTGTTTCATAGGATGAACAGACATTTGTTAGAAGGAAGAGTTGCTGGGTAGGAATGGATGTGGCTTTATCTGATATGCTCTTGTGTAATGGGGGCCTTAATGACATTCTCTCAAAGATGTTGTAGCATTTTGGAGTCAGTAAAACTGTAATTCCCTTGGAAGAAGGAGCCAAAAATGGCACTTGAATCAAGGGAACATATGAAGACTGTTCTGAGCAAGAATCGGACTGCCTGCTGCTACTATAATGCTGCACAGGAATAAAATCAGAAGCTGAAAGTGATTTTGGAGAGAAAACAGGTGCAGAAGGTATAACAAATGATGGGGCACCATAAGATCTGATATTCTGAGATGGTGCAGTGGGTGATTAAGATACAAATAACTGCTGATAAGGAAAGAGTGTTCATCAAAAGTAACACTATGGGCTATATGGATTCTTCCTGAAGGGTGTAAACATTTATAGCCTTTGTGAAAAGGACTATACCCTACAAATACACATTTTGATGTCTTGAAGGCTAACTAGTGTTTGTTGTAGGGTCTTAAGCATGGAAAGCAAGAACAACTAAGCACCTTTAGAAAATGATAATCTGGCTTATAACCAAACAAGCTTTCAAATGGAGATAGATCCTTGAGCACTGGTGTGGGAAGACGATTTAACAAATAAGAAGCTGATAAGAAGGCCTCCCACCAAAACTTTAAATCTATGGCTGCTTGTGCAAGTAATGTGAGACCAATCTCTACAATACTACGATGTTTTCGTTCAGCCTTCCCTTGTTGCTGATGAGTATAGGGACAGTGATGATGAAATGCAATACCAAGATCATGAAGAATAGCCCCCCAAAGCAGTTTGTAAACATTAAACTAATTTGTTTTAAGTGCAAAAAGATGGCAGTAACTAATTTGTTTTAAGTGCAAAGGATGGCAGTGGATTCAGATTTTTGATGACAGACAAAGATCCAAACATGACGAGTAAAGTCATCAACAAAAGAAATATAGTATCTATAGCCTTCAACAGATAGAGTGAGGCTGGTCCATCCAGACCAAGACTAGGTGGAAACAGAGAAGTTGAGTTGTCTTTCTGAAACCGAAGGAAATGAAAAATCCTGATGGAAACACCATATGGACAAGCATCCTGGAATATGGCCAGAAGAAGACGAAGCTGGTGCAACCTGAAGATGAGTGAGCACCTTATTGAGTACTACGGTATTAGGGTGTCCAAGGTGGGTGTGCCACAAATGGACCAAGGAGTGTTTATGGCCAGAATATTCGTCTGTTGAGGCAAGACATTTGGAAGATGTTGGTGCAGCAACCAAAAAGGAAGTGGACTTGAAGTCTGGTGAAGCAGAGCAACAAGAATGTAGTGGTAAATGGAGTTGATACAGACCATTATTAAGGGTGCCTTTTAGGAGAACATTTCTAGTATGAATGTCCTTTACATAACAACAAAAAGGATTAAACTCCACTATAACATTATTATCCACTATGAATTTAGAAATGCTAATCAGAATTTAGAAAATATTGAAAGCTGGACCTGACTGCTAGTCAGTAAAGAATACTTCAGAATTTAAAAATTCAGTGAGAGAGGTAGCTGCAAGCTGCTCTAGACGCATTTCGTGTGTTTGTAACAAGTATTGAACTTCTTGGAGAGTGATGGCATCCCTTGAGGTAAGATTTACCACAACTGATTCAAAATCGGATCCAAGGCCACCCAAAATATACAAAATGAGTTCAGCCTCAGAAATATGTTGACCAGCAGCCATAAGATCGTGAGCAATAACTTCCATAAATAAAAATATTTATTTAACTTACAGGGCCAATTTTTATGTCATTAATATTTTCATGTGAATGGCATGCATATTTTTACCTTATTATTATTATTATTATTTTTTATAGTAAGATGTGGTCACTTTTACTCTCTCTCTATAAGATTTTGATTGACCTATTAGACTAGATGATCAACTCTCTTTAAAAGTCTATTATGACTTGGCACGAAGCTATAAAAGGTCTAGGACAGAGTAAGAGGGGGGGGGGCAGAGCGGAGGATGGTAGCATACTTTGTATTTTTTGTGATCTAAGGTTTTAGGAAACAAGAGTGGTTTGAGAGTAGTGTCGTAAGCACTACGCTGGTTCTTTGTCTCACGGGGGTCTGAGATCTGATATCGCCAGGAGTTCGGATCGATTTATAAGTATTGTGTTTGAAGGTTAGTATATTTTACGTTTTAAAAAAATTGTTATGTATGTTTTCGATCCGTTTGTCTTTTTCAAAGATTTCTAATAATTGGTATCAAAACAAGGTTAATATGCATAATGAATTCTTTTATAATTTTGTCTTTAGACTGAATCTTAGTTTTCTATAAAAAAAAATAAAAAAAATTACGTGTGTTGGAATTATTAGTAACACCTCCTAGCAAATTACGACTCGAAACTTGCGCTGCCGACAAGGTTTAATTAATGGTGGAGTGAAACATCGTGGTGTGGCATGTGTGTGTTTATATATATATATATATACTCATATATATATATATATATACTATTATTATTATTATTTTTTTTTTTTTTTTTTTTTCAGAGAGGTTCCCTGCCTTTGGGCACATCACATCCTTAAGAATTCAAATTGGCCTTCCACATGCCCGCACCTGTACTTCTCCACCGTTTTCCTATATAATGATTCCATACATATAAAATCATGTTTATCACTACATATAATTAATATCTGAATATATTAATATAATATATATAACGGATTCTTCATGATTTTGGTCTGATATGGAATATAACGGATTATTCAGTCCGTGATTATCACGGATTTCCATTTACTTTTATATTTATATTTATATAAATAAAAGTAAATATTTATATCTTTTAAGATTATCCACATAATTTTCGCACTTTTTCATTAGTTTTTACCCAATGAAAAGACTTATAAATTCTAATAGGATGTGCATGATTCGGCACTCTCAGTATTGAATGAATATTATTTTTTTTGAGCCTTGGATTTTGATATAGATACAAATTTAGGTAAAATCTCATTATAAATAATAAATAAATAAATATCATTATTATTTCAAACATTTTGTATAAATAAATAAGAATAAATAAATCTCTAATCTCATTTATTTATTATTTGTTTCCTTATTATTCAATTCAAATTTCTTAAATTAAAATTAAATATATACGTTTGGAATTAAATTGTGTTAAAACTTTCCCTAAAGAAGGAGCTTTGTGCCTAGTTGGTATAGTAATTAATGAGTTTTAGGTACTCACCTATCGAGTAGGACTTATTATTTTGCACATGTTATGTGCCAGCATGATAATGTATTAGCATAGTGAATATGTTTTACCTATTTCATGAAATTGCCAATATGTTATTTTTCTCCCACTTATTAACCAAGGTCTATATGGATAACTACGCTACCTTGTCGTTGGTTTTAGATGTTTTATGACGCCTGGAATGGCAGTGGAAGTTGATGGAATGCCATGAATCGCAAGTTATGAGTTACCATGTTGGTAATTTAGTTCAATGCATTTTATTATGGTTATTTGGTTGACTATCCCTGGTCCGCGAAAGGGTATCTTTAATGATACAAAGACCCCAACGATATTGATTTTATGTTTGGGTTGAGATGCTGGAAAATAGTTATTGATTTTATATATTTTAAATACCTTGTTGTGTTTGTTATTTTCACAACTAGTAGCACCTCGAATGTTACGCTTATTGTGGCGGTGCTTTGTGATCACGATTAGATGGGACAAATTATCGCAGTGGAAGAAGACTTTAGTTATGAATGAAGCATTTGCAGAGTGGTTTAGCCGGAGAGATAGATCCACACGAGGCAGAGTACGATGATAGCAATGTTGTTGTTAAGAAACTTTATGAGGATTGGAAGCACTCTAACAAGTGTTGTATGATGATGATGGAGAATTGCATGGATTAAGCTATATATGCTAGCATTCCTAAGGTGGATACAAAAAAAAAACTTCTTGAGGAGATAGGAAAGAAGTTTATCAAGTTTGACATGAATGAGAAGCATCATTATTTGGACCTTTTAAATAATACTAAGTATGATGGAGTTAAAGGAGTAAGGGACCATATTATGTCACTTTCTTCCTATTATAATAAGTTGAAGGGCCTTAAGATGGACATTGGAGAGGAGTTCTTGACCTATATTATAATGAAGAGTCTTCCATCTCAATTTGATAATATAAGGTCCAATTTGAATACCAAGAAGGAAGGTTGTTGCTTGGGGTGAGCGTATTCTTGTCAGGAGGAGGAGGATGACGTGTTAAGCTTCGCAGGTGAGATCCGTTGCTATGGTGCCACATCAGGGAGACAAGTCCAAGAAGTTTTTCAAGAAGAAGGGACACGGATTCAAGAAAAATGGGAAGAAATTTTCTGGGATGAAGTCTAAAAGGCCTGAGGACGGTGCTCATCACATGGGAGAAAGGAAAGAGTACTTTAATGGAAGGTGTAGCTACTGCAAAAAGGTTGGTCACAAGAAGATGACTGTTGGAAATTAAAAGGAAAGCAAGAGAAGAAAGGTAATATTTTAATGATTGAGACCAATATTATTAATGTTTTCTATAAGATACTTGGTGAGTTGAATCTTTTTGGAGCAACAATTCATGTTACCAATTCGACATGAGGATGATAAGTTAAAGGGCTGAGCCAACCTTGGGCACCCTTGTGTGTATATGGGAGATAGCTTGAGAGCAAAGGTGGATATTATGGGGAATAATCAAGTTAAACACCTTGCTTTAGTCACTAGATATGTTTAAAGATTACAAGAAGAGTTTCCTATGTACCTTCAATAAAAAGAAACTTGTTATCTATTTCTCTTTTGGATAATCAAGGTTATAGTTTTTTGTTTGGAAATAACAAAGTTGAAATGTATAAGGACGGTAAAGTTGTTGTTTTTGGAACCTTATGCAGCAATTTATATAAACTTGATTTATTTAGTAATGGTTTCAATTATTCTGTTAATTCTGTTGTTGTGCATATTGTTGCTTCTAAGCGTCCAAAAGTTAATGATAATTCCTCAATGTTATGGCATAAGCGTTTGGGACATATTTAAAGGCATAAAATGGAAAGGTTAGTGAAGGATGGAATACTTCCTAATCTTGACTTCTTTGACTTGTCGACTTGTGTAGAATGTGTGAAAGGGAAGCTAACTTCCAAAGTACTGAAAGATAAGATAGCAAGGTGTAGAGATGCTTTGGAGCTAATCCACACTGACATATGTGGACCTTTCACACCGACTGCTTTGGGTGGTTATAGGTATTTTATTATCTTCACTGATGATTTCTCTCGTTATGGTCATGTTAAGCTTATCTGTGAGAAGTCGGATTCTTTGGTTGCCTTCAAGGAGTTTAAGGTAAAGATGGAGCTTCAAAAGAATAAGAAACTAAAAGTTGTAAGGTCTGACAGAGGTGGTGAGTTTTATTGTATATATGATGAAACTAGATGGAACCCGAGGCCATTCACAAGTTATTTACAGGAGTGTGTCATTGATGCGCAGTACACAATGCCTGGTACTCCTCAACATAATGGCATAGCTGAGAGGAGAAATCACACTTTGATGGATATAGTGCATTCTATGTTGGCAAACTTTAGCTTGCCAAATTTGTGGGGAGAGGCCTTGAGGACAGTAGCTTATATTTTGAATCAAGTCCCAAGTAAATATGTTCCTAAGACTCCTTTTGAGTTATCAGGCCGGGAAGAAAGCCTAATTTACTTATTTTTAGGTAATAATAGGGTTGCAAGGTGAAGTACTGAATTTATAAATCCCAATTAAGGAGTTGATCACAAACCATCGATGGTTATTTTGTTGCCTCTTGTATAGGATCTAGGGGTTCAAGATTCTTTTGTCGTCTCTCATGCTAGGGTGTGGTCGGACATGGTGTTTATTTTTGAGATGATTTTGGTTGTTGCGATGTGTCGAGGAGCTCGTTTAGAGAAGAAAGTGTATTCATACTCAATGTTCTTGTTCATGATAGAGATGTTATTGATCCAGTGGTTGATGAACCAGTAATCGGTCAATATGATCCCTTTGTTGATGAGTAGGATATTCCAGCTATTGTAGATGCTAGTATGACTTTGAGAAGGTCACAAAGGACTAAGAGATCAGCTATTTCTAATGATTATGAGATTTACTTATAGGAGAATGATTTTGACATAAGTGATGAGTTCAGAGATCGGTCACTTATAAGGGAGGCCATCGGTATTTCGCACTTTCGAATTTTTAGTTAAGATACGATGGAAGGTGAAATACTTAAATCCATGGCATCAAATGGTATGTGGGATTTGGTTGTTACTAGATGTTAGCAAGCCTATTAGGTGCAAGTGGGTCTTTAAGGCCAAGAGACTCCTGTGATCAAGTGGAGTATAAAGGAATTTAGACTTGTCGTCAAAGGGTATATGAAGAAGGTATTTATTACATAGAGACATTCTCTCAGTATCCACTAAAGGGATTCTTTTAGAATCATTATGGCGGTGTGGCACGATGCCTGACCCTAGAGTAGCATCATATAGATGTCCCAAAAACTGCTTTTGAATGAGTTTGAGGATGTGTGGCCATATGGTTTAACTTGATAGGATTCAGCAAATGGGAATGGTAATTTGGTTTGTAAACAAGAGTGGAGTTATAATCTGGCAAACTAGAGGCAATGGTATATAAAGTTTGAAGAAGTTATTATTAGAAATGGTTTTAAAGAGAATGTTGTTGATAGGTGCATATAAGTATTGAAGGTCGGTAAAGGCGTAATTTTATATTTACGGTGTTATATGTTGATGACATACTCTTGACTCATAATGAAGCACTTACCTATTAGTGAGACAAAACAAATGTTTATTTTAACCATTTGTTGCATGAAGATCTTGGTGAGGCTTATTTTGTTTTGGGCATCAAGATTGTTCAAGATAGGACCAATCATGTGTTGCAATTCTCTCAGAAAGCCTATATTTATAGGATCCTTTAGATGTTTGATATGCGCAATTGTTCTCCTATAAGTGTGCTAGTCACGAAGGGTGAAAGACTTTCTAAGGATCAATGTCCTAAGAATGATAGAAAAAGGATGGCGATGAAAAATGTTCACTATTCTTCAGTAGTTGGTAGTTTGATGTATGCTCAAGTTTGTACACGGGCAGACATAGCTTTTCTTTATTAGGAGTGCTTAGTAGTTATAAACGATCGATCTTATTCAATACCCAGCGATTAAAGGTCTTTAGAGTATCTTCAGATTGCTAAAGAGATCCTTATGTTATTGATATATCAACGCACTAACTCCCACATGATGGTTGGTTTATAATTGATGCATGTTTAAGGTTGGCCAATGGATGATGAGAAATCTACCCTTTGGATATATATTGTCACTTGTGAGGGAGAAGGCGTGTCTTGGCGAAGTGCCAAGCAATATGTGACAGCATCCTCGACTATGGAGGCAAAATATTTGGAATGTTATGAGGCTACTTGTTATGCAGTTTGGCTTCGGAATTTTATTTTTGATTTGGGAGTAGTTGACTCCATTGAGAAGCCTATTATGATTTATTGTGACAATACTATGGCAGTGTCTTTCTATAATAATTTAAAAGGTACCCCGGGTGCGAGGTACATTGATGTAAAGTATTTTGTGGTAAAGGAGAAAGTTGAAGAGGGCCTCATTATGGTTGTTCACATGCTAACTTACAGCATGGTGGCAGATCCACTGACCAAGGCCTTACCGATAGGCATATTTGAGGAGCATGTTTCCCATATGGGATTATTAGACAATTGAGACTGTTGTGGGTCAGTGAGAGTTTATTATGTATTATGTAGTAATATCCATGTTGTGTATTATTTATTTCTTTGAGTATTTTTTATACATTGATGGATGTAAATCATTATTTATTTATGAAATGATTTATTACACATATTATTGCTCTTTTTATTCACAAGCTTATTTGAGACTTTTTAGTCTTTGTATATGTGTATGTTGATCCACAAGTGTTATGATGAGTCCCTACTACCTAGTTTAGGTATATGGTTGTATCCTGTCAATACACAATATGCTTTGATGAAATGGTATTGTGTGTTGGGGGATTGGACGTGGTTAGGTAAGTCTCTACTACCTAAACTAAGTTTATGGCATGCATAAGTACTCAATTGAAATGGTATCATGTTTGGGAGATTTATTGAGAAAATCTCTACTACCTAGTCTAGCATGTTATTGTACCCTGTCGGCATGCAATGTATATTTAGACAAAATGGTATTTTGTTTTGAGAGATTCTGTAGTAAGTGAGTTTTTTGTATGGAAATGGCCCATGGCGTGTTGTGATTATGCGGTCAAGTGGAAGAATGTTAAATATAAATGTACATGGACTCCGCATGTCAGTTACTCTATAGATCGATTTTATGCCATTAATGAAATGACATTTACATATTTTATAGTAGGTATGGTCCCACTTTTACTCTCTATAAGATTTTGGTTGACCCATTAATTTGGAGGGGACTGACTCTCTTTAAAAAGACTCATTATGACTTACCTGAGCTATAAAAGGCCTAAGGCAAGTAGCAGTGGTATCTTTGTGTTTGTGATCTAAGGTTTTCATAAATAAGAGTGGTTTTGAGTAGTGTATCCATGGAAAGGCACTACTTTTCTGATTCTTTGTCTCATGGGAGTTAGGATGAGGACCATCCAGTAGTTGCGTTTGGAGGTTAGTATATTTTACGCTTTAAAAGAATGGTTATGTATGTTTTCGATTCGTATATCTTCTTCAAAGATTTCTAACACAAAATGCATAGTTTGATCAATCTAACAGGATGTTTAGAAGTGTTAACGTAGCTAGTATCACCATGGGAAGACTTGCAAAAGAAGGAATGGGCGTTGCACACGAAGGAGAGAAAGGGTCCTAGGGAGTCCTAATAAGAACAATTTACTAAATTATAATTTGGCTGTAAAAAAAACTATTAATTATTAATGGGGACTTGTTTCAATTTATTGCTTGGCTTGCTCAACTAGTATTGCTTCCTCTCCCAAAAGATAATGCAAGTTGCATGGTAGGAAAACTTGGCTCCCAACAGCTGCCACTACTGATCATTATTGAGATCTTTCTTCAATCATAGCTTTACCCCGTTTAGTAAATTAAGGTGACCGTTTGTTTTTTTTACCTAATGTTAAATAGAACTATTCAGAATAGTATTTATTAAAATTAAGTATTTAGTTGTTTATTTTTAAAAGAAAAATCAATCTTTTAATTTTTACCTAATTTTTGAAAAAATAAAGTTTTAAATAAAAATTTAAAAATACTTATGCTTTTATTTAATTAGCATGAAACTGATCATAAGATTTTTAGTTAGATCATAAGATTTTTAGTTAGATCATAGAGTATATGATTTTCTCATATTTAAATATCTAGTTTTTCTTAATAGAAAAGAAACGTTAAGAAAAACGAAAAATCGAATATTTTGCTTCATATTCAATCAAGATTTCAAACTCAACAATAAGTGATAGAAAAGAATTTAAAAAACATAGACATTGAGAAAAGAAAGTGCTTTAAGTAAAAAAGATAAAAAAACAATCACCACCTAAGCCTATGTTGGACTCCCATAAAATGCTAAGGAAAGAAAATGAAAAATACTGAGGACCTAAAGAGTAATATAATACCCTATTTTAGTGGCTTAAATACATCATTGTTATAAATGAACTTTTTATGTGTGGTGAATGACCACATTGAATTGGAGTCAAAATAAATGTAGCACATTGATGTTGAGGCAAAATTCATGTAGCTTCATAACTCACCTTCATTACTCTCATTTAATGTATGAGTGAATGCGACCATTTGATCCACTATAAAGGCTCCTTTTCTCGTTGTATTCGGATCATCCCAAAGAAATACAATTCTACTCTCATTTATCTTTCTTTTTCTCCATCCTATCTCTCTTTTCTTCTTTTCAGTTTGTCTCTCACGATTTATTATCTCTTTTTATATATAAGGAAGAGAGGAAAGGTATATTCTTTTCAGTTTTGTATATTATAGCTACTTTTACAACACGTTATCTGACCTGATTACGCTCTAGCAAGAAGTAAGTATATTATTATCATTTTTCATAAATTAAAAGTTGCAGAAATGTCAAATCTCTAAAACTTGAGTTTGTGGTAGGTGATATTTCTGAGTGAAGTATCTATCATGGATTCTTGATCTTTGAAATACACTTAACTGAATCTTGGAGAAAAATAAAAGAAAGAAATGAGAAAGTCCCTAAATGGGACACAAATGAAATATAGCTTTCATAGGCATAAATCTCCCACGAGGATATGAAAAATGAGTATCTCATAAAAGGTCACTATATATCAGAATAAGCGGAAGGATGGAGTTTAACCGCAGCGGCAGTTTTTGCAGCTCGCTATAACAGGATCGCGCTATGGTTTCACCGAGATTTTAAAGCGAGTGGGTAGGCATGGCGCTCCACTCTATTTAAAATGGCTCAGTTGAGTTATGAGAGGAAAAATGTGGATGAATATTTGCAACATTCACCGACGCTCTATTTAAAATGTTCCATGACGTTTCCATTCTCTGATATTGCTCTACGTGGCTGATATTATGGCATGGAGTATCACACTGCAGGTTTTATAACATGTTTTTGGGTATAATAGAAAATATATATTTTTCGAATAAAATAATGCACAAAATAAAATAAGAAAAAATGGAATTCATGCAGGGATTGGGAGTAAATTAGTAATTTATCAATTCAGAGCCCAAAGGGTCATAATTGTAAAGATTATAGGCTAATATAAGATGAGATAAGTTAGAAGGACAAATAGAATGAAAATGAAGGACTTAAGTAGGGAAAGAATTAAAGAAAAATAAAGACAAAGGCGAACATGGCCTTACTTAAAAATATCCTCATTTGACTATAGGATAGAGACTGACCAGGTGAGAGATAAGAGAGAGAAAGAGAGAGAAAAGAAAGAGGAAAGAGAAAGAAGAAGGAAGAAAAAGAGAAGGAAAAGCAAAAGGTATGGAAGTGACAGAGAATTTACATAGATTTGTGTTTTTTCTTGTGGATGTGCTATAAAGAGTCTGAAAATGACCTAATCACTTACAATGCTCCAGCTCGTCGAGTAATATAGTACTTGAGAATGCAGATATCGATCCATTGGGAAAACCTTAATCGTAGTATGCTAAGTACCAAAATTAAAATAGTTCTTTAATATTCAAACTAGCAATCGTGATGGCTAAGTGGAACTAAAAGCGAATTAAACTATTCCTAAAAATGGCTGGCGTATAGGATGTAAGAATGATCAAAAGTTGCAAAAAGATTAGGATGTTGGTGTTGTTGGACAATCCCTACTACATGTATGATAACTGGATTCCATTCCATTATCTATTATAGTGTTCTCTAGAAACTAACATCTAAATGTAATTAAGGAGTGTTATGAAAGTGTTTTGGCTTTCCTTTATTTACTAGGTTTGTACTCCTTGGCGCATTACCCAACACATTGAGATTTATAGAGTGCAAGAACTCCTAATTTATAATAATTAATAAATCTATATTTGCAAAGTTTATTAGGTTAAACACTGTAATCTAATTCTTCATTTCCCTTCATAGGATCACCACAAGAACACCATATTAAGATTAGTCAAAAATTAATATGTTGATTTCTTCTCAAGCATGAGTTAATGGTAAAACAAATATATATAGATCAATGGAATTACTCAAAGGCTAACACTTTGGCACATAGTATTCATGTTTTTCAAATCTCTGCAACACCTAAACCATGGAAATTTAGAAACTCATTATGTTACGTTTCCAATACAAATGAAAGCAAGACATAATAATAAGAATAGAAGAAAACTTCAATGATGAGGAATGGCGATCTCGGATTCTCAGTCTATCTTTTCAGGCTGAGGCGCGAGTCTTCTTTCCTTTGGGCTTTCCCAGCTCAGGTTCCTGAGCCCACAAGCGCTGCATGGGCGTTTGAACTGGTAGTTCTCAGTTCCTTTTATAAGCTTCTCAGAGATAAGGTTTGTTCAGACCCTTAGCATCGCGGCGTTGGGACGTCGAGATTAAGGCGTCCACACGATATTGGGACGTCGGCGTTGGCTCGCAGCGTTAAGGGTCGCGACTTCAAACCCAATTTCTACCCCGATCTTCTCTGGATTTCACGTAAAGTTCTACATTTCCGACTATTTTCTAAGTAACTCTACGAAACCTGATAAAAACTAAATATTGGAAGTAAATCAAAAACAGATTCATATATATATATATATATATATGAAATTGATCACGAATATCGCTCAAATCAAGGTTTTATGTATTGAGTGTTTTGGGCACTGCGTCACCCCAAACTCCCCCAACTTCTTGCTTGTCCCAAGCAGAAACATACCACCTGAACAGGGCTTTTGAAAATAACACCACTGACAACACACGATACGGGTGGTATATTTACTTGACATGAAGGATCAAAAGTGAGCGAAGTACAAATCTTACCTTTTTTCTAATTTAGGAGGATCCTTGGGTTGTTAAACTCAAAGGAATTCATTGAGTTCGTCGACAAGTGACTCACCTCCTAGGTTTTCATGGCCTTTCCGAGTGTATTGTGGATGTATGATCTCTAGCATATAGCTTTCGGTTTCGGGACCCCCCCGAGCTTGAATTGACTTCAACTGATATTTGGGAGTCTAATACGAAAGGATGAGGCAGCACCATTTTTATTCATATTAACCTACCTATTCATGAACAAATTCCTAGTGCGAGCAAGTTTAGTTGGGTGTTCACATGGCGAGGATTCATTGGTGACTCCCCACTAGTTGGTTAAGGGCACCAGGCATTGAGTTCCCCTCAGGACTTCACCCAGGGACACTCACGAACCTAAGGGCCTGGGTTTGTGAGGAAACTTCTATCCTCGGTCCCATGTAACGGGCAGTGAAGTCAATGGCTCTCGGCAAGTTGGCTTAGGGCATTGGGCTTTGAAAGGCCCCTCGGACTGTGCCAGGGATTTTGACTAGAAGGTCTCACTTATTTTTTTTTCTCCTTTATATATATATATATATATATATGGGGCTCGATGGCGATCCTCTTTACTACGGTGCCCCATCACTTAGGTGTTTAGAAATGCCCAAGGCTCGTTGAACGTTAGTAAGTCAAGTCCGGAACCTAGGCATACCCTATAGATCACACGTATGAGTGTGTGGTAGTGATGAGTGTAAAACTCATCTATTTTTAATCCATTTTTCTAGCATGTTTTTAACATTTTAAGATCTATTTTTATGTCAAAATGTGAAATATTCATCAACTTTGAGTTTTGCAGGTTATTATTGAAAAATGAGAGAATCCTAGCAGAAAAAGAGGAAAAAACAACAGTCTGTGTTGCAACACAAAATCAAGCAAGCCAAAGGAACTATGTCGTAGCCAGCAAATCTATGTCGTAGCAAAGATTTGTCAGAACTCAAGGCTGAAAAGAGCTTTCTAGGTCACGACCTTAAAGTTTTATGTCGCAACAGAGCTTGAAGAATATTTTGAAGAAAGATGTCGCGACAACACTGAAATCTTTCGCAGCATACTTAAGGGCAATGGTGAAGGAATTGTGTCGCAACATAAAAGCTAAAGACTAATGGATGAACTCTATCGTGACAAGAGACCATTACAGCCCAAAGATAGAAAATATCATAAAGAAACTGAAACAAGTCGGCTAAGGAACTTAAAGGTTTTCATATATTTGCGACAAGTTTCATCATCAAGCCAACTCAAGGAAATCATGTCGTAACATAATGATACAGGTCCTGGCGAAGGCAACACCAATCTGTCGACAAAATTATTTGCAGCCATGACAGTGAAAACATGAAGGAGGAGGGTGAATTTCCACATAGCGACTAAGATCTTGAAGAGCAACCACTGAGAAATCAAAAACAAAGAAACTTCTTGTCGCGACATAATCAAAGTTCTGAGGTAAGAGCACATTTGTGAGCAATAAAAGAAAGTGAAGGAATGATAAAATTTTGTGTGACAGAGAAAGTATTCATGACAGAGATTGGAAGAGGAGCTTGTAAGGAATGAGTCAAGGCAATTTAATGGCCATGGCTTTTCATATAATTCTAATAATAAAACTAAGCTGACTCGGCAAGTGTGAGAACCTAAGAAGAAAGTCTATTTTATTCAGTCAAAGAGTTTCTTGTTAAATGCGAAAAGGTACTAAGGACTTAAAGGGAATCTGGCCGATGAGGAGGCGGCGGAGCTCTATCGCGACAGAGTTGCTTGTGACAATTGTTTGTCGTGACGGGGAAAAGTCACCTCTCCTGGCAGGACTCAGGAAGGACCAGAGATATGGAAGTGGGTCTGAGACGGTTTTGGGTGTCCACGACCTTTAAAGGTCGCGATATTAATAACAAATTTCTTGAAGGAATTTGTGTTGCGGGGCATCGACTAGAGTATTTCGTAACCTGAATCAAAGAACAAGCCCGGAGAAAGGTGCAGCAGGGAAAGCTGAAGCTCTACGTCAGGAGAGGCGACTAAAGTGCAGGAGGTTAATATGAAACTTGGAGCTTCTCTGTTTCAACAAGATACCAATTTGGGCCCAGGGTGCGGGGATCAATAGTACAAAATTCAATGAAGTGAGGCCCTGATACCTGGCTCAATTTGGAAGAGCCTATAATACGTAGCTACAGGGCAATGCATATTGCAACTTTCGACTTTTAGGATTTCTAGGTGGTTTGGGGAGCTCTTTGTACATTTTATTTTTATTTTCTTTTTCCATTTTCGTAGATTTAGCTTAGTATAGCTTTATTTTGTTAGTTTTCCTTTGAATTTTCTACTGTGGATTTGGGTGTTATCTTTGGGGTACAACTACGAGGTTAGTATTCTTTATAGAATTATTCTTTTCATTAAGCTGTTTGATTATGGATATTTGGAATGTTTAGATTTCATTTATTTGATTGTTTCCTGTTGATAAATTTTTCCTTATCAATTAGTCAGCGTGTGAGCCAAACCGGTTTTGAAGTTGAGCTCACTGGAAATGGGTCTTTAATGATAGTCATTCTGCTGCATAAGGAGGAAGGAATCTTTAATTAGAATTCTTGAATTCATTTGATTGGTATTGTTTATAAATTTACTTGTTCTCGTACTAGTACCTTGTACCCAATGCAAAGTAGTATGTCTCACTCTGATTTTTAGGAGGCCCTCCAGCGGACACAGAGATGGAGAACTCGAGAGTGTAGAATGCTCTTGTGGGTATGGAAGTAACACACATGGAACTGGTGAACTTTGAAGGATTACTCAGATAGATCACCAACTTACTTATAAGTTGAGATAGGTTGAATGAAGTATCTGTCTAATCACTTAAAGGTTCCTCATTTTGATGAATTGATTCTGGTCCCGTGTTAGCTGAGATTTAATCAAGGAGATGGAGATTTGCATCAGAAGTGTAGGATGAGGTGTCAATAAAATTGGAGAAGGCTTACAAGATCCTGTTTATGGGGGGCAAGAATTCTTTGGTCCTAAAATCTGAGTATGAAGTACTAAAAAGGAAGAATACTTGATTCTTAGAAAGAGGGTTATATATTACAAGTAACTGAATTAGAATCATGTCTCATAAATGAATATGAACCTTTAATCAGTGAAAAGTATTGTTAAGGGAGAAATCCAAACCATACTAACTTGCATCTTTGACAAACTCAGTTTTCCAATTTATGTCTGAGCTAAAAATTGAAATGATGCACAAATTGATTATTATTAACTGATCCAGATCCAGTTTTGTCTCACTTAGTGAATCCTCAACCCAACTTTTATTAAACTTTACGCTTGTATATTTAAGATTTTAGTCTAGGACTGCATTTAAGTCCTCTTATTATCATACCATTAGAGTCCAAATAGTAATGATCTTGAGTAGTTGGGGCAATTAGTCTTCGATTTATCATCCGTCCCGGTGGGGAATGATATCTCAATTTTAAATATCCACTTTATTACTTGAACGAATTGCGGCACTCGTAATGGATCGAGACCACAAAACACAAATTTGAAATGATTCATTCTTACAAGATAAAACAATTCCATCTTTTTCATACATATGAAAATGGTCTCAACAAGTTTATGGCATTGTTGCCCTGGGATTACGTATCAAAATTTTTCGTGGTAGTAGTTTTTACATAAATTTGTATATATATATCATTTGTCCTATTAGGACTCCATTCAGAATCGGGTTTCTTGAACACCAAGGAGGTGGCTCACCATGGTCACCCTACCTATCCAAGCAAGTAATTTCCTCGAAACATCTAACTTACCTAAGGATCCTTCTTGTTATGTGCGCCTGTGTGTTTCGAAATTTGAGAGGTCTAAAAAATCCTCATTGGCAATCATAACACCACACATACTACCTAACACGACCCTAAAACATGAAATTAAACTAAGACAACCTAACACACAAACCTAAACAAAGGCTATGAAAGTACGAACATAAACATACACCTAAAAATATCTAAACGATGAACATAAACATATCTAAACAACGAACATAAACATAAACATATCTAAACACGAAAGTAAATGATGCCAACCCGACCACCCACAACCCCTCCCCCTACCCAAACAAAAACGGACAATGTCCTCATTGGCAAGGAAATAGAAATAAAAAAATGGGAACTCCCCTGTCGATCCCAAGGATCACTATGGTGGCGATGGTAGTGGTGTCACATGGAAGGCGCAAACGGGGCGAGCCGGCTCGGATGACTTTGCTAGCTGCAGGACCGTGGCGCATGTCACCAAGTAAAGGCATCCATATACTAGCTCATGGTGACCTGATGCTCCTAGGTCTCATCCCAAAACACATCAAACCGAGAAGTGAGGTCCTGAACCTGGTCCTCGAGTAGGGAGGCTGATTGCGACATTCGCTCAAATGAGGTGGAGGGGTGGATTGGCCTACTTCACCCGGTTTTCACTCATGCTAAACAAGGTCTAGTATGTTGCTAATTCCTCCTCATTCGAAGGTTCATGACCCAAATCATAAACCACTTCGGATAGAGGATCACCTACCTATCGCTTTTACTACGGCCTTACAGGGATGGAGCCAAGCCTCATTATCCCCAATCCGCACCCCCTCGTTCAAGACAGCCATGTATGCAGGTAAAGGTGCCTCGAGGTACATTTTGTGTCCCTAAGCAGAGGATGGCATCCTCTATAACTTGACCAACATCAAACGAGATGTCCTGAATGATGGTGAAATTAAGCAATGCCCGTTTTGCCGTCACCTCGCAAACGTTCATCATTGGAATGAGACGAGAGGTGATAAAATGGTGCCACACTGATGAGTCTTAAACTCATCTATTTTTAATCCATTTTTCTAGCATGTTTTTAACAATTTTAGATCTATGTGTATGCCAAATTATGGAATATTCACCAACTTTATGTTTTGTAGGGGTTAATTGAAAAAAGAGAGAAAACAAGCAAAAAAGAAGCAAAAAAGTGGAAAATGCAGCAATATGTGTCGCGACATAATTTTTGTATGTCACGACACAGACTTCAAGCAGGCCAAAGGAACTTTGTCGCAACCAGCAACTAAATGTCGCAACGAAGCTCAAACATAACTTAATGGCTGAAGGAGAAATTTTGTCGTGATAAAGAATTTTTTTGTTGCGACATTGTTGAAGGAAACTGTCGTGACAATCATTTACTCTATCACGACAAAGATTAAAACAGAGAGCAAAGAAGCTGTGTCACAACAATATAATTTATGTCGCAACATAAAAAGTTAAAGGCTAACAGATGAACTCTGTCATGACAAAAGACAATTCTATTGCGACAGAAATTGCTCAGATTACAACACAAGTCAACTGAGACAAGTGTTTTTATGTTGCAACAAAGTTTTCAACATCAAGGCAACTCAAGGAAGAATTGTTGTCGCAACAAAGAAAATCATGTCGCGAAATAGTAGTCAAAATTCACAACCAAGAGCAACACAATCTTTGTCATGACAAAGATTATTTCTGTCGCAACAAACAAAACATGAAGGAGGTGAATTCCATGTTGGGACAAGAAGATGAAGAGCAACACAAGAAGAATGGCGACAAAGAAATTCTTATTGCGACATAATCAAGAGTCAAAGGCAAAACCTGTGTCGTGACAAAGAAGTTTTCTGTCGAGACAATAAAAGCTAAGGAATGATAAAATTCTGTCGCGACAGAGAAAAGTAGGTAGCAACAGAAATTGAAGAAGACTTGATAATGGCCAAGGCAATTGTGTCGCAACATAGAATTTATACGCGACAACAACTCAAGAAGCTTTACAAGAATCGAGAAGAAAAGTCTCTGTCACGACCAAAGAGTTTTATCAATGCATATAAATTGCTAAGGACTTAAAGAAACTCTGTCAGAATGTGTAGAAAACTCTGTCATGACAGAGTTGCCAGGCTGAAAAGCAATTATTTGTAGCGACAAGGAAAATTATGTCGCGACAAACTCTAGAAGAACAAGGACATGAGAAGCTCGGTGCAAATAGGTTTGGTGTCGCAACACAAGGCATTCCAGTCACGACAAGAACAAGACTGTTGAATACAATTTATGTCGTGACATTATCAAAGTATGTTGCGACACAATCCAAGAGCAAGCCCGTAGAATAATCTACTAATACAAGAAGCTACAATAGAGGCAAATGACAAGATCGAAAAGCCTCATCACGACAGACCTTTCTATGTCGCGACAAAGAGACCAATTTATGCCAAAATTCTGGGAGTCCACAACGCAATTAATGAAGTGAGGCCCAACATTGGAAAGCCTATAGATACACACTTCTAGGGCAATGTGCGCAGCTTTCAGCAGCTCCAGGATTTCTGGGTGGTTGAAGACTCTTGTACATTTTTATTTTTTTATTTTTTCTTTTATTTTCCATTTTAGTAGATTGAGCTTAGTATAGTTTTATTTTGTTAGTTTTCCTTTAATTTTCTAGATTTGGGTATTGAACTAAAATGCAGCTTCAAGCTGGAATTTCTTTATAAATTATTCTTTTCATTTACTGTTTGATTTAAATGGATGCTGGAAAGTTTATGGAGTTCATTTATTTTAGTTCATTTATGATTTCATTGAATTTTTCTAATCAGTTAGTCACTAATAAGAGTAAACCAGTTTTGAAAAGTTGAGCTCATTGGAAATGGGTCATTGATGATAGTCATTTTGCTGCATAAGGTGGAAGAAAGCTTTAATTAGAATTCTTGAATTTTTTTTATTGGTATTGTTTATAAATTTATTTCTGTTCTCGCATTAGTACCGTAAAATTCCACGTGTTGCAAATCAGATCTCACTGATTTCCCTAGAGGCCCTAAGTGACATAGAGATGGATAATCCCGAGAGTGTGTGGTGCTGAAGCATTTGTGGGTATGGTAGACTAATACTATGGAACTAATGAACTTTGAAGGATTACTCAGATAGATCACCGACTTACTTATAATTGGAGGATGGTTGAATGAAGTATTCATTTTATCACTCAGAGGTCTCTCCTCTTTCTACTAAATTGATTATGATCCCATGTTAGCAAAGACCTAATCAAGGAGATGGAAATTTTCATCAAAAGTGTAGGATGAGGTGTTAATAAAATTGGAGAAGGCTTGCAAGATCCTGTCTATGGGGCAAGAATTCTTTGGTCCTAAGATCTGAGTATGAAGTACTGAAAAGGAAAAATACTTGAATCTTAGAAAGAGAGTTATATATTACAAGTAACTGATTAGAATCATGTCTCATAAATGAATATGAACCTTTAATCAGTGAAAAGTATGGTTGAGGGAGAAATCTAAACTATACTACCTTGCATCTTTGACAAACTCGATTTTCCAATTGATGGTTGAGCTATGAATCGAAATGATGCAGAAATTGATTATTATTAATTTATCGATGTCCAGTTTTACCTCACTCAGTGAATCCTCAACGCCAATTTTATTAAACTTTACTTTTGTACATTTAAGATTTAAGTCTAGGACTACATTTTAGTCCTCTTATCATCATATCAGTGGAGTTCAAATAGTAATGATCTTAAGTAATTGGGGTAGTTAGTCTTTTGATTTATCATCTTTCCTCATGGGAACGATATCTGGACTTTAAATATCCACTTTTATTACTTGTACGACCTATGCACTTGCAATGATCGAGACCATACACACAAATTTTAAATGAGTCATTTTAAAAACAAAGAACAATTCCATCTTTTCATACATATGAAAAATGGTCTTGACAAGTTTTTGGCATTGTTACCATGGACTGAAAAGTTCTCGTGGTGGCAAGATTCAAAAGATTGGCATACAATCGATCACACCATATAGTTTGTCCAACAAGCTTCCGCAATCGTTGTCGGGATTGCAATAGTCCTTTTGGTAAAGAGTGTCATAAATTTGTATATATCATTTGGTCTTAACACACACCTTAGGTATATAGGCCAAGTGTTTGGCCTTGAAGTGCACGGCTTGCCTATCATTGTTTAATTTCCACTTGCCCTGCCCATTTGTGAGCAACCTAAGGATTTCCTAGTAGTTAGGGTTTTCGTGAAGCCGATCAAAGGCCTCGGTGTTAACCGACTCAAGGTTGTAATAGTGGTTGATAGAATTCGCACTGAAGTCTACCAACACCCCACAAACTCGGACCTTCTTGAGCACATGAGCTGCTAGATTGGCGTAGAATTCCCGCACAACCATCATGGCAGTCGGCCTTGGGGGTTGGCACAATGCACCCCACCCCTTCCTAGCAATGGTTTTCAGGAAAAAATTGTTGGGATATTGGAATCCCTTCTCCTTAATGAAGGAGTGATTGGCATAGATGATGCCAAACTTCTTGACCGCGCTCTCATTGACGAATTTATCGTGATCATAGGCCGAAGAGGGTTCCTCACTGGCCTGGCTACTTTTCGAGCTCAGTTTTCACTTTTTACTCGACATTAGGCACAAGGCTAGGGATCGTTGTTGGATGAACGTAAAGGCGAAAGGAACTCTAGTAGGCTTCCACACTTCTAAGGGGATTGCACTCTACCAAAATACCCATAGGAAGCACCCAAAACTCACTTAGGCCAACTAACAAACACGTAGTGAGCACAAAGTGGGATGGGGAGCTTGATGCACAACAAACAAGTCTAGAACCCCCAACCAACTCTAGGGGACCTTCTTAGACACAAACCACCCAGAAAAAGGGCAGTGTAGCAGAACCGAGACCTAAACGGAGCCAAAAATTGGACCGTAGGAAGGGTCTCCAAATGATAATGAACACTAGATTTTTTGGAGCTAAGACGGGCCTAGGGCTATGAAGGTTGCTAAGGATATCTAGGCTGAGCTTTGGGAGAGCTTGGATGTGATTTGGCCGGAATACCTGCAAAAAAATCGAGAGCATATTAGGGTTTTCAAAGGGACGTAGTTAAGATTGTGAACGTCTCTGGGTCTAAAAACAGGGTAACGTCGCGACATTCCCGAGAGCGCGAATTTCAACGCGCTGCGACGCTGCGCAGGCATATTTTCAACATCGCAACGCCGCAGAGGCAGAGAAGAAGTCGCGACACAGTCCTATGTCGCGGATGCCTCGAGACCAACATACAGGAAATTTTTACAAAAAAATTTCTAAGTGTAGAAAAACTCCCTGCATGTAGATCTACTCCTCCCAAAGCTTGCACAAAGCTGGTCATGCTATCTCTCCTTCACCATGGCAACCTCGAAACCTCGAAACCTACAACACAAATACATCAAAAATAAAACAAGCAAAATCAAACCTAGCAACATAAAACAAGAAAAACTGATGACCAAAATAATTTAAAGGCTTTGGTTGCCCCTGCTAGCGCTTTGTTTAACAAGGTCAAGCAATGACCAAGTTGTGTCCGCCTAACTCACCCAACCACGTACAACCCTAGCCAATAAAATCAGGTAATCCCGAGCATTGCTTGCGTCGGGGCTTCAAACTTGCGGGTGGACTTATGCTTCAAATCGATCGGCTAAGATTAATCTTCACTCCGTCCATTCAATTAATCGACCTCTCTCAACAGGATGCATTAGCTCGACACTACCGTATGGGAAGACTTTGGTGATCACAAACGGCCCAGACCATCTTGACTTGAGTTTTCTTGGGAACAATTTTAGCTGTGAATTGAATAGCAATACTTGATGTCCCGGTTTTAGCTCATTATGTATTAAGTGCTTTTCATACCACGCCTTGGTCTTCTCCTTATAGATTCTGGAACTATCATATGCATTCTGCCTAAGTTCATCTAGCTTATTCAACTGAAGCATCCTCTTTTTCCCTACCATTTCAAAATTCATGTTCAGCATTCTACGCTTCAATATGCTTTCAGGCTCCCATTTCGTGTGTAGGAGGCGTGCCTACTATAATACAATTCGCTATTGTGGACATGCCCAATGGGGTCTTGAAAGCTGTTTGATTAGCCCATAAGCTATCATCAATTTTGTTCGCCCAGTTTTTTCTTGTCACATTAACTATCTTTTCTAAGATTTTCGATTCCTATTTTGATACCTCAGTCGTCTATCGTCACGGTGACGCAAGTGTCACCCGATGCTTCACCCCATATTTGGCCAGGACCGATGCAAACAGCTTGTTAAAAAATGGGAGCCTTCATCACTGATTACCGCTCTAAGAGTCCCGAACCTTGAAAAGATGTTACTCCTAATGAAGCGCATTACTACTTTGGCATCACAAGTAATGGTTGGAATGGCTTCCACCCACTTAGACATGTAATCCACTACCAAAAGTATGTACTTGTGCCCATAGGACGATGGAAACAGACCCATAAAGTCAATGCCCTAGACATCAAAAAGCTCTACCTTTAGAATATTCGTCAATGGCATTTCATTTCATTTCGTCATCCAATGTTCTCAGTCCTTTGACATCGATCATAGGACTTTGCAAACAAGTGTGCATCTTTGAATATGTATACAATAAAAATCTGATTACGCATTCGCCGCCAGCTCTCTGGCCCATTGAATGACCCCCACACTCCAAAGAGTGGCAATGCGTTAGTATCTCACCCACTTCACTTTCCGGCACACACCTTCGAATAATCCGACGGCAATAATCGCTTAAAGAGGATTGGTTCTTCCCATAGTCAGTGCTTCACTTCTACAAGAATCTATTCTTTGTCGATAAGTGAGGCTCGTGGAATATCGCGCATGACACCGCTATGCTCACAAACCATGGGAATGTTTCATCATGTGACAAAGATAGCACGGTTCATCCGGGAACATGTCACAATCTGCAAATGGGATGTTTTTGCATTGTGCTTCGAGTTTCCAGCCCGGGATGATGATCGACTACCATATTTCGGGAACCTTTCTTATTCGACCTCCACATCAAATTCTTGCAATGGGAGCAATCTAACGAATAAGTCTAGGTTTCACGTCTTTCTTAGTCATCAAGTATTATCGCGGAATTTTCGTGGAACACAATAACTTTGTTTCTATAAGATAAGGTCTAAATTTTGTCAAAAGTAAACACAATAGCTACCAATTCTTTCTCTATTGTAAAGATAATCAGTCGCGCATCATTCAACGCTCATCAAGTATACACATAAGTTCAAATAGAAGGTTCCAATCCGGAGCGACTACTATAGGGGCTAAGGTCAACTTCTTTTACAGAAACTCAAAAGCATTCATGCATGGCTCATTGAACTCAAACGGAACACCTTGCATAAGAAGATTCGACAAATGTTTTGAAACTTTGGAGAAATCTTGGATGAACCGTCTATAAAAACCTGTGTGGCCTAGGAAACTTCATCCTCCCTTTACTGATGTGAGGGGAGGCAGTTTCTCTATGATCTTAATCTTAGCTCGGTCAACCTCAATTCCTCTTCAGGATATGTGATTCCCCAATATTATGCCTTCTCTCACCATAAAGTGGCACTTTTCCCAATTTAAACTAAATCACCGCTATGCACCTTTTCGCACTAACGCCAAATTACGGAGGGCAACCATCAAACATAGGCCCAATCACTGAGAAATCATCCATGAAGACTTCAATGGATTTTTCAACCATGTCCAAAAATATTGCTATCATACATCTCTCGAACTCCAGATGCATTACTGTGTCAAATGGATCTCCAGTATGACGTTCAGATGACACAGAAGTGGTCTTCTCCTGATCTTCTGGAGCAATGGTGATCTGATTTTATCCCGAGTATCCATCCAGGAAAAAGAAGTACTCATTCCCCGCCAGTCTATCTAACATCTGATCAAAAATAGCAGTGGGAAATGGTCCTTTCTGGTCACTTTGTTCAGTCTCCAGTAGTCAATACAAATCCTCCATCCTGTAATTGTTCTGGTCGGGAGCAATTCATTTTTCTCATTTATTACCACCGTAGTCCCTCCTTTCTTGGGCACCACCTAAACAGGGCTCACCCATGAACTATCAGAGATAGGGTATATCACTCCCTCATCTAACCATTTAAGTACCTCCTTCCGAACTACCCCTTCATCAAGGATTTAAACGTTTCAGCATCCACCGTCGGCCATTGCCTCTCCTCCAAAGAATATCCTCGTGGTATACACATAGATGGCTTGATCCCCTTTATATCAATTAGGGACCATCCAATTGCTTCTTTATGCTCCTTAAGGATCTTTAACAATTTCTCCTCCTCCATGTTAAAGAGGGTGGATGAGATGATAACTGGTAGTGTCGATTCCTCCCCAAGATAAGCATACCTCAAATGATTGGGGAGTTGCTTCTCTTCCACAATAGGGGGTTTCTCAATAGAGGGAGTCAATCGGCTTGGGCTAAGATTCAAAGTACTTTCTTCTATTCTAGCCGAAAGAATCCATCCATTTTACATACTCCTGAACTGTCTCATCTTCACAAGAGGAAGGGTCATCATGAGTCAGGCTAGTCTCCAATGGTTTTGAAGGAACCAATTGGCTAGACACTATAGCCTCTAGTATACTTAATTCGAAGCAACCGGTCAGATCGTGTGGATGCTTTATGGTGCTGGAAAACATTGAATGTCGTGCTCCTTTTCTTGAACTCAACCTCACTCACCCTTTTCACATCAATCATTGCCCTTCCCGTAGCTAAGAATGGTCTTCTCAGGATGATTGGGACCTCTTTACTTTCACATGTCCGCACGATGAAACTGGCAGGGAAGATAATTCTGGTCCACTTTTGACTAACATATCCTTTATGATACCATGCGAATGAGTTAGTAACCGATCTGCTAATTGAAAATTGACTATCGTTGGACGCGCTTCTCCCAATTTCAGTTTCTTAAAGATCGACCACGGCATAAGATTAATGCTCGCACCTAGATCACACAAGGCTCTTTCAAATACCGTATTCCCAATAGCACATGGGATTGTGAAGCTACCTGGATCTTTCAACTTAAGGGGCAACTTGTTTTGAAATATAGCATTATATTCCTCTAACAGAGCGATAGTCTCAAAGTCTCCCAACTTCCTTTTCTTGGACAAGACATCCTTCATGAATTTCCTCATCAGATCTCTAAGATTTGCTCAAGTAAGCCAGAAGAAATGTGGGATGTCGATGTGAAGCTTTTGAAGATATCCATGAACCCGCCTAAACCGCTATCCAATCAGTTTTTCGCCTCTACAGGCCAGGATAATAGGCTTATCATCATACATAGGTTTCTGAGGTTCAACTTTCTCTAGTGTGTCTGAGATTGGTTTCTTTACTAACTTTTCAAAGATCTTCAAGTGATCTCAAGACTGCTTTCACTTCCCCGTAGGTTTTCATCCCTCTTCATTCTCAATCGACTATTCCATAGTCTTACCACTCCTAAGGGTTATAGCCTTGCAATGCTCCTTTCCTTCTCTCCTTGGGTTGACCTCAGAAGTACTAGGTGGATTTTCATGTTGCCTTTCGCTCAATAGCGAAGCCATTTGGCCCATTTGGACCTCCAAATTTCGCTGAGTTGCCTGATTGTTCAGTGACATCCTAGTCTCATTCTCAAACTTATCATGTGATTCTCATCATATTCACATGCATCACTAACTATTCCATTTTCGTATATAGACTTACTTTCCTTAGGTGGTTGAGAGGTCATTGCTCCATATAGGATTTCATTCGATTTTTCCATGAAAAGTTGGGATGGTTCTTCCACCTCGATTGTAACTTTGACCATATGGGTTGAAGTTCTGATTTTGAGGGAACTTCGCCATATATTGAGCTTGTTCAATAGTCAAATCTCCCATGGCATTCATCATTAGGCACTAAGAGGTGGGATGAGGTCCATGACATTCTCGCATGCTAGTGGGCTTTCTTCAACTTTATGCACATATACTTGAGAACCTAATTGTTGAGAAGCTTGTAGTTGCTTGGAAAGTGTAGACACTTGAGCATATAAGTTTGTGAACATGTCTAAATCAAACACCCTATCTGGTTTCTTCGGTGCTGCTCTCTCAACTGGCCATTGACAATCATTCAAGGCTATGTTCTCAAGAATTTGATAAGCATCCACTTCGTTCTTCCCCATAATCGCTCCACCAGCAGAAGCATCAATAAGAGTCCTAGTGGGACAACTCAAACCATTGTAGAAATGATGGACTTGCATCCATTTGTGAAACTATGGTGAGGGCATTTTCAACAAATCTTTGAATCTCTCCTTACACTTCATAGAACGACTCTCCTTCATAATCGATAAAAGCTACCGATGTCAATCTTAACTTTGTCGCTTAGTTTCCGGTGGAAATAATCTAGCCAGAAATTTGTTCAATAAGTCATCCCATGATGTTATTGAATCTGGTGGTTCTAAAATGAGCCAATGCTTGGCTTTATCCTTCAATGATAATGGGAACAATCTAAGCCGAATGGCATCATCGCTCACCCCATTATATTTTACTATATCACACACCTCCAAAAAGTTCAAGATATGAGCATTCGAATCCTCATGTGCAAGCCCGTGGAACTGAATTCCTTGCAATAACTAGAGAGTGATGGACTTGAGCTCGAAATTATTCGCTTGGATTGCTGGCCTCCTAATCACGGGTGGAGTAACCGTAGACGGGTGACCATAATCTCTGATAGGTGGCAACATAGTATCCATATTTGCCGCATCAGGATGTATACTACCCCCTCTAGTCGAACCAACATCATCATCTCTATTTTCTTCCATCGGTCCCATAGGTAGTTGTTCCATTCTAGCTGCTTCTTATCCCTCATAATTCTTTTCAAAGTTCTCTCGATTTTAGGATCCAAAGGAATAAGATTTTCAGCAAGTTCCCGTCGCATAAAACCTAACGTACCTGCAAGTTTTTCACAAAACAAAGAAAAAAATAAAGCATCAAAAATTAAATCAAAACAAATGTCTAAAGTACCAAAGAAGTACTTAGTATTGATATTAGCATAAACACCACGAATAAATAGGGAACTCCCGACAAGATGCCTAAAACTTGATAAAGCACGTGATTGTGTTTTTGTGGATGCACAAAGAGTGCAAATGACCTAATCGCGCAAGCATACGCTCGTCAAGTAATATAGTGTACCCAAGGTACGAATATCAATCCACAGAGAAAACCTTAATCATAGTATGCTAAGTACCAAAATTACAATAGTTCTTTAATATTCAAACTAGCAATCGTGATGGCTAAGTGGAAATAAAAAATGAATTAAACTATTCCTAAAGTACCTATGTGCTCAGATGTAAGAATGATCAAAATTTGCAAAAAGGTTAGGGTGTTGGTGTTGTTGGACAATCCTACTATGTAATGTTGTGATTCCATTCCATTATCTAATATAATGTTCTCCAAAGCGGCTCTTATCTAATGTAATTAAAGTCTTTCTTAAGGTCATTTAACCTCCCTTTATTACTAGGTTTCTTGCTCCTTGGCTTAACCCCAAGCATTAAAGGTGCATAGAGTGCAAAGAACTCCTAAGCCTCCTAATCATTGATAATCCTATATTACCAAGTTTATTAGGTTAACCCACCTATGTCTAATTCTTCATTCACTTCTCGATCTTATGTTAACCACTCACATATTAAGATTTGATCAGAATTAATATGTTGATTTCATCCAAGCATGAGTTAATGGTAAAACAAATATATATAAGAGAATGGAATTATAAAAGGCTAACACTTTAACATAGTATTCATGTTCAAATCTCTACCAACACCCTAAATCACAAAATTAGAACCTCATTATGTTCTATTCCAGTACAAATGAAAAGCAAGACATAATAATAAGAATAGAGAAAACTTCAATGATCTAGGGAATGACAATCTCCCGGATTCTTCAAGTCTCTCTCTTTTTAAGACCGGACTTCAAGTCTTCTTCCTTTCGTTCCAACCTGAATTCCTCTCAAACCCCAAAGATCAGATCATTTTCGAACCCCCAAAAATCTATCTCTCCCGCTCCTTTTTATACTTCCAAGAGACAAGGTCATTAAGACTTTCCGCAACGCTCACTGACTGGGCCGATTTCTACACCAATCTTCTCTAAGACTCCTGCAAGGCTCCATTTCAAAGATTCAAAGATTTCTCCACAAAACCGACAACCCAAATATTAGAAAAAAGTAATCAAAACATTTGGCTATATATATATATATATATATATATATATATATATGAAATTGATCCCGAATCTCGCTAAATCCCGGGTTTGGGCACTCATCAGGAAACTATTGGATAGATTAGTATGGAAATCATGTATGGAATTTACATATGTTTGGATTATGTATGGAGTTGATGTTTAGAAGTGTTGTTAGTTGGTATAGATGAGTTTTATGGTTTACAAATGCGTTTTTGGGTTGAGTTGGTTTTAGTTTAGAAGAAAATTTTGGTGAAAATGGCTCAAAACTAGCCATTTCTGCTTCAGCCTGACACCCCTACGCCTAGGCGTAGGAGTGCACGCTTGAAGTGCAGCCCGCCTAGGTACTGTCTAATTTTATCAACATTTCGGCTCACCTAGGCATAAACAATGCTCCCGCCTGTGCCAAACCTCCGCCAGCTAGCTAACCTCTCCTCCTGTAGCGAACCTCCCACTCCAGTATACTCTACTAGTTCTGTTTTTTGCTCCCTTTCCATTAAGTCTAAATAATCGTCTATTGATTAATGAGGATCCTAATAAGTGAATGAAAGGATTCTGCATAAGCATAGAATTTATATGAAAATGTTCAAGATTTCGCCACGATCCTGGCTGGGCAACATTATTCTCGCTCTCATTTGTTCATGTGTTTAAATGTGAAAAAAGTTACTTATGAAAAGTGATGTCGTAACGAAGGCATATAGAAAAACGTATAAATGTCTAAATAATGTACAAGAATAAAGATGCATGCGAAAAATGATAAGAAAATATCGTATATGATTACCGAATAACAAGGTTGTCTATGATATGAGATATATATTGTAAATGAAATAAAAAGAAACAGATTGTCTCCGCTGTAACCTAGTAGTTGGATAGGTAGGCATTCCTATAGGGATAAATTTGTCAGGAGTATTAGCCGATAGACATCGGTGCCTGCTTCGGGCCATGACATAGATCCGTTTTGATCATTATAGCGGCCCCGTTTGGGTCATACAGATAAAGGTCACTGTCTCATACAGTGATAGTACCTTCGGGTACATACAGTTCTTTCCCATATCCACTTCTAAGGTATATGCAGGCATGAAACATAAAAGCAAATGGCAAGTATATGCAAATTATTTGAATATGATAAATGACATTATATTACATGATATGAGAAGCATAACATTGCTATGTGATGCTATGTATAAAGTGATAAGTACAAGAAGAAAAGTGTAAATGAAAGATGATATGAAATGAAATATGATAAGACAAATAAGTATGATATATGTATAAGTATATGTAAATGATATGTTTAAAACATGAATAACCATGTGTATAAGTATATAAATGTTAAAGTGATATGCAGTTGTGTAAAGTGTGATGACCCTTATTAGATGTTGTCCACATGTATTATTTCCCACTAAGCTATAAGCTTAGCACATGTGTTTCATCCGTGTAGGTACAGGAGAAGCAAGAACAAGAAGTCAGGATATTCCACATCAGCAACCAAGGCCAACACACTACTAGTGCTCCACCGAAGACCTTTCAGGGTCTATTTTGTATGTTTCTGCCAAGCAATGTAAAAATTTGTATATGTCGAACACTTATTTATGGAGTTTTGAATATATTTTGTAATCCGTCGCGTTAATATATTTCCTAAGTTAAATGTCACCAAAAGCAGACATGAATGAACAAGTTAATTGGTATAGTAAAAAGTAAAGATAGCTACAAGTTAATGAGATCGAGCACACCCCGTGGCATAGGGACGCCGTTAGATGGTAATAGAGGTGCAAGTACAAGTTTAATGGTATCGTGAGCATCTCGACATGGGGCGTGTAAATAAATATGTAGAGAGTAGATTTACTAAAAATTCGTAGTTAATATCATGTCTTCTAGTGATATGAACAAAATAATGATTACGAAAACCCATCAATCCCGCCTAATCGATCCGCACTATCTCTTTAAGTGAATGTGATATCGTCTAAACCCATGGTGCGGATTGGTCGCGCTAGGTCGGTCGCATGCACTCCCAACACTATAATAACCATCCTTCTAACCCCTTCAAAAAGAAAGACCAATTTCCCCACCAAAAGTGTAATAATAGTGAGACAAAATAAGAAAATGGAGAAAGTGTACATAAAAAACCCTTCAAGGCTCCTGAAGAGACTCACATAGATGCGTAATGAAAGTGGCATTAGTCTCGCACTGGGCTGCACGACCAAACATCCGGCAGATTTATCAAGCATCACAATGGACAGCTAAAGGGAAAATGGTAGAAACTAATTTTGCTGATGGAAATGGGCCGGACTCATTTTATTTTGATATGGACTTTTTTAAAGGTCCTAGTGATAATTTCAATTACTTGATAGATGATGAAAATGTAAATATTAAATAATTCTATGTATGTTATTGTGAGTTAATAAGAATATCATCTTGTTATTTATATTTTTTTTATCTAAATTTATGTATTATTGAATTTCAAGATGAATGATGGTAATATATGTTTTGCTCACTGTGCAACCATGCATACTATCCTTCGAGAGAAAAAATATTTTTTAAAGCATAGTAAACAAATGCCGTTGTAAGTACTATATTCGTTACATCGACGAATTGAAGGCTCCGGAAGAGAAAATATAATGCTACCAAATGGAACTAAATTCCATATTAATTATGCATTATATTCTAGAAAATCAACAAGAAATTTGCTTAGTTGTAAAGATATCTGCAAAAATGGATATCATCTTGAAACTATAGATGAAGGTAATAAAGAAAGTTTATATATTACCTCTATAATTTCTAGGAAAAATATTGTTGAGGAAAAGCTCCTTGCATTCTCCTCTACGTTATATCATACGACTATAAAGCCAATTGAGTCATATGTTGTAATGAACCAAAAGTTAAATGACTCAAAGATTTTTACTCTTTGGCATAACAGGCTGGGTCACCCTGGATCTTCAATGATGCAGCGAATCATAGAACAATCACATGGGCATCCATTAAAGAACCAAAAAATTCTTTTGCCCAATAAATTTTCTTGTGACCCTTGTTCACAAGGTAAGTTAATAATCAAACCATCATTTAGTAAAATCATGTCTGAATCAATAGTTTTTTTAGAAAGAATACATGGGGACATATGTGGACCTATTCATCCACCATGTGGACCTTTTCGTTATTTTATGGTCCTAATAGATGCCTCTACTAGATGGTCACATGTATGTTTTCTTTCAACAAGAAATGTTGTCTTTGCTAGGCTCCTTGCACAAATGACCAAATTAAGAGCACAATTCCTTGATTATCCAATCAAGACAATAAGACTTAATAGTCAGAATTTATCACAAACTCTCAATGATCACAGATGTCAATCGGGATAAATATTGAGCATCATGTTGCTCACATTCATACCCAAAAGGGTTTAGCGGAGTCTTTGATCAAACCTCTTCAATTAATAGCTAGACCATTGCTGATGAAAACCAAATTACCAACATCTACCTGGGGACATGCTGTTATGCATGTTGCAAGTCTAATAAGAATTATACCAACATCTTACCATGAGTACTCATCTTCAACAACTTGTACTGAGTAAACAACCAAATATTTCCTACTTACGAGTTTTTGGTTGTGCAATCCATGTACCAATTGCGCCCCCACAACGTACCAAAATGGGTCCACAAGGTAGACTTGGGATTTATGAAGGTTTTGATTCGCCGTCTATCATAAGATATTTAAAACCCTTACCTAGATGTTTTTGTGAGTTAGATTTGGCTGTATTTTCATTTTGTTAAACTCCAGATTCTACCATTAAGGAGAAAAGCTCTATTCCGTAAGAATGACGTATGGAAATTACTTGGAATGCATCCACATTATCTCATTTTGATCCTTGTACAAATCAATGTGAACTAGAAGTTTAAAGGATCATTATTTACATAATCTTGCAAATCAATTACCAGATGCATTTGTTGATGCAAAGAAAGTGACAAAGTCACATATCCCAGCTGTGAATGCTCCAACACGGATTGATGTCCCTAAAGGACAATTAGCAAATGAGTCTAAAATACACTTGAAGCGTAGGAGACCTATTGGCTCAAAAGATATAACTCCCTGGAATATGAGAATACAAATGAGAATTCATACCCCTGAAGAGGTACATGATAAACAAAAGGCCCCTGTAAAGGCATATGATAAACAAAAAACCCCTGAGGTGGTATATGGTGAACAAGAGGCCCCTGCAGAGGTAAATATTGAACAAGAAACCTTGAAAAGGTTCTAGATAAAAAAGCAGCCCCTGAAGAGGCACATATACCTAAAAATTATGAGATTTCAATGAGTTATATGCATAAGGGATGCAAATGGGATAGATATGATATTGTTATTAATACTATTTTTGAATTCCAAGTGGGCTTAAAAATCATAAGAAATGATGAGGATCCCGAACCACAAAATGTGGAAGAATGTTGAAATAGAAATGATTGGCTAAAATGGCAGAAGCTATGAGGCGCACTTAACCTATCAATGAAACGACGCTTTTGTGACCTATAGTCTAAACACTTCCAAAGGTGTAAGCTTGTCGGGTACAAATGGCTTGTACGAAGCACAATGAAAATAATGAGATCATATGGGTATAAAGCGCGACAGAGCACAAGGTTTCTGCAAAAGATCAGTAATGTTTTCATGACAGAAATATATTCTTCGTCACGATCGAATCACTTTCACCTTCTATTAAGCTTCGATAGCTTAAAGGGATCGGATATATGCTTTCATAGACTTCATCATAGCTTATCTATATGGATCCATAGATAATGACATATATATATATATATATATATATATATGAAAATCCTTGAAGGATTTAAATTACTTGAAGCAAATAATACAAAGCCTCGTAATATGTGCTCAATCAAATTACAAACATTTCTATATGGATTGAAGCAATTTAGACGCATGTAGTACAATCGCCTCTATGAGTATTTATTGAAAGAAGGGTATGCAAACAACCCTATATGCCCATGCATTTTTATTAAGAAATTAGAAACCGGATTTGCAATTATTATTGTGTATGTTGATGATCTAAATCTTATTGGGACTCCTGAAAAACTCACATGAACAGCAAAGTATTTAAAAGGAATTTGAAATGAAAGATCTTGGGAAAACAAAATTTTGTCTCAACCTGCAGATTGAGCATTTCCCTACTGGAGTTTTAGTTCATCAATAGGTATATACTAAGAAATTTTTAAAACGTTTTTATATGGATAAAGCACACCCTTTAAGTTCGCCAATGATTGTCCGTTCACTTGACATGAAAAATGACCCATTCTGGCCTCTGCGGAAAAGGGTGAAGAATTACTTGGTCCCGGGCACTATATCTTAGTGTCATTGTCCACTTATGTATCTGGCTAACCCGTACCACCCATATTGCTTATCAATTTATTAGCCAGGTACTGTTTCGCTCCAACCTAAAGACATTGGAATGGTATCAAGCATATTTTGAGCTACCTCCAAGGAACAACTAATATGGGTCTATTTTACTCAAAGGAATCAAAGAATTATTCGATATGTCGAATAGCTGTGATACTTTTCAAACCCACATAAGGCCTACTACAAACAGTATGTGTTTAATCAGAATGGAACCGCTTATTTCCTACGGAGATCCTTTTAAGCAAACAACGGTGACCACATCATCGAATCCATTCAAAGATTATAGCACCACGGCAAGTTATGACGATATATTAAGATCGATGATTCAACATATCCTAGAATCATGGACTCCCTCTATCAAAGACAACTCGACAACATTATTTGAAGATAATGTTGCATGCATTGCACAAATCAAAGGAGGTTATATCAAAGGAGATAGAACTAAACACATTTCTCCGAAGTTCTTTTATACACATGAACTCCAGAAGAGTGATAATCTAGCAGACTTATTCACAAAGTCAATGCTAACCTCAACATTCAAGAAGTTAAGACATAATATTGGAATGCGCCAACTTAAAGATATCAACATAAGGGGGAGCATGCTTATGACAAGATGTTGATGTACTACACTCTTTTTCTCTTCATCCAAGTTTTGTCCCACTGGGTTTTACTGGCAAGGTTTTTAACGAGGTAGTCCTAACATACTAAGAACAATCTACAACATCATATGAATATTGTACTCTTTTTCCTTCGCTAGGTTTTATCCCATTGGGTTTTACTAGCAAGGTTTTAATGAGACATATTCTTGATGATGATCATTCAAGGGAGAGTGTTATAAATTAAAGTTTTGTGTGGTGAATGACTACATTTAATTGGTTTGCAAATGAATGTATCTACTACTTGATGTTGGGAGGCAAAATTCATGTAGCTTCATAACTCACCTTCATTACTCTCATTTAATGTATGAGTGAATGAAGCCATTTTGATGCCTATAAAAGGCTCCTTCTCTCGTTGTATTCGGATCATCCCAAAGAAATACAATTCTCTCATTTATCTTTCTTCTCTGATCTATCTATCTTTTCTTCTTTCCATTGTCTTTCTCTGATGACATCTTTATATATATATAAGAGGGAAAGATGGAAAGATACTTTTTTTCAGTTTTGTATATTATAATACTTTTACAACTATCATGTATTTTTAGGGTTCGTGGTATATATTTTGAGATATTGCGGCACTTCAAGAGTTTTGTTACTACTTTTCACAAGTTTTGTAGTCATATAAAAAATAGTTGATTTTTTCTCGTCTAAGCTTTTTCCCTATTTTGAAGTAAATTTGTCTGATCCTTGTTTTATGTTTTCTTTACCAGAGCAATATTTTAGGAGTATAGGGGGTAATGTTTGAGCAAATGGTAGGGGTGGGTGTGGTAAGGGGAGGGGAGGGGGGGGAGCGCGGGTGCGGGCGGCAATGTTAGAGTTGATTGAATGATTTGAAAAATAAGTCAATCATAACATAGAAAACCAAAAGAAAGAAATAGGGTTTAGAAGAGTTTAAATAAATAAAATGACTCTAGTTGGATAGATGACTTTTTAGTTCTTCCTGAGGAGGCCATGATCGAATTTGAAGAAAGATCCATGATTACAGGAAAGAAACTATGTCCTGAGAGAGGTGCACGCAGAACCTCATAAATCAAATTATTAATAAAAGAAAATCAAATTTTCTATATTAACGGATTTCATTAATTTGATCAAATTAATCATGACCTCCCCTTTAATATCTGAGCAACAATCACGGGCACTCACTGAGAGTTGAGAGATAATTCTTTTAAAAAGGCTTTTGATACGTCTAAGAAACTCTAGGAGAATTTATGGGGTTGATTTGAGTTGGTTCCTTGATGCTATAGTTCTTCGATCTCCCCAGTGCAATCAATAAGGTCTGGATTACTAGTGATCAGAAATTGGAGTTCCAAATAACTAGGATCTGAACTTAGTGTCTTTTAAGGGAGTTTTGTTGGAAGGAATCATGGGAACGTTGTTCCTAAACCAGATGAAAAAGCAGGCGGCTTCTTTTGTTCAGGAGAAATATAGAAATGCTAGGCTGGCTTTGACAGATATTACTCCAATAGAATTGTAAGTATCCTCCCTCTCCCTCTCCCTCTTCCCCGCCATGAACAAGTTGATCTGGAGGATCTTGAGGATTAAGCCTCGGATTTGATTCAAGAATCCATAGGTTGTGTTTAGTTCCCCAAAAGTATCAAGGAAAAGAAAAAAAAATAGCAAGGAAAATTAGGGTATATTTGGTTCTTTTTTTGAAAACTTTTCTTGCTGAACACCTTGGGGTGGGGAATACGCATAACACTATTTTTGTATCTCCTCTAAAAGCCGTGGCTTCTTCTCCGACCCCAGCGTTTCTCGTGTTCTCTAAGTTTTTCAAAACAAAAAACAATTAGAACTATGTTCTCCTTGTTTTTCTTATTCTCCTTATTTTTTATAACATAAATCAATTTTCAAAAACATGAACCAAATAGGTTATTTTCTCAAATTTGGTTGTTCAAAGGAGATTTAAAAAACTCAAATCTTACTCAAATTAGTTAGAAACTCATATTTTTAAATATTTTTTTTCATCTATTCTTATGTAATCCCAGTCTCGACCTTTGTACACTTATCCCTTTATCACTGAACAAATTACTAAGATATATTTTTAAATTATTAAATCTTCATACATACATATATATAAGTTAAAAATAAATACAATGACTTTGAAAGTGTAAATAAAAATAATCTATTGACTTTTAATCCTCTTTTTATTTTTCTTCTCTATTTCTTTTCCTTGTGTTTTCTCTCAATTTTTTCAAGAACCAACTGAACCAAAAGGAAAGAAGGAGAAATAAAAGGGAAAGAACAAACAAGTTTTTGTGCCATAAAATTATTTTTCTATTTTTCCTTATCATGTCCGGATCAATACAACCTATCTATATCTGCAGAGATGTTTTCTAAAATTGTTCTTGAGAATAGTTTTTGAAAACATAGAGAACATTATTTTAGTGTTTTTCGAAAACTGTTCTTATTCTCTATTTTTTTTTTTTTTTTTTGTCTTTGTTTTTTATAACAAGGGTCTGTTTAGTTACAGTTTTGGAAAATTGTTTTTTATTCTCTAAAACAAGAAGAACAAGGAAAAAAAAATGAGATTTCTTTATCATGAAAGTAATCACTAACCATGGTTTTCTCTGAAAGGTTGGCTGAGGAAGCCACAAATTGTGATCCATTTGGTCCTGATGCCAAAACAATGACTTTAATAGCAGAGGCATCCTTTGGCACGGATGATTATTGGAGGATTGTGGATGTTCTTCATAAGAGGTAATTTTGATATTTCACTTTCTTCTACTCTTTGGTTTTGTTTGGCTCCTAAAAATATTAAGGAAAGAAAAGAAAAAAGTTAAAGGAAAATGGTCTTTTTATATTTAATTGTCTAATGAAAAATCTCAAAAAAAATAAAAATCAAACATAAATAAAATTAATTACTTAATATAGTTTTAAATTATTTAGTCTTTATATTGATAAGTTAAAATGAAAAAAATGGGTTTGAAATAAATACAAATAAAAATAATATATCAGATTTAACTCTAATTTTATTTTTTTTTCTATTCATTAATTTTCTTTCCCTTGTATTTTCCTTCAAATTTTATGTAACTAAACATTGCCTTAGGTTGTGTTTAGTTCTTGGAAAGTATTAAAAAAATGGTTATAAAAATTATTTTCTTATATTTGGTTGTCTAATAAAAAAATCTCCAAAAAATTGGACTTAAACAAAATCAATTAAAAACTTACATTTTTCTAAGTTTTTATTTTTTTATATTGATGAGTTAAAAACTTACATTTTTTAAGTTTTTCATATTTTATAATAATGAGTTAAATAAATAAAATAAATTTAAAGTAGCAAATAAAAATAATATGCCAGGACTCTAATATTATTTTCCTTCCTTTGTTTCTTTCATTTTACTTTTTCTCCTTATTTTCTTTCTCTTACATTTTTTTTTTCAAATTTTATAAGAACCAAACATAATCCTAAGTCACAACTACTAATTAGTAGCTACAAAGTGAATGCAGGTTGTATACAATAGACTGGAAGCAATGGAGGCAATCCTATAAAGCACTGCTGCTGCTTGATTTCTTACTAACTCATGGCCCTGAAGACTTTGCAGAAGAATTCCAATGTCATAGTGATATCATTGAAGAGCTTGGAACATTTAGATATGTTGATGAAAAAGGGTATATATTCTTCTATTAAGCCTAGTCTATTTGACACAGCAAAATACTATCGATTTAGTTAAAGCTTAAAGGATTTGGATTTAATATAAATATCATATCATGCTGCTCCAAACCCCCCTGTAAAGAGTCAAACAAATCAAACAAAGTCTACTATGGACTTTCAAATATACAAATGGAGAACAAATATTCAAATTAGCTTCTTGCCAGACCAAGCTATACCATGTTAAATAACCAACTCTCCTAAAAGTTCAATCTTATAGGATTTTGGTTTAATATGAATATCATATCATGCTTCACACTAACATTATTACTCTTTGATTAGATTTGACTGAGGAATTCATGATCTCTTGTCATAACAAGTTCTGATACCATATTAAACAACCAACTCTCTTAAAAGCTCAAGCTTGTAGGATTTAGGTTTAATATGAATTTCATATCATGCTTCACACTTATAACATTATCATTCTTTGATTAAATTTGACTAAGAAATCCATGACCTCTTGCAGATCAAGTTCTGATACCATGTTAAAGAACTAACTCTCCTAGAAGTTCAAGCTTATAGGATTTGTGTTTAATATGAATGTCATATCATGCTTCATACTAACATTATCATTCTTTGGTTAGATTTGACTGAAGAATGATTTCCTACCAAGTCAAGTTCTCATATCATGTTAAACAACCAATTCTCTTAAAAGCTCAAGCTTATAGGATTTGGGTTTAATATTAATATCATATTATGTTGTCCCATACCCACACATGTAAAGTCAAGCAAACCAAACCGAATCCACTATAAACTTTCAAATATACAAATGGAGAACAAATATTCAAATTGTAGAGTCTCGAGTCTATGATCTCTTATCAGACCAAGCTCTGATACCATGTTAAACAACCAACCCTCCTAAAAGTTCAAACTTATAAGATTTTGGTTTAATATGAATATCATATCATGTTTGACACTAACACTATCATTCTTTGGTTAGATTTGACTGGGGAATGCTGATGCAAAAGAAATCAGAACAGATACTAGATCTTCTCATGGGAGGAGTAACACTGAAACAAGCACGTCTCAAAGCTCTCAAAATAACAAAAGAAATTCAAGGATTTGGGAATTCCATGGCGTCACCTTCATCATCATCCTCTTCATCTTCTGGGTCGTCATCAAGAACTTCTTTCGGATCGTATTCAACCGCGAGTACTACGGGCTTCAGCGACATAGAGCATGAATTAAACAGTAATACAAAGGAAACCCTAGGAAGCTATGGTCTCGGAGGAATATACGGCGACGAGAAGCCGACTACTCTCCGGCAGACTAATGAGAATCTTAAAGCGTTGCATCTTTGGGATTCCCATTCAGGTCAGGAAACAGGTTCTTTATTAGATTCTGAAGGCGATGAGGATGCGGGAAAAGATGATTTTATAAGTGGAATTTGCTTCAAGCTTGTGGGAATTAGTCCTTTTAGGAGTAACATTAAGAAAACCACGTTGAGGAATTATTCGGATGTTGGAAGGGCTACAAGAAAAAGTTTTCATCGCCAGTTTTCTGCCCATTAGTGGGTATATATGTTTGTTAGGAATCAATAAGGTTTTTTTCTTTTCTTGTATTTGATACTTCGCTATTCATATTTTTAGAATTTCAGGTTATGTTTGTTTATTGGAAAATTTGTCAAAAAAAATGCAAGGGAAAGAAAATAGAAAAGAATGGAGAATTTGACGGAAATGCAAAGAAAGAAAATAGAAAAAGGAGGGGATCGAATGGAAGAAAAGTGAAAAAAAATAAAGATAGCATTAAAATTAAGTCAACAAATTATTTCGATTTAAAAAAAAAAGTCAACAAATTATTTTTTGCACCTTCAAACTCAACGAATTTATTTTAACTCGTGAATATGAAGATTAAATAATTTGAAAATATATAATTTTTATTAATTTTAATTATATATGATTTTATGTAAGGATATGTTTGGCCCCCTAAAAATATGAGCCAAAATGCAAGTGAAAGAAAATAAAAAGAAAATATAGTAGAAAAAGTGAAAATAAAAATAAAAAATAGTGTTAAATCCAATTATTATTTTATTTGTTACTTCGAACTCATTTTTTTATTTTAACTCGTCAATAAAAATATTAAATAATTTTAAAATATGTAAGTTTCTAAGTAATTTTAGTTATATTTGATTTTTTTTTTATAAAAAAAATTGTTGGATAAATTATACAAGAAAATTATTTTTTGACATTTCTTTTCTTTCCTATGAGCTTGGAAAATAACCTAAAAATTTGTATAAAACGATTACACATGAGAAAATTACTTCTATAGTTTTTTATCTTGATACTTTTAAGGAACCAAATATAACCATGAGTGGTAGCTCAATTGGTTCAACTCTTGGGTTTGCTCCCCAACGGTCACCATTTCTAGTCTCCTGATTAGGGCTATAAAGGTTTGACATATATAAGTATGTGTTCTTGGCCATAGTCCTAACTCTAGGACTATGAGGATTCGGACTGCGTAGAGGCTTTGGCTTGTCTTGTGGGACGTGTGCAGGAGAAATATAAAATATGACAAGTAAACACACACAATTTTTTGTTAGTGAAGTGCTCTAAAGGCAATTACCTTAAGCACTTATTGTACGACTTATACTCATTAGTAAAACGCATTTTCATTAATCTGATAATTCATACTTTGAATTGATAGCGATCTTTAATCAGTGGGACCATGATACATATAACGCGAAGATTATATCATGATGAGATCGCAGTAATGAGATTCCTATCATGTATGTGTTATATTAAATGTCTAAACTATCCTAGTCATAGGGTCCGACTCGGGACATTGCTGATCCATCATACTAGCACATGTTATACTCCTTGATTGGATCAACAGAAGATCTCATAAACAATTATCATAGAGTTTATTAGAGTTAACATGTGAATGATTGTTAAGATTAGTTAAGTACATTGAAGACCTACTATGAGACAATCATATGGATCATCTATTCAAATATCGATGATAGTCTCATCATAGCAATGGTGCAAGTATCCTTAGACTCTAGGTAATTAAGGATATCTTGGATGCTAATTTTGTACATTGACTTCGATCCTTATTGCCTCTATGAGGTTGCTTGTAGGATGATGATTGGGTACAACTTGAGGTATTTAAAGGTAATTGAGTAGCTAATAGAGGATTCACCACTCCTGATAGAAGGAGAGTATACCCTAGGCCTCTTATAGAATCCAATACTTGGAACATTCACAAAAGGAAATGTCATGAAGAGTCTCGATGGCACAGTTTCATGAGTAACTGATCCTAGACAAGATAAATAGTACACTTAGGCTAGGTGTGGCGTAGCCAGTCTAGTGGGAGTTGATACATAGTCCATGCTCTTAACCAAGTAGGGTATAGTATGGAGTGAAAGGAAAGTATTGCATAATATATTAGCTATGGAAAGGTTCACAGTCAAACTATTGACTCTTCTGATTAATTTAGGGTCATGATATGTTGCTAGATACCATTCATAACTTGCTCAAATCAAAGAGTTAATTCAAGTGGCCAACATAACCGGAAACCTAATGGTTCACACACTTAGAAGTGTGAGTAAGGAATAATTTGGTTTTAGATTGGATCCAAATCAAGGGGAAAACATTTTAGGCTTTGACAATGGAGGAACTATCAAGTTCCAAGGGACAAAAGGTTTCACAATGAGCTTGCCTGGGCCATTTAAAGCCCAGGAAAAGTCACCACATGGGCTTACAAAGCCCTTAGTCGCCCTTCACCATGAGGGGCCTTTAGTCCTTATGCATGTGCGGTTGATATATAAGTGATATATCAAACCCTAGTTGTAGGAGAATCTCCTTAGAGAGCAAGATAGTAGTCAAAAAGAGAGAGAACAAGGAGTTGTTCACCCTCTATAGCCACCTCCCTCATTGATCCATAGTTTCGGCTAGCACCAAGTTTGGACTGGTCATTCTGGTGGCTTCTTCTTCACGGGATCACCATCGAGAAGTCCAAAACATGATCGTTGCTGTTTGCTGGGTAATATGCACCAAAGAAAGCCAAACATACCAAAAGGTATGAGCTTTCTAACCCCCTATGCGTTGTGGCTGATTTTTATGATTCAAGAGATGCCTTGGATAAGGTTTTTCAATTTTAAATTATTTTTTCTACTATGTAGTCCACTAGATGGACATGGAAAACCCTTCATATTTTATGTGGTTGGCAACTACCTACGTCCATAGGGTTGTGCCCAGATGTAAGGATTTTCACTGATTTGATTCAAGGTTACAATTAGTATTAAGTAGTACAAGACTCCCTCTTTTCCCATGGTCCTACTTTAACCTAATCACTTTGAAGTGAATCTGCACGCAAATTCTCCACCCCCTCTCTTAAAAGCATCGCACAACCATACCCACATTACATAGATAAGATAAAGAAAATCATAACATCGTCTTTCACATAAGGTTAAAGGCTTTTAACATGCACTACATCAACTTCTGAGCATTTTGCACTGCACTCCTTCGCATTATCCGACTCTCGCTTGTTTTTCTCTGCTCACTTGAAATTCGTGATGAGCTTCTTCCAAAATCTTGAATTTAAAGCCCATGAATTTGTGTTTTGGAAAACTTGATAAAGGTAGATCATTATCCTAATATGACTAACATTACCTTCTATTTTCTAAACTTTCCTTTAAGTTATCCCAACTAAATAAGGAAACTTGCAGCTCAAGTTTCCTTTTTAGAGAAGTTACCTAATTTGGTTCTAACTCTAATTTGATAGCTTGGAGGATCGAGTCTTCTTGATTTTATTGTTATCCACTTGTTAGAATATCAAATCCTAATATGGTAGCTTACTCCCTAAGTAGCTTGGCCTCCAAGATTCCAGAACTAACTTGCGTCTCACGTTAATTCTAACCTCAGTTTGGACTCTCCAAGTTTAACACATCCCTGCATTATGAGAAAACCTAAGTCGGGATCTAGGTTCTTCTAGGGACGTGATGTTTAAAGCATCAAATCTTCTTCGAAATACCCATTTTCTTGTAGAACACTGGAGATGAAGATATTGACAATCCCAAACCCACTAATCTCCCCTTGAATCCACTACATCGTCATCCTTAATAATCTAGAAGAGTAGGTCAAGAAGTTAGGACTCTTTCAGTTCTTCATGGAAGACGTTGACTTCTTCTCTCCTTTTCTGAATGCTTTGGAGTTGGAACTCCACTAACTGTTGCTGCTCATGAAGATGTTGCAACATCTCCTCATGCATCGGATGGTCCGTTGAAGTAGTCGAGACTTCTTCAGAAGGAATACCGGGGCTTCCTCCGTTCAAACTTGAAACCTGAAGGAATAGAAGGTTCGGATTCAAAGTCTACAACAGAATGAGAGATCTTCTTCTTACTTGTCTTCTTGCTTGATTAAATGTCTAACAAGTGGTGCCCTTGTTATAACTTGTAACCGTTTCTCAACTTACTAGGAGAATGGCCAAGGATGTCAGACAATCACTATTCTGGTGTGCTACTTAACTAGGATCCCAAAGATTACAAATGGGTATCCTAAAGTCATCTTGGTGGCGTCTCACTCAGCATATCTCAAGATGTGTTCGAACACCCTTTTGCCAAGGTAGAACTTCTTCTTGAATAGGTTGAGGGACATCAACTAAAGCAACTTGTGAAGCAACATCTAGAGGAGAACGCCTAAGAAAAACCTTCCTCAACTCTCCGCTTCTTTCTCCTTCCTTTCTTTTTTTTTTTAAAGGCGAGAAAGGTATCAGAGAACATATAGATCCAATGAGGATCTGAGGGTCTCAAAACATGCTGCATCCAAGCCCTTGGTGAATATATCATCCAATTGAGTTTCAGTTGATATGTACCTTAGATTGACGATCTTGTCTCTAACCAAGTTTCTAATATAGTGGTGGCAAATGTTTGTATGCTTAGTTCTTGAATGGTGGACAGGATTCGTTGAAATATTGATATCACTAAGGTTGTCATAGTAAAGAGTTAGGACTTTCTCTGGGACGCCATAGTCTTTAAGCATTTTTTCATCCAAATAAGTTGTGTGCATCCACTACCAACTGCTATATACACTGCCTCAGCTGTGGAGATTGATATGTTGTTATATTTTCTACTGAAGCAAGACACAAGATTGTTTCCAAGGAAGAAACATCCTCTAGAAGTGTTATTCCTATCCTCAAAGTTTCCAGCCCAATCAACATCACAGTATCCCATCAAGATAGTTGTTGTATCTTGTGTGTACCAAATCTCAAATTCAACTGTACCACTCACATACTTAATGATCTTCACATTTAAGACGACTTTCTTGGGACATGCTTGGTGGCCTTGCAATGTAAACTCCCACACTGGCAGGGTGTATGCCCTACACCATTATCACCTTCATCTCAGCTATAGTTTTCATGGGTCCCATAGAAGTCCTTCTATGCTTTGTCTTATCAAGTTCGAACTTATTGCCTAAGTTCTTTGCATATTTGTCTTGAGATACAAAGGTGTCAGAGCTGGTTTCCCTTACTTGAAGTCCAAGAAAGTGAGTTAGTTCACCAACCAAGCTCTATTTCAACCGGTGCCTATGTGTTCACGAATCGTTCCACCATACGCCTCCGAGACCTAGATCCAGCAAATATGTGTCATCCATATAATTGGACCACACATCCCATTGGCTCCCCCGATGAAGAACAGCAGATCGCTCCCTCGAAAGTGTATCCAAGAGGTACCGATTAGCCTTCATACTGCTCGGGTCGGTCATCCCATGAGAGCATTTTTCAGCTTGTAAACATGGTCATGATGAAGAGGGTCTTTAAAACCCTTAGGTTATACCACATACACTTCTTCATTCAAGCTCCCATTCAAGAAAGCACTCTTGACATCCATCTAATAGAGTTGGGACTGAGTGTAGTCTTGAGCCGCCAATCTTGCCTTGTACCAAGTGATGTTGCTATTCTCACCAGTCCACTTTGTTCTATCACTCACATAATGATACTTTGGTACTAAGTCCCATACACCATGCGAATTGAGTTGGTCCTTGGTGGTTGGTTGATGGCTGCACTGCCATTCAAGACTCCTTGTAATTTTGATCATGGTAAAGGAAAGAGAGGCAAATCATCTCTACGCTTCATCTTAGAATTCTTACTAAACACTCCTTATGATCACACAAAGCTTTTGAATCCACACCATATTGGATAACATTGAGAGCCATCCAATTTCTAGTTGCGGATTTGTCTACTTCACTATTCCATTCTGACTTAGTCTTGACCACCATTTTCCCATAATCATCTATCTTAGTTGGGGGACACCATCCTATCAATACTGATCTTCAAGCTTTCATATAAAGAGATTTAATGAAGACACGCATCTGAACTTTCCAATATCTGCAATTTGTCCCATCAAGTAGGAGGACACCAGATCCAATCTTCTTCATCAAACTACACAACCATTAGAGTAACACTGATCTCACTCAAAGAACTTTTAGGAGGACTGGCTTCATATACCAATCGACAGATATAAGTATGTATTCTCGGGCCATAGTCCCAACTCCGAGACTATGGTTCAAGGTTCTCAGGGGACCGTGAGGCAAGGCATATATAAAATATATGCAACAGTAGTATAACACAATAATATTTTATATTTGGTTCGACATAACTGTTACGCCTATGGGCCATGCCCAGATGTAAGTGATTTTCACTAATATGATTCAAGGTCATACAGATACATGTAAGACGAGACCCTTCATCACACAAATTTTCTTAACCTAATTACTCCTAGTAGAATTCAGAATGAATTCCCTTCATTCCCCTCTCAAAAGCATCACACAACCATACCCACATTACATAGATAAGATAAAGAAAATCATAACATCATCTTTCACACAAGGTTAAAGGCTTTTAACATGCAATACATCAACTGAGTATCTACACTCCACACTCCTTCAGCACGTCTGGACTTCATTTGTTCTTCTTCAAGCTCTGCTCTTGAAATCTGTGATGAGCTTCTTCCAAAGCTTGAATTTAAAGCCCATGAATTTGTGTTTTGGAAGACTTGATAAAGTTAGATTATTATCCTAATATGACTCCAACATTACCTTTTATTTTCTAAACTTTCCCCTTTAAGCTATCCCAGTAGAATAAGGAAACTTGCAGCCCAAGTTTCCTTTTTAAAGAAGTTACTTAATTTAGTTCCAACTCTAATTTGATGGCTTAGAGGATAAGATCTTCTTAATTTTATTTTTATCCACTTGTTAGAAGATCGGATCCAAATATGGTAGCTTGGCCTCCAAAATTCCATAATTAACTTGTGTCTCACATCAGTTCTGACCTTAGTTCAGACTCTCTGAGTTTGGCACGTCCCTACATTGTGGGACAACCTAAGTCGAGATCTAGGTTCTTCCAAGGACGTGATATTTAAACCATCAAATCTTCATCAAACTTTATCTTTGAAGTGGTCATCTTCTTGAAGAACATTAGAGACGAAGATATTGACAATCTCGAACCCAACAAGGTTTACCCGACCATTACCTTTAGGGTCTAATGGGATTAATCGAGGTATACGAAAGTTGATCTGGACGCCCATGCATGTTTCTCAAAAAAAAAAAAAAGCATGAAATGTGTGTTGTAGGTGGAAACTCTTGGTGTTACGTTCGTACGCACATTTGATTTGCAGACGACCAAGTAATACGCCAGGTTCATCAGGTAAATCCACAATAGGCTTGATGCATGGAAATTGATTCCAGCATGCATGGCCATTGGCCACATGGAGAAATCAGTTCAAGTTGTAAATACTTATATTCATTTTTAGAAAACTCAGATTGTTTTCTTTTTGCATATTGCTGCAAGCATCCACCGAATCCAAGACTACATATGTATAGAAAGAAAAAGAAAGGGGAATGAGATAACAAGAGCATTTTTGGTAAAATTTAATATTTATTATTTTAATTAAAATTATTCTTAAGTTGTCAACCCAAGACGTATCGTATTATTTATTTTTATTTTAAATATTAAAGTTTTTTCAATAAAGTTAATTTTTATTAAAATCATCAAATTGACATATTTACTATTATTAATATCAAAATTTATGATTCGTGCCATAGTAGGTGTTATGAATCAACAAAATTTATAACCCAATTACCCACAAGCCAGAGCTGCACCATCGCAAAGAGATAGCTACTTCAAGATCTAACACGTGGATGGGTTTTCTTCATCAAATGATTACAAGAGGTCTAAAATGGTGAATTTGTTTTTGACGAGGACGGTGTAAAAGTGTGGAGTCATGTCAGGGAAATTAAAATAAAACTAAATAAACTAAAATAAAGTAGAAAAGAAATCCTTGAAGTGTTGGACCGCTAGGTCAAGGCTGGATAGGTTGCTGTAAGAGGTCCTCGGGTTCATTTCCTCTGGGAGGATGACCTATAGTCAATTCGAACCGGATCTTCATTTAGCTTTAAAAACTATCCTAATCATTTTCCTGATAGAAAGCATTATTTAGCATTTATGGTTCCATAAAGGAAATTATCACCTCGACTCCATCCCACAATGATTCGTAAAGGCAACTAATGAATCAAAGGATCTAATAATAAGATCCATCGAACCTCAAAAGATTACCAAGTATTGATCAATGAGGATGCATCTGGTAATGAAAAATATAACCCTTAACCTGCTACCTTCTATAGTTCAGAATAGAAACTAATGATATTATGTATCTGTTAAGACTACACTGAATCCTCAAAAGTCAAGCATTGGCCAAAGAAAATACATCAAAGAGCTTTAAACCTAAAGGTAAATTAGAACCAAATGTCAAACATGCTACTGAAAATAAACAAAATACAAACCTTACTTCCTAAGCCTAGCGTGTTCCCTCTTTCTTCAAGGATACAGCCGAGACTCCAGGCCAAACATCCTTGAGTTGTCATCTTCAAAGGAGTGTTTCGTTTCTGTGGAAGAGAGAGAAAATGAAAATATAAGAGAGAAATCGAAGAAAACAGCACCCGATGAGCTCACAAATAATACTTAGGTCAACAAGGTATTACAATGGCTTATATAGCCTTTACAATCAAAGGGAATCTACCAAACTAACTCAACTAAAACTATTACAATAGAGGGTAGAAAGGAGAAAACAAAAACGGGTCAAGCTATATAACAAAAAACAAAGGGAACATGGATTTTCACATATAGCTAAATTAAAGATAAGAGCTTAAAATTACTTATGTAGCTAATTTTCCAAACTAGAAGAAAATTTGTTATTCAACACCGCTCATCATCAAGGGCATGTCCCATTGCTCCTCATCGCTACTATTCATTTGACTATTCCATTTCTTCATGATATTCTTCATTCGCCAGTCAAATCGACATAGAAAAACCAAATGAAATTGATGGAAATCAACCCCGACTTTGTTATGATTGATTGGACACGATCATTTGGCTTCCACCAAGAAACCACAAAACAAACCCTACGCATCATACAATAGGACCAACATGTCAATTGGTTAATTATAACAATTAGTACACAAAAAGCGCTCAAAACCTATTAAAAATAGGGTTCAAAATAGCACTTTTTGGGCACTAATCAATTTATAATTTTAATTAATTAGTTGTAGTAATTTGTTCCCTTAGAGACTCGTGTTAAATTGCCTTATATGCAAATCTCACATCGGTTAAAAAGTGGGTTTGCTTTTACCTCCTAACCTATAAAAGGGTTTTTTCCTTTTTGTAATATTTACACATTTCCCCCTCTCTACTTTGAGTATTTGTAGTATTGTCCAAATTGCTTGGGTATTTACTTTTTGGTCTAATTTCTTAGGAAATTGATTTGTGGCTCAAAGTTTGTAATTCTCTTGGATTAGTGGAAGTTTTTCGATGGTGCCCAAGGACATAGGTATTTATACCGAACCTCATTAAATTTCTTATGTTCCCTTTCGTTTTCTATCTTTAGTTATTCTACTTGGTGCATTATTTGGTGCATTAGTACAACAATTGGTATTAGAGCTTTAGGTTCTTTTATAAGTATGCTTTGTGGTTGCGGCTTAGCCCGATTTTCCATATCAAAAATTTGCCCTTTAACTATTTATAGTTGAAATTTGTTCAAGTGAAGTTCTAAGTATGCTCTATGGCTGCAGCATAGCCCAATCTTCCACATCATAAATTTGTTCTTGAACTGTTGACAATTGAAATCCGTTCAAGAGAAGCTCCATTGTCTGGAATATCTGGGGAAGTTCTGTTTAAGAAGATTTGTATTTTGACACCATTTGAACCAATCTAGCCTTTCCTGAGAACTTTTGTTATGTCTAAGGAGACTGATCTAAGTGGGACTGTGGTGATCAATTCAATCTTTCCTGGGAACTATCCTAACATTTGCAGACATAGTTGTGGAAATAGGACAGAATTTGGGTTAAAAACAATGATCATGTACAAATGCAAAAGTAGATGTTGAAAATTTTGATGTATTTAAATAATTTCGACTATATGTGAGGACATGAAGGATGCACCAGAGACGTGCTAGGGATTTGAATCAGTTTGAAAGAAACAAAGACCAAATGATACCTGTGAGAGTGAGTAAGAAAGGCTCAACATAAAAACTTGTGGGTTGCCGTTCTTGTTTGGCTAAAGAGTAAAGGTAAACGTTTCTACAAGAGACATATGTCTATAGTTTTTGGAAGGCACTAGAAAATAAATATATGAAGAAAAGTAATGAAAATCGGTTGTAACTGTTGAAGAGATTATTCCATCTCCAGATAAAATCAGGTACGAGACTTAGTTCCCATATTGATGAGTTTAATAAATTAATTGTAGATTTATCAAACTTAGATGAGACCTTCAAAGATGAATGTAAGGCTATATTATTGATCGTTCTTTCCCCATGAGTCGGACCATCTTTGTATTACCTTATCCATGGAAGGATAAAAACTCGTCTCTTTAAAGAAGTTTTGTTCTCAAGGTTGTTGAATTAAGGAAATTTAGAAGAAATATAAAAAACATCGATGTGTAACACCTCAAATATACCTAGTGCTGATTGTTTAGTATATTAAAAGTTAAATTAAATTCTTGGAAATAAAACAAGATATACTTGACCATTACTAAAGCCAAGGGTAAATATGTAATTTACCATTTGAGACTTGCTATAAGAGTAAAAGATAGGATGCCAAAATAGAAATTAATAAGAGATGGATTAAAGGCAACATGGAAAAGATGAAATATAAGTATAAGAGAATAAGGCTTAATGCAATTATGAAAAGTTAAAGTCAAAAATGGGTTTTTATTTGAGGGCCAACATGGCCTTAAGAAATCCATGTTTTAAAGACCAAACATTTGTCCTACTATCATTCTGGGAGAGGAGGAAAACGTGCAGAGAGAGAGAGTGAGAGCAAAAGAAGAAGAAGAGGAATAAGAGAAAAGAAGAAGGAGGAACTAAGATCAAAGGTATGGAACTTTAGTTTTTGTATGGAAACCGAATTCAAGTATGGATTTATAGAATCTAAGGCTTGGTTTAGTTAATAGCTTGTCTCCAAAAGAATTTTGTTAGAATCATTTGAACTTTGACTCTTTAAATTAGGTCAAAAGTCTCACATGGAACAAGGTAGTATAGAATCCTCTCGGGGTTGGATACATGTTAAATGAAAGGAATGGTTAGGCTTTGATCAAACTCCCTAACAAATCTTGGTACTTGGTGTGTATATGGGTGGTAACCCATATTAGAATGGTTTTGGGAGAAATTTATGAAAGATTTTGAAAGAATATAGAAATAGAAAGATGAATTGTATAGAAAAGAGATTCCAAAGTGAATTGTGAAATGGTTTTTGATGTGTTCTGAAGTGTGGAGTTGTTGGATATCAAAAACATGAAAAGGAGAGAAAACACACACCGGGCACTTTTCGATCTACCGGTAGAAGTTGGAACTTGTACCGGTAGAACTTCGGTTCCCGTCATTTTGGCCAAGTCCCACTGGTAGTTAAGTTCCACTGGCAGAACTTTGTTCTGGTCTTTCCTGTTCTGACCGCTTTTATATTTGGGCTACAACTGCCTCCATTTATCCTGATTTGAGATTCAAGGGCTACTTAAAACAGACTTTGAGAACAAAACATATTAATAAGTGATTTCCAATTCTGATCCTAAGTGGCCCAAAATACACTCTCTCCACAAAGTGGGGCCATGTCTGCCAAATTCCTGCATCCATTGAACATAGAGTAGTCCGAGTTGGGTCGATCGCACCCTGAGTCTCGGTGCTCGAATTGGTGATCTGCAGTTGGAATAGAACCCTTAGCACCTTAGCTTTAAATAGCACAAGGACCTATTGTCAAAATATGAAGTTAAGCATCTCGGAAAATGAGTACATAAACTGTTCCTAGAAAAATTTCCAGAATGGACTACATACAAAATGCTATAACTTTAGTTTGAAGGATCATTGGATTGATTCCACTCTAACAAACTGATTCATAAAGAATGAATATATGAATGAGGTGTGATTCAGATAGACATCAGTACTTTCCTAAGTATATGAAGTGCTATATGTAATAGCTATGAAACAAGGAAATATAGAAATGCATATGTATAGATATGTTCATAAAACATGAATATGATAGGTATATAAGCCAAATGATATGAATATGATATGAACAGAATATGTCATAAGATATGATAGCTAGCACACAAATGATAGAAATATAGAAAGTATGAATAGATAGACATGACAAGAATACGTAATGATAGGAATATATGATAGTTATAATTTAAATGAATAAATGGAACATGCTAGGAACACATGATAGGAATATGTAAATGCTAAGACCAATAGAGATAAGCAAAGCTGACAAAGCATAGAAATGAGTACATGTGCATGAATGATAGGTACATGTATGAATATATGAATGAGTAAAAGTATACATGATAGGAATATAGAAAGTACAAGAATAGTTAAATCATGATAGAAATGTATAAATGTTATAATGCATGACTGATATAAAGAGATATGAATATAGAAAGCTATATATGAATATATGATTACAAGAAAGGTACAGACACTCCATGAAATACGACACAAAACTAACGATAAAAGATATTTAACATATGTATATATATATAGATATATGAGAGCAACAAGAATATGAAACTACAGATATAGAGAACTAATACAAAGTAAAGTGACATAGGTATATAAGGTGTATTACAATTATGATAACAATAGTTATTCATGCTTATGAGATATAAAAATGTAAAATGACAAAGCCGATTATTCGCTAGAACTGTAGATGGATAGGATAGGCATGCCTATAGGGAAGATACAGATGCCGCGAAGATATTCATAGATGATATTTGAGGTTCGTTGTCAACATGATGATAGGATCCCGTTTGACTGGGGTGGCCCCAGCAAGGGTCATCAATAGACCAAATCATCGCCTCGCATGTTGATAGTACTTTGCACACACGTAAATCACTGCCTCAGATGTGCTGATAGTACTTTTTAAAACACAGATGTAGATCACGCGTAGAAGATAGTACCTTCGGGTACACATAGTTTCCCGAATCCGCTTCTAAGGTATTTGCAGACATGAAACCAAAAAGGAAATGATATGTATAAAATATATGACATGATATGAGAAGCATAGCATCAAGTTATACATGAAAGTACAGACAATTATAAGAACAAGTAGTACAATATAAATTGATATGAAAATAAGTATATGAACACAAGAAAAGTAATAAAAGTATACAAAAGCACAAAGTATAGGATAGATAGACTAAGAACGTACAAATGTATATGAAGTATAGGAATAGTACAGATAATGTGATATGAAAAGAAGATGAACACCTATAATACAGGAAATATACAATAGTACAAGGAGTCTTGAAAGTAGAAAATGCAATAAATCATAGAAACTAAGAAAGGAATGAAAAAGACTATAGACTAGAGACATGCTATATGTAACTTGACAAAATAGGAACATTGAAAAAGACATATAACAAAGCGTGAAGAAAGATGAACCACAGGGATCAGTATAGGAATATACTAAATTACTCAAAAATTGGGAATCTGAAAAGTACTAAATAAAGGGAGTACTAAGACATAGACATAATAGAAAAGAATATTGACATACAATGAGATATGATGATAGGAATTACGTTATAGAAATATGTTTGAGATATATAAATGCATATGCTTATAAGCTTGTGACGAGTGTAATTAGATTTGTGTATGGCCATCAGTTCCACTAAGCGTAAAAACATAAATTAATTGATCAGGTGAGTCTGAGACAAGGATGAAGGACGGGACATTTCCATAATAAGAAGGCAGGCTGGAAGATATGTCTGCTCTGTGTTGCTTCATAATCGATCATGGTTTTATCATGAAATTTTAAATGTAGAGTAAATGGGACTTTAGTATATTCTATTATATAAAACTGATGGATTCCTAGTTGATGGGATTTCTTTGTATATAATAAAATGGTTTTTTATTTATTAGTGAAATTGTTTGTTGCTTTTGATAGTCCTGATCTGACTCTGATAAGAACATGTCTGATAGAAAATTCCAAATCATCTCCTGTTATAAGTATAGATAGCATATGCCCCGGACTTAGTTTGGATCTTTTAATCAGATGAGGCTGGGATGAAAGGCATGTGAGATGAGTCGGTGTAGCTTGTGCAATGGGAGATTGTAGTGGGTCCTAAACTCCATCTATTTTAATCCATTTTTCTAGCATATTTCTAGAAGTTTTTATGAGTTCGTTTTTTGCTAGAGTGGAGATATTTCACAACTTTATTTCACCGGATTAATGAAAAGGAGATCCATTCACAGCAAAAATAAGCGGAAAATTGTTTGGTGGGAGTTCTGCAGAATTACAGTTTAAAATGTTGTGAGTCCCAAACATAACTAGCAGGTTATATGGCAGCCGGGATCTAAACTGACTCAATAAAAATGAAGAATTTGTGCTGACATAATTTGAATCTGGCGTGTTTCTATCAGCGGCAGTGGGTTGTGTGTTTGTTAAGTGGAGGTGGCCCAAAGATAATCTCCCGACATTTATAATAAATCATGGCCACTAATCAAGCATGGCAGTAGAGCTCCTTGTAGTATCTTAACAACTTTCGTGACATAAGGTTAGGGTGTTTGAAAATATGTGACAAAAGACAGATATGTCACGACCTGAAATCCGTTCGGCTTTGGAAGGCGAAGACCTGTAATAATAGAAGTTTTATATACATGAGAAAATACGCCATAATGAAACCAGTCGAGACCATTATTACTGTGATGATTTTTATATCTTCTGATAAACTTATTTCAGCTTATGACAAGACCAGGAAGTAGATTATTTGTCATGATAGAGAAAACTACGTCCACGACTACAACGTTGATTACGTGATAAAGGATAGAAAGACATGTGACAGAAAATTTTCAAGTCGTGATAAACTGTTATGAGGTTAAATCAGCTTTCTGTTAAAGCAAGATGGTTCTTTATCGACCTTAAGTTGAAGATGCGGGCTTTACTGACCCGATTTCGCAATAATTACGATAAACGTTTGACATGATAAGACCAGAATTATTTTCATGACATAAGAAAACGCTCAATGAACATGACATTAGGTGACGATGAAGGAAAAGAAGACTTTAATGGCGACGCCGGGTACCCAAGTCACGGCAAACTGAGAGGTTGAAATGGCTTCTTTGGCGACAGGCGTTCTTTATTAAATGGTAGAAGTTGAGAAAGATCCCATGAAACTTATGTTGTACGACACGAAAACTTATGTTGTGACGATGAAAACAAGGTAAAAATCTATCGCGACAAAAGAAGATTATGTGACAATAAAAATTAGCTGAAGTAAATTTCTATGGCGGAAGATTTTATGTCGGCGAGAAAATGCGGAAGAGACATAGAACCCGGCTGAACTTCCGTATGCCGCTCACAAGACTTTAATGTTGCAGCAAATAGTTCATCCGGTGACGAGGATCGAGGATGATTGTCGCATGACAAAGAAAAGTCACGTCACGACAACGAACCCGAAGCAACTACAGAAGCTGCATTTGCAACCAATCTTTACTGATTAAACAAAGGTTTGAAAAGAACCCTGAGAAGAATCATGCGCAACACTCCTTTGCTATGTCGCGATAATGGATAAAGGCTGAAACAAAATTCTTTGTCTGACAAGCCGGAAGATAGGTCATGGCATAAAGAAGCGGAAGACTACAGAGCTTCTGTCGCTGACACAAAATTCCTAATATCCTTTTACACAAGCGGTCACGTGAGAAACTCAGTAAACGAATTTTTCTATCATGACCTGCTATTATTCAGAGTATTCAAGCTCTAAGGTATCGAAGCGTCACGACTAAGAAACTCTGGTCACGACATCAATGGTTAATATCAGTAGGAATTGTATTGACATTTATACCAAAAATTATCTCCACGACATGATTCGAAGAAGCATAAAAATTATGCAATGAAGCTTTTCACCACGTGAATGCAAGGCGAACATAGGTGAGAAACTATCTTTGTGATAAAATTTTCTATATTAAATGCTATAATTGGGCTTCATAATTTTGGGGATCCATAATTTGTATTCCTAAGTCACGACATATTGAAAATCTATAAATAGACTCATCTAGGGCATTAATGTTTATTAGAAACAAGAACTTACGGTATTTGGAGACTCTTAGTATATTATCTTTCTTCTTTTCTTTTTGTTTTTAGAGTAGCTTTTAGCTAGTTCTTTTTGAGGATTAATTGTAATCTGGTGTGAGTTTAGAAATTGGGTTACATTTAACTAAAATTACATTTTCATTCTTGTCTAATTAAATGATTTGGAAATTTTAAAGTTCATTTATTTCGGTTCATTGCAATTTCAATGGAATTTACCTTATCAATTGTATTATTGTTATTTGTGATCTAAGCTTTGAAAAATAAGCTCCCATCACAGGAATGGATCGATGTTGATTATTATTTTTTGCTCAACTTGAAGAAGGTCCTTAGTTCAAATGTTTGGATTTATTTTAATTTAATTATTGTTCTTGAAGCTACTTGTTGGAATGTTAGTGGGCGTTATTACAGAAAATGATTATCTTGCTGGTTTCTAGGAAGCCCTCTAAGTGACACAGAGATGGAGATTCCTGATAGTGTGGAGCAATTACTTAGGGGTATGTTAGACAAATATTATGGAACTACTAAACTCTGAAAGATCACTTAGATAGATCACTAACTTACTCATGGTGTGAGGATAGTTGGATGATGTATCAATTTAATTGATCGAGGTTCCTCTTAATACAGTGAGAGAATCTGTCTGGGTGCTTTGGCATAGATCACAATCAAGGAAATAGAAATCTTATCCAAATTAGATGGATGAGTTGCAATTGGGTGGAGAAGGCTTACCATTCTCTATACATAGGGGAAAAGTCTTTAATCCTAAACCCGGGTGTAGTGATTATGTGAGGAAAACACCCGAGATCTTAGAAAGGGTTCTATTCTACAAGTAAACTAATTAAAACCCCATGTCAGAAGGAATATGGATCTCTAATTAATAGTGAAATGTATGGTTTTATGGAAATCCAAACTATACTACCTTGCATCTTTGACAAGTTCGAGATTTCAAGTAACAATAGTTTATTATGTTTTGGAAAATGATGCGAGAAATATATTGTACAGCGATCTATTTCCCAGTGTTACTTTACCCAATGAACTTACCAATCCCTTTATTTGAATTCTCTACATGTAGTTATAGAATTTTATCTAGTTTTTCCTTTTGCTTTAGTTTAAAACCCAATCATTTTCTAAATTTTGAAGTTCAAAAAGTAAGGATCTTTAGTAGATGGGGTACTTGATCTTTAGATTTATCATCAATCCTCGTGGGAATGATATCTAGACTTAAATCCATTTTATTACTTGTATGACCTGTGCACTTGCAGTGATTTAGACCAAAATCAATTTTAATGGGTCCCTTTTTCAAAAAGGGCTAAACACATATTTTTATCAAATTTAGTCAAACAAGTTTTATGGCATTCCAGCTGAGGACTGAAAAGTCTTTGGATGGAATTGTTAATTACTTCATCAGATTTGGTCTATGTTTAAAAATCAGTCAATCAGAGGGCGTAGTCAAAATAAGAAATGGGGAAATAAGGAAAGGTGAGATCAAAGAATAGACTAGAAAAAATATTGTCCTAAGTTGAAAAACAAAGATAAGGGCAAGGTTATTTATGATACTTGTGTCATTGAGCGTGGGGGTGACTCTAATGATTCTAAGTTCTATTTAGTTGGTCATCAAACTACTGCTATTTTGATTAATGGATTTTGGATTCGAGTTGTACCTATCATGTAACACCTCAAATTATATCCTGACAGTTTTATAACATGTTTTGGGTATAATAAAAGTAAATGTATATTTTGCCGGAATAAAATAATGCTAAAAAGAAAATTTTGAAAACCCGGAATTTATACGAAAGACAAGGGTAAATTGGTCATTCACCAATTTAGGACCCAAGGTCATAATTTAAGAAGATTAAGAGGCAAAGTGGAATTAACATATATTATGTAGTGCAAATAATTGAGTGATGGAGGGCTAAAGTGCAAATAAAGGAAAAATTAACTATAAATAGGAGGTGAGAGCAAAAATATCTCATCTTTGGTCTCATTTTTGGAGAGCAAACTTGAAGAGGAAGAGTAGAAGATAAGGGAATAGGAAGAGGAAGAGGAAGAAGAAGAGGATCCAAGAAAGGTAAGGATTTCTATGATTTTTGGTATGGAAGTCTAGTTTTTGTATGGAATTAGTATGGTTTTGGGTATGAAACTAAGAGTTTTGTATGGGTTGTATGCATTCAAATATGGAATTTGTCTAAAATGTATGGATACATGTTTGGGATGTATGTATTCTTGTAGAAACCTAACCCTAACCCCCTTCTTTGATGAATTTTGGGTTTAATTAAACCCTAATTGGTAGAAGATATGTAAATATAGGTATGGATGTTCTTTTCTAGGGTTTTTGAGGAAACTGCTCTATCCTAAATTGAGGCGTGTTACGGGTTTGGGGAGGAAGGCAAGATTTGTTTAAGATATGTATCAAGGAAGTCCCTTGAGTTGATTATAGTCCATAAGAAGTGTTTAGAGAATTTTAGAGTGAGTTTTGGGGATTTTTGGAATGAAAAAGGCCAGGCAGAAAAAGTGGGGAAAATGTTCTGGCACGCCTAGGCGTGGAATGCTGTTCACCAGGCAGATTTTCTGCTTTATCTAGCTTCCGGACCCGGTCCATGGCTTCTTCAATCAAGTCGATTTGAGTGTTCTTAGACTCTATGGAAAGCCCTTTGAGTATAGAATCTATCCATATATAGATTTATATAATATTGAGCTTATAGTACACCCGAAAATGACAAAAGACAGTGGCTGCTACTGCTGCTGCAAGTTGCTGATTTTCTTCACGGCTTGCAACTTGCACAACTCCTTCGTTAGGACTCCGTTATGGGTATTCTTGGACTCTATGGAAAGACATTTGAGTCTAGAATCTATCCATATATATATTGATATAATATTGAGCTTATAGTACACCTAAAAATGACAAAAGACAGTGGCAGCTGCTGCTGCAAGTCTTTATAGTTCGTGATTTTAACTTCACGGCTCGCGAGCTTGCACGCCAACTCGCTGTTAGGACTCCGTTATGGGGTATTCTTAGATTCTATGGAAAGCTCATTGAGTCTAGAATCTAACCATATGCTGTTTAATGACATTTAGTTGCTACTGTATCTTGTCCTGAAAATTGGTGTACCAAGTGTACTAATCGGCAGTTAAGTTAATTAGAATACATGATGAAAGGATGTAGATATGAACAAAAATAGCAATATATGTAGATTTGATATGTAAAAGAGTATAGATAAGAAAATGCCTGCAGTGTCAGGAAGAGTCTACATTACGTACTCCCTACGGGAGATAGAGACCCAGTCACGATAAAAATCTGAAAGCGATACAAGTATAAGATGTATAGTTATATGTCATAAGATATATTCAAAAGATACGATAAGTATTATATGAAGATATAAAGATGTTACAAGTAGATGACATGATATGAATATAAAAGTATATGATATGAATATATGATTGTCATACATATACTTGAATAGATGGAACATGATAGGAACACATGAATGAGTAAGCATACATGATAGAAATATAGAAAGTACATGAATAGCTAAATCATGATAAAAGCATAAGGATATGATGCATAAATGATATAAGGGATATGAATAGATAAAAGATATATATGAATATATGAATACAAGAGTGCATAGATGCATTCATGATATATGATAGGATTACATATATGATCACGAAGACAAAACTAAATGATAGAAAAGATATGAATATATCACGTATTGTAAAGGAAATATGAGAACAACAATGCGAAGCTAAGAAATATGTGAAGATATTCACGGACGAAATAAATAATAGTGTATATCTCATCAGCATACATGATAACAATAATTATTCATGTAAGATGAGATATGTCCAATGTAATAAAATGGTTAATACGCTTAGAGCACGGTGGGGGATAGATGGGCATGCTGATAGGGAAGAACTGGTCTACGACATGCGATCAATTGACCTAGTTTAGGTCATTCTGGCGCGCCGTCTTATAGATGGTCATTGTCTCGTACAATGATAACAACGCAACCAGACCTTATAGTTTCCTTTATCAGCCAAGGTTTATGCGAGGCATGAAAAGCAATAAAACAAATAATTTGAATATGACATGTGAAAGATATGATATGATAGAAACATAGCTCTTATGTGATGATAAGTTCTATAACATGTTTATGATCCGATATATTATGAAATGTCTCCCAAAATATAATAATCTATGAATTTAATATGATAATACAATATATGAAAAGTACAAGATGACAGTATATGAAATATGACAGTATATGAAAAGTACATAGTACATAAAATAGTACATGAATACAGTATATGGAAAGTACAAAGTCTGATTACGAAAAGTATATGAACAAGAAATTTTGAACATGAAAGAAAGTAATATGAAAGTATAATAAAAACGGTATATGAAAATAGTATGAGCAGTACATGAAACAGTACATGAATACAGTATATGAAATTAGTATATGACAGTACATGATAACGATGCAGTAAGCGATACACGATGACGATTACATGATAGCAGTACATAGAAAATAGAGAACACTAACAAATGGTATAGTATATAACCATGAAGAGCGTAATATATGTATACGAATATGACATGCACAAAATAGGATATGTAATATGAACCATTAGAAGATAATATATCAAATGATAAAGTACTAGAATGAAAATAAATTATATGAAAGATTTATATGTCAAACGTCACATGATAGAAGTGTATGTTATATGAAAATGATAAGATAAGTGTATTTGTTGAGACGATCATAGTTATTAATTAGTCCGCATATATATTTCCCACTAAAGGCGTAAAGCTTAGCACGGGTTTAATCAGGTGTAGGTACGAAGCTTGAAGACAGGATAGAGGAGCGGGACATCCCACATCGACAAGCGGGCGGCTTAGAGATAGGTGCTCACCGCATTCCTTCCGCAATATCTGTATTTTTGGAAGAGGTATAAGTTTTGTATATTGAGAAGTAATGGGACTCAGTGTATAGAACATGAATACCACTACAGTGGTACTTATAATGTAAATGTAAATGTTTTCTTTATTTGTGAAAGGGAAGGTAGAGTTCTGAGGTCAGTTCAACACAGTGTTGCGCACCCATTAGCCGCCCAGGCGAGGGTGGGGGCGTGACATATCATATGTGTCCACATAAGGAATGGTTCTTCAGTTTTGAAGAAGTTGATGGTGGAGTTGTTTATATGGATAGTGGTGATGTTAGCTATATCACTGGGATGGGTTCAATCCAGTTGAGGAATCATGATAGATCAACTAGAGTTCTGACAAATGTTCGGTATGTACCGAAGTTGAAAAAGAATCTTATCTCTTTTGGGACCTTAGAATCTAAAGGCCTTGTCATGATTATTCGAGATGGAGTTTTAAAATTCATTTCAAGCACTCTTATGGTTATGAAAGGCACAAAAAGAAATATCTTGTATTACTATAATGGTAGTATAATGACTAGAGTAGTAGCCACAGTTTCTAGTAATGATAAAGATTCAGAGATTACAAATGTGTGGCATAGATGTTTGGGGCATGCAGGTGAGAGAGCCTTACTCACTTTGGTGAAACGAGGCTTACTGAAGGGAGCGAAGACATGTAAGCTAGAATTTTGTGAGCACTGTGTTATGGGAAAGAAAATGAGAGTGAAATTTGGTACTGCTATTCATAATACCAAGGGAATTCTTGACTAAGTTCACTCATATGTATGGGGACCTACCAAGAGTGCATCTATGGGAGGTAGACACTACTTTGTTACTTTTGTTGATGACTTTTCCAAAAGAACTTGGGTATATGTTATGAAGAGTAAGAGTGATGTATTTAATGTTTTCCTAAAATCGAAAAATATGGCTGAAACATAAACTGGGAAGAAGATCAAGCATCTCATAATAGATAATGGTGGTGAGTTTTGCTATGATCAGTTTTTGAAATTGTGTCAAGATGAGGGTATTGTATGTCACTTTACTATCAGAGATACACCACATCAGAATGGGGTGCCAGAACGCATGAATCAGACATTGTTGGAGAAAGTTCGATTTATGTTGTCCAATGCTAGGTTAGGCAAGGAATTTTTGGTTGAGGTTGTGACTTGTGCATGTCATCTCATCAATCGTCTACCTTCAACTGCTATTAATGATAGAATTCCATTGGAGGTATGGTCTGGACAACCTGTTTATGATTATGATTCTTTCCATGTTTTTGGTTCTATTGCATACTATCATGTGAAAGAATCTAAGTTGTGTCCAAGAGCCAAGAAAGCAATATTCTTAGGTTTCTCTTCAGGAATTAAAGGATATCGCCTCTACTGTCCTAATTCAAAAAAGATTGTATTAAATAGAGATGCGACATTCGATGAGTCTTCAATGTTGAAGAATTGGAAAATCGAACAAAGGAAAATAGTATTCCGTAGCAAGTGGAGCATAGTTAGCAACGACTTGAATTTGAAATAACAAAGTTGCATCCAAATCGATTTGTTGAGACAAATGTTGGTAATCTTGTGATTGAGAAGGACTTGAGAGATGGTGGAGAAGGTTCTGCTCAAGAATCATAACAACAACATGAATCTATTGCAGTTAATAAGCCAAGACGTGAGATACGCAAACCTACTTGATATAATGATACAATGGCTTATGCACTTCCAATTGTGGACGATGATGTCCTTTCCACTCATAAAGAGGCAGTCATGTGTTCTGAAGAAAATAAGTGGAAGACAACTATGGAAAAGGAGATGCAGTCCATTCAAAATAATGAAACTTAGGGGTTTGCTCAACTACCTAAGGGTAAGAAGGCAATTGGGTGCAAAATGGATATATACAAAGAAAGAAGGATTTCTTGACAAGTATGATGTTTGCTATAAGGCAAGGCTGGTGGCTAAAGGCTATGCTCAGAAGGAAGGAATTGACTACAATGAGATATTTTCTCCAGTTGTGAAACATTCTTCCATTAGAATTTTGTTAGCCTTGGTAGCTCAGACGAATATGGAACTAGTTCAACTTGATGTGAACACAGCTTTTTTACATGGTGACTTAGAAGAGGAAATCTATATGACTCAGCTAGAGGGATTCAAAGCTATTGTTAAAGAAGATATGGTTTGCAAACTGAAAAGATCGCTTTATGGTTTGAAGCAATCTCAAAGGTAGTGGTATAAGCGATTTGATCAGTTCATGATTGGTTAGAGGTACACTAGAAGTAAATTTGATAATTGTGTGTATTTTTTTAGGCTACATGATGGCTCTTTCATTTATCTACTCTTGTATGTTGATGATATGTTGATAACTTTGAAGAATGTCGAAGAAATTGAGAAATTAAAGACTCTGCTGAATCAAGAGTTTGAAATGAAATATTTGGGTGAGGCAAAGAAAATACTAGGTATGGAGATTACTAGAGATAGAGGAGGCGAAATTTGTTTGACTAAAAAGCAATATCTGAAGAACGTATTACAATGTTTCGACATTTCAGAGAAGTCAAAACATGTAAGTACTCCACTTGCTCCTCATGAAACTACAGTGCGTCTTTATTGCTCTAGTTCATATGAGGAACAGAACCTAACATGTCTCGAGTTCCATAAGCTAATGTTGTTGGTAGTCTAATGTATGTTATGGTGTGTATGAGACTAGACGTTTCACATGCAGTTGGACTAGTGAGTAGGTATATGCATGATCCTGGTAAAGGACATTAGTAGGTAGTGAAATGGATCCTACGGTACTTGTTGAAAATCGGAGATGTTGGCTTAGTCTTTAAGCGAGATGATACATGTAATCAATATGCTATTAGCTATGTGGATTCAAATTATGTTGGTGACTTGAATAAACGGCAATCGACAACCGGTTATGTGTTTACTCTCAGGAGCACTAGTGGGTTGGAAGTCTACTTTATAATCTACAGTTGTTTTGTCTACTACTGAAGCAAAGTACATGGCATTGATCGAGGCTGTGAAGGAGGGTATTTGATTAGGAAGACTACTGGATGAATTAGGGGTTGGTCATAAGCAAATCTCTATTTATTCTGATAGTTAGAGTGCTATTTATTTAGCAAAGAATCTAGTGTTTCATGTTCGTACGAAGCATTTTGATGTTTGTTATCATTTTGTACTGGAGATTATTAGTGAAGGATGAATCTTACTTCAAAAGATTAGGCCTGCCGAGAATCCCACACATATGTTGACTAAGGTGGTGACAACGATCAAGTTCAATCATTGTTTGGACTTGATCAACAATGCGAAAGTTTAACTGTGTTGTTGAGAGCATTTGGAGGCATTGCTACTTTCATCATAAAAGATAAGTTTCAAGGTATGATTGGCATATTCGTGAAGGTGGAGATTTGTTAATTTGTCTTATATGCAAATCCCATATCGGTTAAAAAGTGGGTTTGCTTTTACCTCCTAGCCTATAAAAGGGCTTTTCCTCTTTGTAATATTTACACCTTTCCCCCTCTCTACTTTGAGTATTTGTAGTATTGTTCAAATTGCTCGGGTATTTACTTTTTGGCTCAATTTCATAGGAATTTGAATTGTCACTCAAAGTTTGTAATTATCTTCAATAAGTGGAAGTTTTTCGACAGCACTCAAGGACGTAGGTATTTATACCGAAGCTCGTTAAATTTCTTGTGTTCTCTTTCGTTTTCTATCTTTAGTTATTCTACTTGTTGCATTATTTAGTGCATTAGCACAACAACTCGAACCTAGTTCTTCACTATGCCCTGTCCAACCCTTTAACCATTGAGTCGGGCCTCATTAGTAATTAATTATTTTTTTTTAAAGCTAACTATTTTTAATATAATGTAGTAAACTATCCCTAGTAGGACTCAAACCCCTATGCTTTAACCAATTGAGCTAGGCATGTGGACACAATTAATTAATTTGTTAAACATTCATATTTAAAGTATTACAAAAATATAAAATAAATATAAATATATTTGTTATAAAAATTGATTTGTGAGTGTAAAGTCATAATTAATTGTAAAATTAAATTTTTCTAAATATGAGTAAATGAGGTTAAGGATATTTAAAATTAAAAATAAAATAAATTATCTATTTTAACTTAATATTTAAAGTTACTTCTGAGTTTAAGTTATAATATTAATTTATTTTATGAATTATATTTTATTTAGTTAATAACTTAAAGCCATAGTAAATTATTAAATTAATATAAAAAGCACCTCGTAAGTGACTGACTACTGAGCAGTCAATTGACGTATCTATCATTAATGTTTTAAAAATTGGACCGGACGATGAATCGGAAAAGTTACCAATTCAAGGTTCATTAATCAAACCGACGGTCGAATCGTAGTCAAACTAGTAACGTAATAAATATATAATTTGTGTTTTATTTAAATTTAAAATCATTTTAAAATATATAATTAATTATAGTTAAGATATTATTTATCTTAATTTTATATAAATTTAGATTTTCAAATTTATTATGTATCTATTATATATATATATATATGTATATATATATATATATATATATAATATTTAAATATAAAAATATATTTAAAATAGAAGAAAATCATGAATATAAATTCATATTAAATCAATATTTATATAAATATATCATGTTTTTTTAAGGAATATAAATATATAATGTTAATTTAGTTAGTTTCTTTTTTGAAACAATTTAGTTAGTTTATTAAATCAATGTGATGTTAATTTATTAAAATTTTATGCAATTAAAACGGTAGTCACTACAGTAGCTTAGTGGCGTGATTTATATTAAATGAATATTATATAATGCATATCTGTTACAATTTTTTATAATTAAATATAGTGGCACAACAGTCTAAGCATCCAATCCTAGTTAGCTTTTTCAGTTTTCTTCAAGCATGTTGAATTCTTGACTTTCAATAGTTGGCTTTTGCTCCACTCATAATACCAATCCCATATCGGTAATGAGTGGGAAAGAAAATGGGTTTTTGAATCAGTACGATAACAAGACGCTCCATGGCATGGGCTGAGCCAGACAATGTAAGAAGGGTCATTTGGTTGAATGTTTTAGGAGCCCTTTAAAAGTCAATTTTGTTGGAAACCCACACCTTGATCAAACCGTTTGGTTCCCGAAAAAACGCATGGCTCGAGCAATTCATCGGCTCAACCAACGGTTTGAGCAGTTTCCTACTCGTTTGATGTTTAAACGATTTTAAGGGAGGATCAGACCGGAAAATTGACCGATTGATCTAGTCCAGTTTTTTAAAACATTGTCTACAAGAGTATATGCAAATTTAATTATCTAAAATCTTTCTTTTATGTTCCAATGTTTTAAAAATCGAACCGGTTGAGCCATCGATCAATCACCAATCCGGTCCGATTTAGCCAATTGAGCCATATGAGATTTGAACCAATATTGAAGTGGGTAAACCGATGGTAAAATCGGATGGATCAGACGATTCACATCTTTTTTTTTAATGTAAAACGACGTCGTTTTACTAGAGTACTGTTCCAATCTCCATGCTCTCTCACCTCTTATCAATGCTTTACTATCATTGTTGAACCTTCTTGTCAAATCAAAGTTGCTGCAGTCGGGTTGTTGTCGCCGGACAAGCTTCCACAAGATCCTCTCCATTTTTTCCGTTGGATCCTTGGCAATCGTCTTCCCATATATATGATTTAATACTATTTTTATTTCTAAAATAATATTTTTATTTTTAAAATCTAGGAAAAATCTGGAGCATAATCAAGCGAATATAGGATATGGAGACAAATCGGGTCAATTAATTTGGGAGCTTCTCTAAAAAATGTGGAAACTCATATGGGACAATTGGCACAATCTTTGAGAGAAAACCCTCAAAATCCTTTCCAAGTGATACGAGAGAGAAAAAACCACAGAAAACAATGCCATGGTTGTGACACCCAAGGAGTGGAAGAGCTTGATAGACTAAAAGATCGAAGATGATGAAAAGCAAGTGGATCAGAAAAATCTGGAAGTTGAAGAGAAGATGGAAGCTGAGAATGATAAAGAGGGAGTTGAGTTGAACAAAAAAGGAAAGAAGCAAAAATCTAATGAAGTTGTTCCGGGAAGAATGACTTTTCCCGATAACCCTCCCTTATATACTCCACCCTTGCCTTTTCCCTAAATATTCTGAAAAACCAAGTTAGATTAGCAATTTGCTAAGTTTTTGAACATGTTTAAGAAACTTGAGATAAACATTCTGTTTGCCGATGTTTTAGCCCAAATGCCTAATTATGTAAAATTTATGAAGGAGATAATGAGCAATAAGAAAAAGTTAGAGGCATATGGGATAGTGAACTTATCTGAAAATTGCAATGCAATCATTCAAAAGAAGCTTCCCAAAAACTCAAAGATCCGAGTTTCACTATCCCTTGCATCATTGGGGAGTGTACATTCAGCAAGGCACTTTGTGATCTTGGGGCGAGCATAAATTTGATGCCATTCTCAGTGGCTAAAAAGTTGAATTTGGGGGAAATTACACCTATAGCTCTATCACTTCAAATGGCGGATAGATTACTGACTTTTCTAAAGGGTATTATTAAAGATGTTTTGGTTAAGGTCGATAAATTCGTTTTTCCTGTGGACTTTGTGGTGTTAGACATGGATGAAGATAGAGAGGCACCGATAATATTGGGAAGACCGTTTCTTGCCACTGGTCAAGCACAAATCGATGTGAAGAATAGGGAATTAACACTAAGAGTGGGTGAAGACCAAGTGAAGTTCAATTTGTATAAAAGCGTGGAATTCCCGAGTGATGTAAATACAAGTTTCATGAGGATTGACAGCTTGATTCCTTTGCAAGATAATTTGCTATATGATTTTGGGAAAAGAAATCCACTTGAGCGATGCTTAAGAAAGTCGCTTACCACAGCAGAATTAGATTGTGAAGATCTATCATCTACTCCATAATTGATTGAAACAATACTTGCTCTTGAAACAAGTGAAGAAGAACCTATTTTAGAAGAAGAGAAAAAGCCCCCGGATGGATTAGTGTTGAAAGAATTACCAAAGGGTCTCAAATATGCATTTTTGGGAAAGGATGATACAATGCCGGTGATTATTTCTTCAGAGCTGGACAAGGATATGGAAATTAAAATGTTGGGTGTTCTTGAAAAGAATTTGGAGGCATCTGCTTGGTCCATAGAGGACATAAAAGGAATCAGTCCCTCCATTTGTATGCACAAAATTTTGACGAAAGAAGAAAATGTTCCATCCATTGAGCATCAAAGGCGGTTAAACCCCGTAATGAAGGAAGTTGTGAAAAAGGAAGTTCTGAAGTGGCTCCAAGCTGGATTCATTTATGCCATCTCCGACAGCCCTTAGGTGAGCCCTGTGTAAGAGGAGGTATACTGTGGTTCAAAATGAAAAAGATGGGCTTCTATCCACCAGTACAATTACGGGTTGGCGAATATGCATTGATTATCAAAAGCTCAACAAGGCAACAAGGAAGACTCACTATCAACTACCCTTCTTCGATCAGATGTTGGATAGACTTGTTGGTCATTCACACTATTGCCTCTTAGATGGTTATTTGAGATACAATCAGATTATGATAAATCCAAAAGACAAAAAAATGAAGACTTTCACCTATCCATATGGAACATTTGCTTTCAAAAGAATGTCGTTTGAACTGTGTAATGCTCCTGCTACATTTCAGAGACGTATGACTACCATTTTTTCAGATTTGATAGAAAACATCATGGAAGTCTTCATGGATGATTTTTCAGTGTATGGGTGTTCATTTGATAATTGCCTTAACAATCTTGAAGTGGTTTAAAAAGATGTAGAGAGAAAAATCTGGTATTTAATTGGGAAAAATGTCACTTCATGGTGCAAGAGGGTATTGTGCTAGGACACCTCATTTCTTCAAAAGGGTTGGAAGTTGATAAAGCAAAAATATCCACCATCCAAACCCTTACCCCACCGACTACAATGCGAGGCATTCGTAGTTTCTTGGGACATGCAGGTTTTTATCGAAGATTCGTCGAAGACTTCTCGAAAATCGCAAAACCGCTATGTAAACTGTTGGAAAAAGATGTGATATTCAGTTTTGATGAATCTTGCATGACAACATTTAAGGAGATAAAGAATAAACTGATTAAGCACCCATTGTCGTTGCACCTAATTGGGGTGAGCCTTTTGAAATAATGTGCGATGCCAATGATTTTGCAGTTGGGGTTGTTTTAGGACAAAGGCAAAAGAACATCTTCAGGCCCATTTATTATGCAAGTAAAACTTTGAACAAGGCTCAGGAACACTACACAACTACAAAAAAAAAAAAAAAGATGTTACTAGTTGTGTATCCTTGTGACAAGTTCAGACCTTACATACTTGGCTCCAAAGTGCCTCTCTATACAGACCATGTAGCAATTAGATATCTCATGATGAAAAAGGATGTCAAATCGAGACTAATTCGATGGGTTTTATTGCTTCAAGAATTCGACATGGAAATCAAAGACAAAAAAGGAAGTGAAAATGTGGTTGTGGACCACTTATCTCGTTTGGAATACGATAAGGAAATTGAGGACTTCATGGAAATAAAGGAATCTTTCTCGGATGAAAAATTGCTGGTTATGGAAACCCACTTGCCTTGGTATGTAGATTTTGTGAACTACTGGCTTGTAATGTGTTGCCACCTGGGCTTAATTCTCAACATAAGAAGAAGTTCCTGCATGATGTCAAGTTTTATCAATGGGATGACCCATTGCTCTTCAAAAGATGCTCAGATCAAGTAATGAGAAGGTGTGTGCCTAAAGAGGAACATCATGAGATCCTATCCAAGTGCCATTCTTCCCTATATGGAGGACACTTTGGAAGTCAAAGAACAGCTCAAAAAGTGTTGCAATCTAGATTTTTCTAGCCTAGCTTATTCAAGATTTCTCATAGATGTGATAGATGTTAGAGAGTAGGCACCATTTCAAGAAGAAACGAAATGCCTCTAAACAACATTCTCGAAGTGGAAATTTTTTACGTATGGGGGATTGATTTCATGGGACCGTTCCCTCCTTCATTTGGAAATATGTACATCCTTCTTGTTATAGATCATGTGTCAAAGTGGGTAGAGGCGATTTCTACACAGAAAAATGATGCTAAAACAGTTGTGCAATTCGTTCACAAAAACATCTTCACCCGATTTGGCACTCCTCGATGGATTCTCAATGATGAAGGGTGCCATTTTTGTAATAAATTTTAAACTTCATTGAAAAGTATAATGGCAAGGGCATGCAAAGGGTCTCCCATATCACCCACAGTCCAATGGGCAAGCAAAAATTTCAAACAGAGAAATCAAGGGAATCTTGGAAAATATGTTGAGTTCGTCTAAGAAGGATTGGTCAAAGAAGTTAGATGATGCTTTATGGGCATATAGGACTACCTTCAAAACTCCAATTGGCATGTCCCCCTTTCGTTTGATCTATGGAAAACCTTGCCATTTGCCAGTGGAGTTAGAACACCGTGCAATGTGGGTGATCAAAAACCTGAACTTCAATCTCAAAGAAGCTAGTGAGAAAAGATTCTTCAACTAAGTGAACTTGAGGAATTGTGAAATGACTCATATGAGAATGCAAAGATTTACAAGCATAAAACAAAAAAATGGCATGACAAACATATGTTGAGAAAAGAATTCAAGGAGGGGGATAAAGTCCTGATTTTAAATTCCAAACTAAAGTTATTCCCAAGCAAGTTGAGGTCAAGATGGTCCGAGCCTGTTAGAGTCACTTCGGTAAACCCCATATGGTGCAATAGAAGTACAATCAGAAAATGGGCAAGAGTTTAAAGTAAATGGCCAGAGGTTGAAGCATTATTTTGGAGAGCAAATAGATAAAGAGAGAGTGAATTACATTTCCATATAATCTCCATCTGTGAGCAACACCAGCATTGAGATACAACTTCGTCGAGCTATCAACATTAAACATAGCGCTTCTTGGGAGGCAACCCAATCTTTGAAAGAATCCCACTTTTCCATTTATTCTCTTATTTTGTTTTATTTATTTTTGGTTCAATTCTACTATTTTCGAGATTCTTGGTTTGTTTGTTTTTTGTGTTGAGTGTTTTAGGTGCATTAAAAAGGTCGACAAAGACAATGTTAATCTGATTGGAAGCGAGTTTTTGGGAGTGGACTGAAAATTTGTGTAAAACAAGATTTTTTGTTAAAGGAAGAGCCATAATCTCAATTTGATTTTAAGTAAATTAATTATAAATTCTTGGAACAAAATAATGGTGTGAGAATTTTTGTTTGGGTTGTGCACCTTTGAGTATAATGTTCTAGTTCACCAAGGTGAAGCAACCCTTCACAATGGCGAATCCTTCATCATTTGTTTGAACCTCACTTGTAAAACCCGAGAAAATTTTAATTTTACGAAGAGATAAAAATGGTAATTTAGGTCAAAAATCCAGAATTTTCTAGGTCTCGGATGGCCGAAAGCCGGACTTCCTTGGATTGGAATGGGTCCCGGAATCCTAGCTACCATGTCCCGGATTTAAGTCATGGAAATTACGAGAGCCGGTTAAGAGATTACTTGCGTATTCGAGGCAATTAGATAATGGTAATGACCAGGTGGCATGAGGTCCCACACCTGTGGATGCATGCAAATAGGCTACGTGTCTAAGGAAAGTAGTCTTGCATGAGGAATTAAATGCTAGTGGATGCTAGGTGTCTTGGATAGGCTTTTGCATGAGGAATTTAGTGGGAAGAATGTGGGTTAGGAGACAAGTGGAAGGAAATCAGAGGCTTAGGAGGAACATGCTCTCTAAATAGGAAAGACTGATCGGTGGGGGGGAGAAAAGAGAGAGTGATAGAGAGAGACTCCACCTTCTCTGCAAATTTCCCCGATCGGACCAGAGAGCGGTTTCAAGCGGAAGCGAGAGGAAGAGTTCAACCTTCTGACAGGGCCGCATGAGAACCCGGGTTTGGGAGGTTTTGACAGCTTCCGGAAGTCGAGCCCCTCCTACCTTGGTTCCTTTCTACCACCCAAGGGTTGTGTGGGTGGTTGTGTATGCCCTACGAGAATGTTTGGTTGTATTTTTGTACCATAGAAAATTGCACATTGAGGGTAGCATACATAAACCGGAATTTAGAACCGATTTTTTTGGGTAGGAAAGAAGTGGAATGTGGTGGTGAGTCCTTCTGATAAAATTGTAGCCTCATGAGTAAAGAGTGATGCTAGGCTTTAATTCCGATTTGGACCTCACAGTAGACTAAGTTATAGTCCTTTTACTGTTGTTAGCCCGGTAGAAATCTGGTGGTCGAGTTCGCAATTCGGGTCTTGTAGCGGACCTTAAAATGGATTTTTAGGTCAGAAATAAAACGAATCTGGAAGTGAATCACTTCTGATAAGTTGTAGCCCCATCAATAGAACTTGATGTTAGGCTTTGAATTTCTCGATTCGGACTCTTTAGACCGAAGTTATGGTCTTTTACTGCGGCGGTCAAATGGGCGAGGGTCGTCCCGAAAGTCGTCAAGCCGGTGTCGGTGAGCGATTGATGTCGTGAGCGTTAATTAGATCCAGAGAATTAGTGCATGAGCGGTGGTAGGTCAAGCGGTGAGGTCGTCAATGAGCAGTGGTGAGTCAAAAGGGTGCGTCAAACAAAGGGTAGTCAAGCGATTGTCGATGAGCGATGGTCGATCAGCGGTGTTCGTCAAAGTCGTCAACGAAATTAAATCCAACGGTGATGAAGCGATGGTCGTCCAATGAGCATTAGTCGTCAAGCGGTGAAGTGCGTCCATGAGCGGTGGTGATCAAGCGCGGTGGGCGTGAGCGGTGCCGTCGAGGAAAGTCGTCCGAAGCGGTGTCGGTGAGCGATGGTCGTCAACGATGGCGTCAAAGTGCGTCGAGCAAAGGGTGATGAAAGCGATGTCGGTGAGCAGTGCGCTGCCCAGCGGTGGTCGACTCGTCAGGCGGCTGGCATGACCTCGACCGGAAGGTCATATCTCCTTCGTTTGAACTTTCGGTTTAGGTGTTCTTGGACTCTATGGAAAGCCGGTGAGTCGAAATACATTTGTATGCGAGGAGATAGAAGATGTCATACCACGAGGTGTTAGACCGAAGGCTCGTCGCCCGGTGCGGCTCGTCGGTTCGGTCGGCTCGTCAAAGGCGTGCGCGTGACCTCCAACCTCGGAAGGTCATATCTCCTTCGTTTGAACTCCGATTTGGGTGTTCTTGGACTTCATGGAAAGCCCATTGAGTAAGCTTTCCAACGGGACCAACTGGGAAGGGCAGTGGGTGTCGGAGCCGGCCGGAAATGGCCGTCGGCCAGAAATGGAGTAGGCTGCCAGGTGAAGACGGAGTTAGGTCATGCGTGACCTCCAACCGGAAGGTCATAACTTCCTCGTCGAACTCCGGTCGGTGTTCTTTGACTCTATGGAAGCGGGTGGTGAGATTGCATCCATGTTCCTGTAGGAGGACATTGTCCAATCAGGCATGTTGAATTGCTGGTCAGTTAAGTGGTGTGTTATGGCTTTAGTTTTATAACATGCGGCTTGTAATTTGACATGTTGATATGTACATGGCTTGAGTTGATAACGTTATTGGAATATGACATGTTGATATATGCTGTATGACATTTCAACAGGCATGCTAAATCTTAAATACGAAGCATGGATAATATGCATGAATATGTGTGCATGGGTGATTATGTATATGCAACTGGCATGATAGCATTTGCATGTGCACGAAGACATCGCATGACATGGGTGTGAGTGCATGGTGCGGATCGGCACTGGGTTAGGTGTCACGAGGTGCCACACGGCTATGGGTGTGTACGGTGCGGATTGATGGACTCGGGTAATGGGACAAAGTCGAATGAGTCAAACGGTTTGTTTTTGAAACTAAGGAAATAAATATAGTGTGTTTAGGCATAGCGAGATGGGGTAGATGTCAGGGGTGAAAGGCAAAATTTTATTCCACGGTTAGACATGATTCCGTGTGCAAGTTCGTAAAAATGATGTTAGGCCGGCGCGCCGGCGTCCGGCGGTGGCACCTGGCATCAGTAGCCTGAATACATAAACACCGCATGTGACAAATCAATGTACATTGGAGGCGCTTTCAATGGGTTACAAAGTTTTAAAGAAAACGAAGTTCTTGTTTGGATAAGATCGTGGTGGGCAAAATGACGGTTGGTATTTCTGCTGGCCTAGGTAGGTGTGAGGGAGTCGGTGAGTGACTCGGGGTATGGGCATGAGGACATTCATACATTGACATTCATGTAGGCATCTTGCCCGGATATTGCCACTATCTGATCATTGCATGTGCCAGGTGGGGAGTAGCCCTTGTAGGAGGTGTGCCTGCGGCACACCTCTTGCCCCGTCGTGGGACCCCCTTCGGTACCGCAAGGAAGGCGGTGCTCCTCGAGGCGGAGTGAGTAGAAGGAGGTCGGGTTGTGGCGCATTCGATTATTACTGTAAAAATATATTAGAACAATATAGTTTCATATATTTTGGGTATGTAAAAGAGAAGTACATTGAACTCTTGTATGAAAAAAAAATGACCCCCGAAAATTTGGGGCGTCACATCACTGGTTTGTTTCTATGAAGCCATTCTTCGTCACAACGAAGAGATTCACCGCTGCGAAGCAATCCTTCGCCGCAGCAAACAAGGATCCAAACTTTGGTATTCTCTCGAGTTCGCCACTGCGAAGCACCCCTTTGTCTTTGTGAAGCACCCCTTCGCTGCTGCGAAGCACCCCTTCACCACAGCAAAGCACCATCAACTTTTGGCATTCTCTTGGGTTCACCACTGATAAGCACTTCTTCACCGTTGCGAATAATAATCACCTTTTGGTATTCCCGCGAGTTCATCGCAACGACAACCCCTTTGTCATGGAGAAGCCCCTCGAGACTCTTAAACTTCCAGTTCTTCGCTGGAGTGAAGGTCCTTTCACCGCAACAAAGACCCCGATTTTAGGGTATTACAAATAGAAACATAAGGTCATTTTTTTTAAGTCACTTCATCTTTTGATCCTTTCCTCTCCCAAAGTTGGTGCTTCCAAGCAAAGATCTCCATTTCACTCCTCTTGAATGGCTTCAAAGAAGACGATTCCGTAAAAGAGGAAGAGAACCGGCTCGAGTTTGCATGCACCTCCTTCTCTCCCTAAAAACCCAAAGAAATTTATCACCCTTGAGGCAAAGAGACTATACCATGAGTCCCTGTTTAATAGGACCTTCGTTGCGGAGCTTGGCTTTTCGGATTCCAATGTGTACTTCAACTTTTTGATACAAGAAAAGGGTTAGACCAAGCTATGTGAGCATCCCTCACCTAGGATAGCTCCAATTGTTAGAGAGTTCCATTCCAACCTGTAGTACCCAATGGATTCAATAGTGTATGTTCGAGGGAAGTGGGTGGATTTCAGTGCTACCACCATAAACAGGGTGTACAATCTAGTTGATGACAATAGCGACGCCTATAGGGCCCTATTCTAGAACACCGATTACCACATGATGATGAGAGCCCTTACAAGAGGTAGAGGTGAATGGAAACGACACCCATCCAAGTCCGAGGTGACTACTTTTTTTATGTCTACCCTAAAACCGGTCCTAAAGGCATGGTACAATTTTATTTATGCGACCCTGAAGCCAAGCCTTCATCTTTCAACCGTCACAAGGGACAAGACGACTCTTCTGTATGTTATCTTATAAGACATAATGTTTGATGTGGGGCATGTTATTGAGAGGGGGATCATTGAATCCACCCAAGGGCAATGTACTGGGGCCCTCATTTATCCATCCCTGATCACCTAGTTATGCAAGCTAGCTGAAGTGCAGATGTTCGAATCTGAAGAGAATTCACCCCCACAAACTCCCAATGTCGCTACCCAAGACAAAGAATGGATCATCCAATGACATGGAGGACAATGAAGCAAGACAAGCAGATATCGCAAAAAAGACTAGCAAGAGAGCAAGCCGAAGAAGATTCTAGAGAAGAAGATGAGATTGACAAGGGACCACGAGGCCTTATGGATCCACGGCTGTAAAGAGAGTTCGCAAGATTATCAATCCGTCAAGACGCGCACGCTCATTGACAAAAGATGCAGGTAAATCAAGTGGAGCACAATATCGTATATCTTATGAGCCTGCTGCAGTTTTATCATGGACTGGCATCTTCTTTAGCGGCACTTCCATATCCTCCACCTCCATTCGAGTTCCTAGCATGGCCTCCAACCACACCTGAGCTGTCGATTGACTCCACTGATGAGCATATTGCCGACGAGGATCGTTCTGAAGTTTGAGGGGAGTTTCTTTTTACCCTTATATTTTGCATTGCAATGAGGACAGTGCTAAGTTTAAGTTTGGGGGAGCTTCGTTATTTGCATTGCACCTGGAACAATTTAGTTGTTTTAAGCTTTTTTTTAGATATTTTGTTTTGGATAGTATTTGGTTTGTTTTTATGCTACTTTTGGATATTTTTGGATATTTTGGTTTATTTGAATATCGTTTAGTTGGTTTATACTATTTTTGTGTGTTTGATCATTTTTAGCATATTTTGTTTTTTTTTTTAGTTTGTTTAAAGTCACAGTCAATTTTTATTTGCATTATGGAGTGGATTGATACACTTGTGGTCTATTTGTTGATTGAGATATTTGATCCTTATTGCATATTCTTATTTGTGCTGAATTGTTGAGGTTTAGTATCTAACCATTGAGTGATTCATCAAAATGCCATAGTGCATAACAGTTTTGAAAAATTTTGGAAAATTTTAAAATGTTTTGTTTTGTTTTTGTGGGTTTGTTGTGGAGATACTTGGGATGCCTCTGATGATACCAAATTATGTTTTTCTCTACATATGAATAATTTAAGAGATAGTTGAGCTAAAAGTCAAATAGGATGACCATGTAGCTATGCACTTAGCTATAGGTCTGCACCAAATTAAGCACGAGTCTTATGTACCCTTGTTAGCCAAGTAGGCTTGGTTTAAATTAAAATTAGAGGGATATCGTAATGTCCAGATCTCATAAGACTTTAGAACTTGCTCAATTATCATTTGAGGTGAAATCATAGGCATCACTTCTTTTGGGAAATGATATAGGCCATCCTTGGAATTGGTTGAGCCTTCTTAGCTCACCCTGATATGCATTAGTCCACAGTCACCCAGTTTGAGCCGTAATAACCATATTCTATCTTGAAAACCAAGAATGAACACCCATATCCCTTTGTTTTATCCTATAGTCAAAAACTCATTTTTACCCTTAACATGTCGCTTATAGAGCACAAATCATGATAATGACATGTAGTTTGGTGGAAAGACTAAATGAAGTGATTTTGATCAGTATAAAATGTCAAGGAATGGGTGTTGAAAAGAGAAAGAAAAATAGTTAGTAAAAGTGCAAAGAAATGAATAACTCAAGGGGGAGCAGATTTAACCTCGTAGCCTTCTTACGTTGAGCTACTAAGTCCGTAGGGGTGTTTTAACACCTAATACCCCAAAGCCAATTGGTTTAGGAGTTATTGACCTAAAACTCGCTACATGGGGGTAGGTAGAAAACTTAAAAGAGTTGAATATTGCACTGCTCCATACCTTGATGTTCATAAAAAGCAAAAGGTCTTGGTGATTTTGAAGAAAGATAGAAAAAAATAAGTTTGGGGTGAAGCGATATGAAAAGCACAATGATGCTAATTAGGATGAGTTTGAATGACTCAAATGGACTTTGGAGGTTGAAGCATAAGAACAACAAGAGAGCGTGCTTGAGTGTTTTGGATAAAATCTAAACCTAAATGACATATTTAACTACCCTCTCACCCAAGCCACACATTACAAGCTTGAAAAGACCTATTTGATCCATATACTATGTAATGCCTACATTAGTGGAGAATGGTATGCCAAGCAAGCCTATGAAGTCTTGGTCCCTCTTCATTCATGGAAACTCTTTATGAGTGAGAGATCTTCCACCTCATGCTATCTCCTAATTTCGTCTAAACTGTATTTGGATTAATGAGGGTAAGACTGCACACACTCATGCTAGAAGCTTGAGCTAGGTGCATTTAGCCTATGGTCAACCTATTAGCTTTGAAGAACATTATCTTGAAACATTATCCATGTGTTGGAATGCATAATTCCTAAGGCAAAACATCACAAAGTATATATCTCTATGAACTCACATTTTCTTTCTAACAAAATTGGAAAATGCGTCTTTGTCTTTGCTTGAGGACAACCAAAATGTTAAGTTTGGGGGTGTTTGATAGGTGTGAATCATACTAGCATTTATAGCATGTTTTTCATGTGTTTATGTCCTAAATGCTAGATTCATACTCGTATTCTTAAGGATTACACTAATCCCTCATTTGTTGATGTTTTGCAAGCATAGAAAGAAAATCAAGCAAAGAAAAGGGCAAAAATCTAAGTAAAGAAGAACCACTTGTTGCCTGAAGTTTCTGGTTCGCCACGGTGAAGGAGTATGTTCACTGTCGCGAAGCAGTTCGCCAAGGCAAAGAGAGAGCTTTGTCGCTACGAAGTTAAAGAATGCAAGATAGAAGCTTCGAGTTCGCCAAGGCGAAGGCTAACCTTTGTCGTGGCAAAGGAGTTTGCTGCTATGAAGCAAAGGGTTCGCTATAGCGAAGAAGGAGATACATGCAACATAAGTTTCTAGTTCACCTCTACGAAGCCATCCTTCACCACAACAAAGACCTTTGCCAAGGCAAAGCCACCTTTGCCAAGGCAAAGCCACCTTTGCCGAGGTGAAGGAAGAATCTACAGCATGAAAAAAGTGTCTTTGCCACGGCGAAGAATATTGGGCTAGAACAATAATACTTCCATTTTTAGCCTAATCATTGGCCCATTTTCCAAGGGTATAAATTCCATACTTGTAATAGACATTTGGGAGGACTTGGAGGTAGAACATTCTCCATTTTTAGGGGTTTTCTTCTTTAGGTTCGTATTTTAAGGTTTTTAGTTTTTCCTTTAATTTTAGCTTATTTTTGGAGATTAGTTGCAAGATCCAGCTGCAAGGGGAATTCTTGTAGCCGTGGAGCATAGTTTTGGAGGACTTTTACTTCATATTTGTTTTGTATTCCTAAACTCTTCTCTTCTCTTAATCTTTCAGCATTATTTTTTGTTTAAATATAATTTTGTTGGGTTTTAAGGCTGCTATGAGTGGCTAAATCCTCTTATAGGGCTAGTTGTTGATATTGATGTTTGGTTTATATGCCTTCTTGAATGATTTTTTGAATATAATCTTGTGTTGAGGTTTTATGGATGTGGTTATTTGAACATGTTTTTATTCAATTGTTGTATGTTAGGTGGTGATGTTGAGACCTAGAGCTCAAGGGGTTTCCAAAGTGACAATGGAAATATACCCTAATGACTTAATTTTCATTCCCTAATATCTCATAGTTGATAAAATTAACTTAACTTAATCAAAGAAGTCTAGGATGATTAGGAATGTCTAATACTAGATGGATTTTATTAGGAGGGACATCATTCAATCTTATGCGATGATCGTATGGACTAAGAGGTGATCGATCTAAGCATAGCTCAAGAAATTCCATTGTAAGGATCGAGAGGTGACCAATAGAATTTCCCAAGGACTGGTTTTCCTTATAACAGTATCACACTTTTTGACCTAGATGGACCGAAAGAGAATAGGGAATATGTGTGAGAAATTGAGGGGAGACTCGAAAGAGTGAACCTCATACTATGTTCCTTGGGCAAGCATGAGAGTATTTTCACTTAATCAGCACTTAATGAATATAAGTTATAATTGCACCAATGGAGACAACCGATCCTAGTGTTATTTTCTAAGGTTTTCCTTACAATTCAAACCAATTATTTGTTAATCTTTAAGAATCAATTTTTAGTTTTATTTTCAGTTAATCATCAATCCCAATCATTGTTTCGCTCAAATAGTAAAAGTTGTCGCCAGTCGGGTACTTAATCCTTAATTTTTAAGCCTTTCTTCCCTATGGGTTCGATATTTCAGGTTTTAAATTTGAAAACCATTGTATTACTTGTAGACCGTGCAGTTGTGGGTTCAGGTTGCTTTTATGAAATATTTATATAACACGCAAACAATCGAACAGCCCTTAGACCCAATTTTGTTTTATTTGCATCTGTTTTCTTGCAATAAGCAAGACACCCCCACACTTTGAAGTAGCCTATATGAGGATTCCTTCCTTTCCATAACTCAAATGGAGATATCTCATTTCTCTTCATATGAATTTTATTCAAAATATGACAAGCAGTTAACAAAGCTTTACCCCACAAATTAAAATTTAATTTAGCATGCAATAACATAGCATTCATCATTTCTAAGAATGTTATATTTTTTCTCCCCACTATGCCATTATGTTGCAGTGTATAGGGTGTGGTACACTCATGTGTTATGTCATAGTTGTCACAAAATGAATTGAATTCACTATAGAAATATTCACCACCTCTATTACTTCTAAGCACTTTAATCTTTTTGCTTTGTTGATTTTCAACTTCAGCTTTGTAAACTTTAAAGGCATTGAAAGTTTCATTTTTATTTTTCAACAAAAGCACATAGGTAAATCTAGAACAATCATCTATGAATGTAAGAAAATACTTATTGTCACCTTTTGTTAACATTTCATTAAGTTCACAAAAATCACTATGTATTAAATCAAACAAATTAAATGATCTCTCAACGTTATGGAAAGGTTTTTTAATCATCTTTGATTAACACATTTTTCAAATTCCTTGGCATCATAAGCAATCATACCACATTTCACAATCATTTTAATAGCACTTAAACCCAAGGATGAAAATATCGATTTTGATGGATATATTGGTACTTGGATTTTACTGATATATCGAAGATATACCGGTGGATATTTTTACATAACTATCGATAATTAAAATTTATTCAAAATTTAAAATATATGTATCAAAATTATTTTGAAAACATAAGGAATGATATTCTTTATATTTTTTACTATATTTACATTTGTTTATTAAAAATAAAAACATTTTTTATTAAATATATTTAATCACATTTAAAAATAAATTATTTATATAATTTATACAAAATGTTTTTTTCTAAGAGTTAATTTTGGAAATTTGTAATTGTACTTAACTTAAAATAGAATATAATATTTTTTTATATATTTATATTAGTTATTATAAATTGTTAGTTTTTAACTTATTATAATTTGTTGAAAGTAGATAATATATAAAGTTTTTTGCACATTTTATATTAAAGGCTAATATAGCTCGTGGATGAGGAGGCACAGCTCACTTTGGGTTCAAACCCCCAATGTACCCCATTTTGTGGATGATCCGAGGTATGCCGGGAGCATATTGAATTTTACCGATATATCGATGATAAATCGGGTAAAATTCCGACATATCGGTGATAAATCGCCAATAATTATGAAAAATGGCCGAAATTTCTGTTAATCGAACTATTGATAGGATATATCGTGTTGACTTTCACCGACAAACAATATATCCTCGAAATATTGATCATGTCGATCGATATTTCAAACCCTGCTTAAACCAACATGTCCAAGCCTATTATGCCATAAAGATAAGGAATTTGAGTCACACATAAAAGCACAATTCAAAGCTATTTTATTGAAATTGGCATTGGTACAAAGCTTAATCATCCCATCACAAGAATAACCCTTTCCAACAAAGTTCCCAGATTTGGATAAGATTAATTCAAACACCACTTTGATACCCGATTTGCTAAGCAAATCCCCATTAATAAGATTTCTATTCATATCGGGAACATATAATACATTTACAAGGGCAATCTTTTTTCCGAAAGACTTTTACCGCTGCCTCGCTTAGCACCTGACCCTTTCATTGCCCATTTGAACTCTCTTTGATCAAATTCTTGCATCTTTCTAAAGGTCTTGAAAAGAGATTTGTCATAGGTGAAATGAACAGTGGCACAAGTATCATACCACCATCCTTGTACCTTTCCTTGGACAACAGATATATTGCTTATGGTTGCAATAATCTCCTCATCAATTGCATTCACTATAGCCCATATTTTATCCTTTCGATGCCTACACTCCCTAGCATAATGCCCGGGTTTTCCACACACAAAACATAGACTTTTCTTGCCTTTGAATTGATTTTGATTTTTATTGGGACCCATAAAATTCCTGGAATTTTTTTTATTATTTTTACATTTAGGATGAATGGGCTTTGAAACCACATTTGCTTTGTTAGGTCCCAATCATTGACTCTTTCCACCATTATCTCCATGATCTCAATTTTTCCCCGGCTCAAGATGTTTTGAATCTCCTCTAAGGAGTAATCTTCACTCTTATGGAGAATCCTCTTTTAATAACCTTTCCAACTTAGTGGTAATTTAGCCACAATAGCACCAACTTGGATGGCCTCCGGAAGTTCAATTTTTAAAACTTTCAACTTATTCATAATCACTTGTTACTCATGAATTTGTGGTAAGAGAGGATTTTCATCAAAAAAATTGAAATCAATGTATTGAGAAATAAGAAACTTTTTGGTACCTTCATTGTGACACCCCAAACTGGGTCCCCGTTTTGACAACCTGTAATCACCCCAAAAAACATGTACCCCATTTTATGAACATGTCGCAAAAGTATATATTTTCTAAATAAAATAAGGCTAGAAATAAATAAGAAAAAAAACCAATTTGTACTGCCAGACATACAAGGATATATGTAATTTATCAAAAGAGGGGTATAAAATTTAGTTGTGAAGATTAGAGATCATGGAAAGAAATCTTTGTTGTAGGAAATAAGGGAAGGAAGGAGGACTAAATGGCAATTAAGAGAACTTAAAGTGTAAAAAACAGAGATGGAGACAAAATAACTCATTTTTTATTCCAAACAAGAAGCGGTCATACGGTTTGGTAGGAAGAAGAGGAAGAGAAAGAAGCAAAGATAGTATGGAAATTATGGATATTCCAGTATGATTTTTGATACAAGAATTTCTTGCGTGGATTGCTAGGTTCATTTGGACATTAATTTGTTCCCTTCTAGGTTTTACAAAAACATCTTAACCTAGATTTATGAAATTTTGGTTGAAAGCCCAGTTGAGTTAAGTGAACAGATATGTAATCCTTCAAAATATCAAGGTTTTGTAGAATTGGGTGAATTTGGTATGAACCCTAGGATTTTCAGAAATTAAAAGTGTTTAGCAGTTGTTGAAAGGATCGTGATGTTAGTTTTTGACGAAGGATGCATTAGAGGAGGAGGAGGATGAAAGTGCATGAAAAATGGGAAGAAAATACACATTTTGGGTAATTTTTTCAGACATGTACCGGCACACCCTGAACATGTACTGGCACAGTTGTTTTGATATTTTAAGCCAACATGTACCGCACATGTTAGGGTGTACCGGTACATGATACGTCTCACTCACTGGCCGTATTTCAATATGCTAACTTATCATATTTCTTAGTCCGTGATTTAGTATCCATGGCTACGAAATAGACTTCAAGGAGAACAAAACTTAGAAGAATAGGCATCGCCAAATTTGATCCAAAAGTGGTCGGCAATTCACTCAAAGTGGGCCATGTGTGAAGCCAATTCCTGCATCAAGTTGATTATAGAGGTTCGAGTTGTTTCTGACGTAACTCAGCTCCCAAGTTCTACTAATGATTCCAATTGGGAATAGAACCCTGAAGCACCTTAGCTTTTAAATGAGCAAGCAAAGACCTAGTGTAAAAAAAATGCGTTAATAACTCACAGAGTAATACAAACAGTCCCGAGGGTAATCTGGTGAATTAATTGAAGTTGGAAAAGAAATGCCATAATCTTTAGTTAGGATGATCCGATTGGATTGAGTCCAATTCTAAAATAAAGTAGATCGTAGAGAACAAGGGTACATAGGTTTCCTTACACTAAAGTAGTATAAATTTTATATATGAAAAGCTAAAGATGATGGTATGTATAATTGGTTATATAAAAGATAGTAATATGGTTATAGAGAGAGACGTTATTTGACCATGAATATATTCATATGTATACATGATATCAGCAGATATTCATGTATATGATATCATTGTATACAGTAAAGAAACCATAATACAAACCAATTTCGCATATGACCGAAGATGGATAGATAGGCATGCCTATGTGGAAGATACAACAAGCAAAGATATAGATATGGTGATATTGAGGCCCGTTTTATCGAAGGATACAGATCCCGGTTGATCGTGGCCTCCGGAAGGGTCACTACATAGTATTACGCAGATAGGTCAATGGCTCAGATAAAGGATGATACCTTCTGGTATAAGGCGTATATTATTCACTGCTCGCACAAAGATAAAAATTTTGGGTAATACGATAGAGATCACTGTCAGAGGTTTGATGCATCTTTCTGCACATATAGTTACTTATCCGTTTCACATGTGTATTTTGTGTGCAATGAATATAAAAGAAATGAAAAGATTATTAAAAGAAATGTATAAGAAAAGTATATGATTTTGATATGATATGGGAAGGGGATAACATTTTTATGCTACATGGTGCATACAATGACAAGAACAATGGCAAAGACATAAATGACATCAAAAGCTTCATGCAGAAACATGTTATGGCAAGAGATAGACAATGATAAATGATAGTATATGCAAAGATTATAATTGTCATAAGTATATGTATATACGAAGAGAGATGATTATTATTAGTCGCTCTTTTGAGAGTATTTCCTCTGTCTGCCGTGAAAGCTTAGCACTGGTGTTTCATCCCAGGTACAGAGAAGAGGAAAACTAGAGGACTGGGACGATCCACACCACCAAAGATCCATGTCAACATATCCATAGGGGTCCATTGGAAGATTTTTTATATAATGTATATGTCTTTTGTTTTTTTTGTAAACAATGAAATGTTGATTATTATTAAATATGGAACTTCAGACATGTATTTTGTAATCCTTTGTGACATAATATAAAAACAAGTTTAATATCTGTCAGTTAGGAGGCTATAGTTAACTGGATCACAGAGTCTCCAATCGGGGCATCACACTTAGAGCATCCCTGACCGTTCTGACTCTAACTGGCCTGATCGGGCAGGTCGTCAGCTAGTGGTATCGTAGCCTAGGTTTAGGTGGTTTCCTCGGAAAGTCAGGTTAGTCGGGTTTTCGAGTAGAATATCGATGGAAAAGTATGTGTTTAGTAATGTGTTGACTGATGACGTCCTGCTTTATATAGATGGATCATCCCCCAAATCCAACTGAAGAAGCAACTGAGAGTGTTAACCCTAGAGGAGCAGGACCGCTTTCCATCCTTCGACCAAGGGGAAGTGAGGGTCGGTTCGACCGGGGGTGTCAAATGAAGCGCATCGAGGATATTCAGATATGACCCGGTACTGTGGTTATCTCACAGCCTCCTAAAGCTCCGAGCAGATACAGGCAATATATGGGCCGAGGAATTCTATGGGACAAGCATGGAAGAGTCCGAGAAAGCGGAATTCTGGTTAGAAAAGTTACAAAGAATATTAGAGGAAGTTAGATGTCCTTCCGATCAGAGAGTATTATGTGCAGTCTCACTATTGCAGAGTGAGGCATATGATTGGTGGAAATTAGTGTTAAGAAGTCCAAGGATTCCAAATCCCATGACTTGGGAAAGTTCTTAAAACCAGGGAGTTCAGTAAGCAAAGTACGCTACCGATATGTATAGAGACTCAAGTGGAAACAGCTCCCGAATTTGAAGAAAGAAACTTGCCGGGCTGGTCAATACAGGAAAGAATTACCGCCTCGGGCAAGATGCACCGGAGTTGGTCCTCACCGAGGTATTTCGTGATAAATTTGAGGATGGACGCACCATTCACCAAGAGGTATTTGGCACCTTATGACTTCTTCAAACAAGTGATTTTATCACCGGGTCCAAGTCGCAATGAAAGTAGAGAGACTAGAAACGAAAGCAAGAAGGGAAAGGACCCTCAAAAGAAGAAGTTTTCTGCAGAGGAGCTTCGCCTTCCTCGAAAAGAGCGAGGAGCTCGCCACGCAATCAGAACATAGTGCCGCATGTAGGGTAGAAGACAAGGGAACCAATAAAGACCTAGCGTAGAGTCAGCTGGGACATGGAGAAATTTCCGCACGCCTCATGCCATCGATTTGCATGGGGGTTTGCGATTATTGACAGAGGATAAGTTTCGAGTGGTAACAACATTTAATGGCAAAATTGTCCCTCGAGAATCAGGATAATAGAAGTCATCAGCGAAGTGGTGAGAATATCCGCTGCACCACTTTCAAATTTTCGCAGATCGGTGTAGAGGTCGAAACCAAAGTCAGATAGAGGACGAGGAGGCACCTGCGGTCGAGACAAAGATCGCCCTATGCTTCATAGCCACATTTCAGTATATGCGGTGAAGGTTTGTGGAGGATCAAAGATGTTCAGGTTATACCGTATATTTTCAGATATAGATATTGAGATGGATGCATCGATTGATCCCGGATCTACTCATTCATATGTGTGCATGGAGCATGTATTTGACAAAGTACCAATGATGGAAAAAATTAGCATATGACATGCATGTGACTAATCCGCTAGTACGTGATTAAGAATAGTGTTTATAGAAATTGCCCCATTGCTATACAAAGAAGAGAGTTTCATTTGATAATTTTTACCATTCAGAATCGATTTGATTCTCGAATGGATTAATGTTTAAATTATTATCGCGATTGTGGGTCAAAAGTATATTTCAAAGATGTTGGTATGTTCACCGTACACCAAAGATGGGCCACAAGGTATCGGATCAAGTGGTCCAATGTGATCTCGCGCAGGCCAGGAGATTTGGCAGGAAAGGATGACATTCTTCACGGATACTTGACTCTAAGCGAGGGTCAAGTTGATGTAGAAAAAGATTCCAGTAAAGGGACTTTTCGATACTCCCCAAGAGTTACCGGTATTCCAATTTGAGAGGGAGTGACCTAGCCACAGAAATTGTACCGTGAACGTCTCAATGCTCCAGCACTGGTGACAGATGGCTCCAAAGGGGATTTAAAGAGTTAAAGAGCCAATTGCAAGAGCTTTTGGATAAAGGATTTATCCGACCAGCAGCTCCCAAAATCTGTTTTGAGTTTTGTGAAAGAAAGATGGCACTTCACTGACAAACATTGATTATCTTAAAATCAACAAAGTGACTGCTAAGAATAGGTTCATTGTCGAATTGAAGATCCTTGATTAGCCAAAAGAGCTGGTGGTCTTTTCTAGCGATAGACCTCGCATCAGGTACTATCAGCTAAGAGTAAAGGGAAGTTGATGTGTCAAGACCGCATTTGGGAACCCATATGCATGATATGGAGTTTTTGGTCATGCCATTTGCTGACTACACCACAAGATTCATGGATTTAATAGAATAGGGTATTTCAATCTTATTTGATCACTTTGTTAACAGATTATTGATGACATATTGGTATGGTCTGAGATAAGCAAAGAAGCATGAGAAGCAACATTAGAAGATAGTTCTACACTTAAGAGATAAAAAGTTGTAAAAGTAAATCCAAGAATGTGATTTTTGGCTAAAGGAAGCTTACTCTAGCTATATTGTACTTCATAAGGGTATAAGAGTCAATTTCCTTTAAAATTGAAGTTGTGGTATTGGAAACCACCAAGTAAAAATCGAGGTGAGGAGTTTCTGGGTCTAGTGTTATTATAGAAGATTTGTGAAAGGGTTTTCATCATAGCTTCAGCCACCTGATTACCTCAGAAAGGGCAAAGTTTGAGTGGACAGATAAATGTCGATAGTTTTCAATGCTTGAAAGAAATACTATTAGAAGCACCGTTGTTGACATACTACCAATGAAAAGAGTATACTCAGATAGTGATGCTTCAGCATTGGTTTGTGAGCGCGTATAATGCAAGACGGGAAAGTGGTGGTTACACCCACAATTAGCTACATAGAACAAAAATTATCCCACTATGACCCAGAGGGTCATGTAGTGTTTGCTTTGAAAATATGGCGTATTGTACTTATATGGGGAAAAGTGTAGTGAATTTATACAGATCAATAAGAGTCTCAAGTAATTGCCAATTAAAAAGAGCTTAAATTTTGAGCATTGAACTGAGTGTTAGAGTTGTTCAAAGATTATGACTGTATTATAGATTATCACCCCGGAAAAGCTAATGTGGTAGCAGAAGTATGCGTAAGGACAGTGGCAGCAATGTCACTTCAATATAGTGAATGGAGATTAGCAGAGGATGGAGCTATATTAGCTCAATTAGAAGCACAAAATTTTCATGGAAGGGTATGATTATGCATGCTCTAAAAATGATGGTTAAAAGGTTGCGCACGGCCGTGATGATGATAAGAGTGGATTTTTCGTTAAAGGAAGCCGGAAGTCATTTCCGTATCAGGTTATGTGTGCTGATAATAAAGAGTTAAAGAAAGTCATAATTGGTATTCATAATACTATATTTACCATGCATCCTCGGAGGTAGCAAGATACCCGACTTGAAAACAGTTTTATTGGTGGAAAGGAATGAAAAGAGATGTGACTGAGTACGTGTCGAAATGCTTGACATGTCAGCAAGTTAAAGCTGAACACCAAGTGCCAACAGGTTTGTTGAATCCCCTTTCAATTCCTCAATGGAAGTGGGATAACATTACCATGGATTTTGTGTCGGGTTTTCCCCTCACGCAACAAAAGCATGACTCTGTTTGGGTGATTGTTGTTAGCCTTTACATTTCACCTATTTTATTCCAATGATCACTCATTCTATGGACCACTAAACAGCATATGTAGAAGAGATCGCATTTATCAGACAGGTAAGTACCATTGTCTATTGTGTCTGATAGAGATCCACATTTGCAGATTCCAGAGATTTTAGAAGAACTACAAATGCCCTCAAGTACTAGGGTCAATTCTTAGTGGCCAAGATTCATCCAGATGATGTGACGGAGAGGTTAATTCAAGTGCTCGAAGATATGCTTCGGGGATGTGTAATGGAATTCACTGGAAGTTGGGATAGGTATATTCCATTGATGGAATTTGCCTATAACAATAGTTATCAGTCCAGTATTGGCATGGCACCATATGAGGCTTTGTAGCGGCAGGATGAACTCCTCAGAGGCTACGAATTCAACACAACGCACGATTATCCGTATTACAAAGATCATAGAAAGTTTAAAGTCCAAAAAGGCTGAAAGCGGCTAGTGGACCGACAAAAAGTCATAAGGTCGATTTAAAAGGAGAGATATGGAATATAGCGGAGACAAGGTTTTAAAGCATCTGCCAGTGCAAAACTGGTCGCCATTCAGCGCGCTGGTTCAAGGTCTGTCCGGCCATATAGATCGAAACGTGTTGGCCCTATGGCATAACCACTATACTTCCTCCCGACCGTTTAAATTGCACGATGTGTTCATGCGTCGATGCTTCGAGATATCGCTCTGATGAGTCATACTACCAAAGGTAAAGAGATACAAGATAAGAGGATTTGTCAAATGATGAGGAGCCAAAGGTAATTCTCAAAGGGCACGAGAGGTGTAAAACAATTCGCGGAAAAAACAAGTACCATTAGTTAAAGTGCGCTCGCAACACCATGGCGTAGAAGAAGCTAGCCGGAGCCGTATAAACGGCAGGAGCACAATATCTCGCAGCCTTTTGACCGTATGAAATTTCGAGGACGGAAATTTGCTAAAAGGGGGAGACAGAATACCCCAAAACATTCCGGCATTTTATAACATGTTTCTGTATCATAAAGTAAAAGTATATATTTTCCGAAATAAAATAAGGCTAGAAATAAAATAAAAACCGGAATTTGTACCAGACATAAGGATACAAGTGTAATTTATCAAAAGAGGGGTATAAAATTTAGAAGTTGTGAAGATTAGAGATCGCGGAAATAACTCAAGTTGTGGGAAATATGAAGGAAGGAGGACTAAATGGCAATTAAGAGAACTTAAAGTGTAAAAGAGATGGAGACAAAATAACTCATTTTTTGTCTCCAAAACAAGAAGGGTCATACTGCTTGGTAGGAAGAAGTAGAGAAGAGAGTGAAGAAGAAGAGTGAAGCCGAGGAGGAGAAATCAAAGGTATGGAAATTATGGATTCTAAAGATGCATTTTGATACAAGAATTTCGTACGGATTGTCAGAGTCATTTCGACATTAATTTGGTTCCTTCTCTAGGTTTTGCTAGGCAAAACATTCTAACTCTAGATTTAAGGAAATTTTGGTTGAAAAAGTCTAGTTGATAAGGAGATATGTAACTCTTCAAATATAAGGTTTTGTAGAAATCAGAATTTTGCATGAACCCTAGGATTCTTTGCAAATTAAAAAGTGTTCGTGGAGTCATGAGAGGATTGCATACAAGTTAGTTTTGGATGAAGGATGCATTAGGAGGAGAGATGGATGAAAGTGCATGAAAGCTGGGAGAAAATACACATTTGGGCAATTTGAGATGTACGCAGAACCGAACATACCTAAGATAGGGTTGGTTCAATATTTAAGCTGACATGTACCAGTACATGTTAGGGGTAAACGGTACATGTGATGCTTTTTCAGCCTAATTTCGACTAGTTTTCAGATTTTGGCCATGTACCCTGTTCATTTTTATCCCGATTTGAGTATCCGCTGGCTACGAAAATGGACTTCCAAGGAGAACAAAACTTAAAAAATAGGCATCGCCAAATTCTGATCCAAAGTGATCAAAATTCACTCACCGCCACAGAAGCCAATTCTCACTGGTTGATTATAGAGAATTGAAAGTTGTTTCGGACGAACTCGAGTTCTGGTGTTCGAATTGGGTATTCAAATTGAATAGAACCAGCACCTTAGTTTAAATGAGTACAAACATCTAGTGTGCAAACAATTTTAAGCCCCGAAATGAGTAATACAAACAGTCCCGAGGGTAATTCCAGAATCGATCAAGTTGGCATGAAAATGCCATAACTTTAGTTAGATGATCCGATTGATTGAGTCCACCTAAATAAAGAGATTCATAGAGGAACAAGGGCACATAGGTTTCCTAATATACAAGTATAGGTATAAATTTTTATATATAAAAGCTAAAGAGGATATATGTATAATTTGGTTATATAAAAAAGCAGAGTAACATGGTTATAAGAGAGATGCTGTTTGATCATGAATATATCTCATATGTGATACATGATATCAGTAGATATTCATGTATGTGATATCATTGTATAATACATGAAAGAAACCATAATAATAAAACCAATTGGCTCGATATGGACCTGAAGATGGATAGATAGTACGCCAAAAGGAAGACACACAAGAAGATATAGATATGATATTGAGGCCCCGCTTGGCCGATGAGATCCCGTTTGATCACGGTGGCCCCGAAGGGTCACTACATAGTACATGGCATAGGGCCACCACTGTCTCAGACAAAGGATGATACCTTCGTATATACAGATATAAAGACCATCACATGCGATAGTACCTTTGGCACACGCATAGAAGATCATCATTTCAGATAGTGATAGTACCTTCGGGTACATATAGTTATTTCCCGTGATCCGCTTCACGTGTATTTTAAAAGTAAATAGAATATAAAAGAATGAAAAGATTATACTGTAAAAGAAATGTATGGCAGCAGTGGTGATTTGATAGCGATATGGGAAGCATAACATTTTTATGATGATAAGATACAATGACAAGAACACGGCTAAAAAGCCTATGGAATGAAACATGTTATGGCGTATAGATACTACAAAAATGAGTAGTATATGCAAGATTTATAGGTTTTCATATGTATATATGTTTGGAAGAGAGATGATTATTATTAGGGTCGCTTTTGAGAGGAGCCTCACTGTTCAGAAGCTTAGCACTGGGTGTTTCATCCGTAGCATGTGAGGCAGGAAACTAGAGGACGGACTCATCCGCCATCATCACATCCGAGGTCAACACATCCAGGGTCCATTGGAAGATTTCTGGTATAATGTATATGTTTTTGTTTTTTTTGCAAACAATTTAATATTGTTAAACATTATTAAATGGAACTTGTATATATTTTGTATCCTTTGTGACGTAAAATATAAAACAAGTTTAATATCTTATAAGTTAGAGGCTATAGTTAATCGATCACGTAGAGTCAAACTGGGGCATCACACTTAGTGAGCATCCCTGATCTCTGCTCTGATCACACCTGCCTGATCGGAGAAGGGTGTCACACAAACTGTCAACTCCGTGACTCAGGGATTTCTAAAATCCCATACTACATCATAGTCCCATTTTATCAGATCCATATTTAAAAACAGTGAGAAGCTCCCCTTTGTTCGAGGAGCTCACCCAACATACACCATGTATAACAATATAATCATAACCTGATCCAGTATCGCAAATAAGTAGTATCGACTCACACAAGGTCTCATCTTGTCCATATCCTCACATGCATCCCCTTTATCGGGACCCATTCATTCACCTTTAATTCTAAAATATGAAAATAAAACACTTAATTACAGTCCATAAGAGTCTGATTATGGCCCTTTTACCATAATTACATACCCGACTATTTAGACAATAGTACCAAAAGATACCAAAAGAATTAATTACAATTCTTTTATACAACATACTTATGTAAAGAAATATCATGCCACAACATCGCCTTCATAATCACGCATCGCCGGATCTCCATTTCGCACACCCCATACCCGGGCAATCCGCATGACTCGGGTGAGCAATGCCTAGTAGAAAATTCCTCCTACAAGGACTACTTCCCCACTCAAATGCAACATGCAAATGTGATGATAAGACTTAATCTGTTATTTCATATAATAATGGCTAATCTTATAATATGAAATATTGTGTGTCATGCATAAGAAAGAGGACGCTCTCATGCTCACAACCCGATCACGACCGACTTCACACTTGCAACGCCAAGTGTGAAACTAATGTTGGTGTTTCACCAATGACATAAAACTATCGGACAACCTCAAATATTCACTTGAATTCTTATCAAACTTCGTGTTTCCGTGGTGGTGAATTTATAATTTCACCAAGAAGCTTCGCACCGACACTTTCGAACTTTCATCGGGCCGGATACATATGTCTCGACTAAGAATAAATTCTGGATCTTTTCATCGGAGAGGGGATCTACCGATCTCGCTTCACCAAACATACAAATTATTATTATTATTATTTATGCCAACTGTGAGTTTGGTTTTACTGTCCATTTCCGAAGCTCACCAATATCTACCAAGAAATGGCAATGATAATATAATCAACCATCACTGGTAAGATAGTATGAAATGCAATCATGCTCGGGCTTCTGCTATGTTATAAAAGCAATAATTTATAAATCTGATAATTGATATTTTCTTACAATTTCCAATTATCATACTTCATGCTTAATACATCAAGCAAGTATATATAAACATGATTTTTTACACACAACAAAGATGTTATTTATTTTTTCAATAATAACATTGACAAATGGGGCTCAAATCTCACCACATAAACGTGGCATCTCTGCCCTTCATATTATGAACCATGGTTTATTCATCAACAAATTATCGTGATACCCAAACCCAATAAAACCAAGACACTAGCCCTAGATTAAAACCAAACCTCATCCAACTTCGGGATCCGCCTTAGGAACCAGCCCCCAAAAATTTCCAAGAGTTCAATTCCCACAACCTTGTCCAAACTGTCCGAAAATAGTCTCGAATATCACCGAATCGTCTAAAAACAAGCTCAAAATTCAAAATTTCTACACTCGCCCCAAAATTGACTAAAATTTACGCCTCATGGCCTTCTCAAGAAAACTCAAAACCATTAGAATGACATTTACGCTTAAAATAACCTGGGCAGGAAAATTTTCATCTTATGGAGCTAATGAAACTCCAAGATTTAGTAACCACGCAGAGCTGCATGGATCGACTTTACTTCTAGTTCGACAAAAAACCCACGCCCGATTTCCTCAGAGATTTTAGAGAGATAAGGTTTTCCTCTACCCCTTTCTCTCTTCGCCCGTTTGCCAAAACTTCTTTCTTTTGTTTGATTTTTCTCCTTTATTTTTCTTTTCTTTCTTTTCTTTCTTTTTTATTTTCCCTTTATTTTCTATTTTTCTTCTTTTTTTTCTCTTTTTTTTTTCATTTGCTTCTTATCCATCCTTTTTTTCCTTTTGTTTGCTCCTTCTCCCATTTCTTTTTTTTCTAATTTTCATTTTTCTTTATTTTTCCATTTGACTTTGTTTCTTTTATTTTCTTATTTGAATATGGTTTTCAAATGTCATTTATTTTATGTCATGTGCTACACGCCCCAAACTCGGGGTCCGTTGACTACCCTACACATGGATTGGGTGGAATGTCTGGTGGACCCGACATTTTTCACGAAAATCGGCAGTAGTTCCCTTTGTACTTTAAGCTTCTACCTAAATACAAAACCCGTGATATAACCTCGTCTAAACATCAATATAACAATAAATATGAGACCACTTTGGCCCATGAACAATACTCATAAAACATATATATCCAACTATATCCAATAGTTTCAAGAGTTCAAATTTTACTTTATACAACACATATATTAAAAATTAGAGAATTCTGTCATGTCATACATCATAAACTCCAAAGCCACAATCCTATTTTTCTTTCTAAAGCTCAGCCTCGTAATGAGCCGTCTCCCTTCGCACGCTCCTCGCACTGTAGTAAAAATATCCCTCGCCAGGATGAGCTAATGCTCAAGAGTGGAATCACCCTAAACGGGTTACTTCCACCTAAGTAGCATATGCAATGTTCCAAAATAAACAATACATTCAAGCAAATGCATGATCCTACTTGAATGTCTAACTGATCATCTCGCACTCCAGTCTTTACCGACTTCTCACACTCTCGCCTAAGCCTCGTATGAGAATTATTATATTTATTTGTGGACAACCCTCCGAGGTATATATATATATATATATATATATATATATCAATTGGGCCGTCTCCGACGATTGATATTATTTATGGACTACCCTCCGATTTATATCAATTGGGCCGTCTCCGACGACATTGACATTTTTCTATGACCACCTCCATAACAACATTTTTAGACAACCCTCCGAACCATTTTCTCTAGACTCACTTCATGCACTAACTCCTATCGTCCTAGGGTGTTTGAGTGCATATGGAATGCATGATGTCAATTCCAATACAGTCTATATCACATGCAAATATATAAACATGCATATGCACTCATAATTCGAATCACACACCAAGTCATGTAATTTCACATTTCATACACCAAAAATTAGCTCACTGGGGCTAATGATCAAACACTAAGTAATTCAGAACTTGAATCACTGACCAAACACATTTTCTACCCAAAAATATATTTAGAACACTATTATTCAGAATAGTGAAACTTCTGGTTACTATTCTAAAAATCAATAATCGTCTGCTCACTTTAGAACCCAACACCATGGTCATTTCCCGCCTCATAATAAAACCAATACAAGGATTTAAAGCATAATTTACACATAAAGGCCCAAACAAATTCTCTACTGTTACGGGTTGTCATACATTGCTCCAATAACTTTAAATCAATTCGGTCCCTGTTGACTGATCAAACGGCGCTCAAGGCCTCAAGCCAACCGAAATACTTGAAAACACTCAGCCAAAGTGTAAACCCAAGTAGGGAGAAACCCCTACCTCACGGAGTTTGTCGAAACTCCTCAAATCCGATGTCCATGCGTAGCCCGCTCCGCGTAAAGCAACTTTCCTTCTTGTCCCGAAGACTGCCGACGGTCGGTTCGCACGATATTTTAGAGGGAAGTCAGGAAATCTCTCTCTAAAAACGCCATTTTCTGGCTACTGGACCTTTCCCCTTTGATTTTCACGTTTTGTCTTGGTTTAAAGGAGGAAGAAGATGCACTATTCCTTATTTTGGCATTTTCCTCATTTAATCAAATTTCAAATGACATCTATGTCCTCTTTTTCTCCCGCTGACATTCTAAGACTATCTCTACCGCCCATTTTCATCATTTCTCTACCACGCCACTTAGCGACATGAGTACGTGTTATATGTGACTCGGCCATATCGGAAATCATTTCTTACTCAGACCAAACGTGATGCTCGAAAACGTGCCAACTCCGACCATTCAAATTGGCGAAATTAGACGTGATAGTTTTTGTGATTCATGGTGACGATTCCAACGACAAATCCATTTCATCATCCGATTCGCAGAATAAATTTTCAATTTTTAACCACAATTACAATTTGTAAGTACGATTTTATACTTTTTTGAAATTGAAATTTCACCAAATTAACTACAGTCATACTTTACTCTACATGGCTATCATGTAGTATGTCCTAATCTAAGGTGCCATGTGGCATCCACATGGTCCTTCCATGTGTCACCTGACACCAGGTGTCTCGAAAAATGTGAAATTTTGACTGTCTCGGAATCTGACGAAATGCGATGGTGTAACTAGATTTCGTGAGACGAATTCAGCGATGATGCGTTTGATGTCAGAGAATCTAAAAAATTCGGTTTAAGCAAAGTACAAAATTCTTTTTTGAAAATTTGAATTTTAGGATTTTTGTTAAATCATGAGCTTCATACTTGTTTTCAAGAGCCTCCCAAATCTCCCTTGTAGAATGAGTGTTGGTGTAAAGGTCATATAGCCTATCGGATAAGGCTTTCAGAATATGACCCCTACATATGAGCTTGTCCTCCTCCTTTTTCTTCCTTTTCGCCATTACTTTAGCCTTGTCATCTTCCTTTGGTTCCAGTAATGGTGCCAGGCGAGATCGAGTTAGAAAGATGATGGCGACCGTAGAGAGAATCTCACCTTGTCTTGCCACCTAGTGAGGTTGGAACCATCAAAGGCGATTCAACCTCACAAGGTCTTCAGTTCATAAATCTTGATAGTCTCTCCTTCTATTGAAAATAGAGTCTTTGATTGTTGGAAAAAATAGATAAATACAATGGAAGAAACACGGCTCACGATCTCGGCACATATAATGAAATTTCTTGAAATTACAATGTTCAATCTGCGAGGAATTGAAATAGAAAGAAGAGAAGAAGAATCTGAAGAGCTTAAACGAGTTAGCAGAACTTTGTCAAATACTCTATTTCCTCCATCTCAAGAAATCTTTAAGGAAGTAGAAGAAAAATAGTCTTTGAATTGATCAAACCTTTTCACTTTTCTGCATAAGATTTCAAAGAAGAAAAGTCACACTTTATAGAACACTTATGGTTAAAATAACGGTTACAAAGATGGAAGACTCTTTGTCATCCTTAATCTCTTGAAATTTTAACATTCTAAAACATAAATATATGTTTAATTCACACATTAAACATATATTTAATCTCAAATATTGAACATGATATTCACCAACCTCATAGTTTATAACAATCTAATATTTTATTATGTACATGCACACATTAAACATGATTTACTTCCCAATATTACAAATTTGTTTTCTTCAACCTAATAAGTTTTGTAACATTTCAAACTTTATTCATATGTTTAATGTCTTCAACCTAATAAGTTTTGTAACATTTCAAACTTTATTCATATGTTTAATGCATACATTGAAGAATATGATTTACTATCAAATGTTATAAATTTATGGTCTTCCTCAAACTTTTAAGTTTTGTAACATTTCATATGTTTAATCACCTCATTAAACATGATTTATTCTCAAATGTCACAACTTTATTTCAAGATTGAATATATAACTCATTTTATAAATTAGATGATTAAAAGTGTAACTCTTCTTACATTTAAAAGAATCATCAAAAGTGTAATTATTCTTACACATAAAATATTACAAAATTTGTGTCTCAAATTTATTTTTAACCACATATATGATTATACATATATATCAACGGGTTTCATTTTTAAAACATTGATCACAAGTACACTGCTCAAATTTTCTTACCTCTGAGAAATTTAGAGATGATAAAAATATGTGGAAATTTTCCTGTTTTCAGGAATATATATTCTATATATGTGAAAAATTTTGGACTTCAATTTCTCAAAAATGTCAAAATATGTTATTGCCAATTTTGTGAATTTCAAATGAAAAAGGAGTTCGGAATAGAATTTTACCGGCAAGATGGAAAAAGTTAGTTGCTGAATCTTATGTTGGCATTGAAATTCTTGATACGAAAATTGGGGAGAATTTGAAAATCCAGGCGTAGAATATTTTCTTTGACTATGCGATATATATGCATTCAATTCTAAACAAATATTGAAATTGTTGGGAAGAAATGCAGTAATCTTAATTTTTCATCAATGAGTGAGCGGCAAAGGCTCGCGAAGCTGTTGAGGAGCTGTGCCAGGAATTTGTTACTTGATCACGGATTGCAAGTTCATGCAGCTGTGTTGAATATGGGATTTGGGTTTGATTTGATAATGAACAATGATCTCATAGATATGTACGGAAAATGCAGTAGGGTGGACTTGGCTCGCGCTGTGTTCGATAGAATGCTTGAGAGAAATGTGGTGTGTGGACTTCTCTCATGTGTGGCTATTTACTGGAGGGTAATGCTAAAGGATCATTGTCTCTCTTGTGTGGTAGGACGTTCGGGTGTTCGCCAGGTGAATTCACTTTCTCCACCGGTCTTAAAGCTTGTGGAGTTTGGGGCTTGTGGAGAATGGAATGCAGATTCATGGAATGTGTGTCAGAAGTGGGTTTGTATGGATTCCTGTGGTTGGAAATGCTACCATTGACATGTACTCAAGATGTGGGAAAATTGGTATGGCGGAGCAGATGTTCAATAATATGCCTTTTAGAAATCTTGTGAGTTGGAATGCAATGATTACAGGGCATACCAATGAAGGAAATGGCAGGAAATCTCTAGTTTTATTCCAGAGAATGCAAGAACAGGGGGAAGCCCCGGATGAATTCACATTCACAAGCACTTTAAAGGCTTGTGGTGCTCTTGGAGCACTCCACGGAGGAACCCAAATTCATGCTTCCTTAATTACAAAGGGGTTTCCAATTTCCACTCGTAACGATATTACCCAGCAGTGCAATTGTTGATCTGTATGGGAGATGGGTGCTTATTTGACACAGAAAGTGTTGTCGAATTGAACAGAAAAATGTGATATCCTGGTCTGCATTAATTCAAGGTTTTGCTCAAGAGGGAAAACTACTTGAGACCATGGACTTGTTTAGACGACTGAGGGAGAGTATCTCTAAAGTTGATGGATTTGTTCTCTCAATCATGATGGGTGTGTTTGCTGATCTTGCTCTGGCAGAGCAAGGGAAGCAAATGCATTGCTATACCCTTAAATTGTCATCTGGTTTGGACATTTCAGTAGCTAATGCAATCGTTGATATGTACCTCAAGTGTGGGTTAATTGAAGAAGCAGAAAGACTCTTCAGTGAAATGAGGGTGAGAAATGTAGTTTCTTGGACGGTTATGATGATCACTGGCTACGGAGCATGGTCTTGGAGAAAAAGCCATTCATCTCTTCAACAGAATGCAGTTAGAGGGCATTGAACCTGATGAGGTGACTTACTTGGCACTGCTCTCAGCCTGTAGCCATTCAGGACTAACAAGAGAAAGTCGAGAATACTTCTCAAGATTGTGTAACAACCATCAACTGAAACCTAACATTGAGCATTATGCTAGCATGGTTGATATCCTTGGCCGTGCTGGTCAACTAAAAGAAGCAAAGAATCTAATAGAGAATATGAAGCTAAAACCAAATGAAGGTATATGGCAGACATTGCTCAGTGCTTGTAGAATACATGGCAATGTAGAAATAGGAAGAGAAGTCGGAGAGATTCTATTTAGGATGGATGCTGATAATCCAGTCAATTATGTAATGATGTCCAATATTTATGCTGAGGCTGGCTACTGGAAAGAGTGTGAAAGAGTAGAGAAAATTGGGTGAAGGCGAAGGGCTGAAGAAAGAAGCAGGACAGAGTTGGGTAGAGATTGACAAGGAGGTCCATTTTTTCTATGGTGGAGATGACACACACCCATTAACAGAGAAAATTCATGAGGTTTTAAAGGAAATGGAAAGGAGAATGAAAGAAGAGACCAATTATGCTTATGGATTGAGGTTTGCATTGCATGATGTGGAGGAGGAATCAAAGGAGGAAAATTTAAGAGTTCACAGTGAGAAGTTGGCGATTGGATTGGCATTGGTTTGCAATGGTGTGGAAAAAGAGGGAGGAGTCATTCGGGTTTTCAAGAACTTGAGAGTTTGTGGGGATTGTCATGAGTTTATCAAGGGTTTATCAAAAATTTTGAAGAAGGTGTTTGTGGTGAGAGATGCTAATAGATTTCACAAGTTCGAGGATGGTTTATGTTCCTGCAAAGATTACTGAGTGATACCACCGCTTGGGCCTTTGCAGTGCAATCACCTTATGTTATGTAGAGATTATCATTTTAAAATTAGATAAAGCCATTCTTCAATAACAAGGTCCCAGTTTGGCTTTAATTTGCATGCATATAGACAATTGCTTACAGATCACAATACATAGCCCTGCACCTCAGTTACAAATGGGAAGGTGAATTTGTCATGAACAGCAGGATTTAACCTCATGGATGTCATTTCTATTTGGTTATTAAAAGTGATTGTTATTATGTAAATTCACCAATATGTATAAGCTCCCACCATAGCATTGTACAAGAATACATTTCAACTCCTTCAAGTAAAAGCGACCTAATTTTCTCCTGGGTCATTACATACATCTGCCATTTTTTTCCCTAAAAATTTTCTTTGTGATAGGGAAAACTATAAATGCATACTATTAGTTTCTTTGATTCTATTTACACAATTAACAGACATGGATTCAAATACATCAAATAAGAAGATTGAAATAATTAAGCAGACATAGTGACAGATGTCTGACCCTTTTAATGGAAGATAGTGATCTTGTTTCGTTTACATACCAAAGAAAGAAAGCATCAAGGGAGGGAGCAGAGCAAGTCACGTGGAGCAAATAATTGGCAACTAAGTTGGTTAATTCCAACTGCCTGAGAATCATTTAGTTACTGGTTTGTTAGTAGGGAGACATTTTGGGTTTACATAGTATATAAATGAAAAGAGAGAGAATGGGGCATGAGATCTGTAAACAAGAGTTTCGCTCTTTGGAGAGATTCTGGCCTCTCAAATAGCCAGTGGACTTTTCTTGAAATCTCAATAAAATTTATCATCTAGATTCATTCATTCAATCTTTACAGCAATCATTACAACAATTCTTGCTTTCATCATCCAGATTCATTCATTCAATCTTTACAGCAATTTATAACAGGCAGTTTTGTTGTAAAGTTTAGAGCAACTCCAGCAATGGAGCAAAACACATAGCAAAAGCCAAAAATAGATCTTGGTGAAAAAATGCTACTCAGCCCAGGTGGAGCAATCTTGGGAGCTAAATTTTCAGCGTGCTCCCGATTGATCGGCTAAATTTGATTATATATAGTGATCAGCGTTTTATGAGCAAAAGCAGGTGAAAACCCATTCCTACCCTCAAGATATAGCGGATTGGAAGGAAGAAACCCTTGTGACCAGGACACACACGTGAGCTGATGGCCCAGACCAGTGCGCAAGCTGGCACAATCTCCAAAACAGAGATTCTCATGACAAAATATCAGCTTCGATTTCACAATCTCCCAACGGTTGAAAAAAAATTTCAATAAATTGCAAACCCTCGGAAACCAGTTCCATACACCAAATTTGGTGGAAGCGAACGAAAATAAAGAAGGGAAGAAAACGGGTGGTAGGCAGCGCCGGTCGTCGTCGTCGCGGTGTAAATCGTTCGTCGTGCCCGTCGCGATTCGCCGTCGAAGTCGCCTTTCCTGTTCGCGATTCGATTAAAAACAAGATCCGCCGGCGCGCCGCCATCTCAGGGTTCATGTGAGATCTGCGATCACAACGACCTCCCCTCTGCTCATTCCCAGATCCACGATCATTTGCTCCATTGGAGCAATGAGCGGGGCATTTCTTTTGGGCGAGTCTCCATGAAACGACGTCGTTTTGTCAATGGATGACAAAAAACGACATCGTTTCGTTTTTATTTTTATTTTTAAATTAAAAACAAAACGACGTCGTTTTGGTCAAAACATCCAGAACCCGATGTAGCTTTTTATAAGGCCAATGTGATTTGACAAATTAGCGGTGCGTATCGAAATAATCAAAACGATGGAACTTTTTATAGCCCAGATGTGATGTGAGAAGTCAATCGGTGGCGTATTCATCATTTGAAGATTTATCGACTTTATAATACAGGTAAGTTTGAGAAATCGAGTAAAATTAATTTTCATTATTTTTATAAGAAGTACAAAAATTTTAAAATTAATTAATAACTGTAACCCAAAAACCTCAACTATTAAATTATTAATTCAAAACTATATTTATTTTTATTGATTTAATTAAATATTTAGAGGCAGCTTATTTTTAATTGAATCTTTATATTTATTTTCAATTTTAATTAAATATTTATTTATCTTTAAATCAATTTTTATAGTGTATGGAGTATTAAAAATGAATGAAAGTGCATGATGTAATTATTAAGGAAGAGAAACGATAAAATTGGAATGAATTTAGGATAGATGGAGCTTTTACTAGATCTTCGGCTCTTTGGAATCTTTTTTAATTTAAAAGCTTTATTAAATCTCGAAATGCTTTGGAGAGGCGAAAAAATGAGCTTTAGATGTTTTTTTTTTTTTTTTTTTGGTGTTAACTGCGGAGATCTTTGTAGTCTAGGCCCAGTGAGATGCGGTACCAAAACCATGTGTTTCCACTTTCCTATACATCTCTCATTTTCCCAGAAACAAAACAAAGCTCAAAACATAGCCATGGTGAGCATGAGGCACAGGGAGCCCCAAAATAATAAAGGAATGGGGACACTTCTTAGCATGAGTGGGTTTATCTTAGTATAGTAAATCATAGACAGAAACAGCATGTGAAGAAAAATTTCAAGGTAAATGATATTGATTAGGACAGTAATGCTATTCTTTCTGAATGAACTCTTTGAATATGTCACTGTATCTATCTGTTAAAGATGCAAGTTAGAAAAATTAATGCAGATGGAATATTGTTTCCAAGATAAGATTAAAACACACTACCCACCATTACAGCTAACCTAACAGTTTCTGTCCCCCTTATGGCATCAGAGGTTTACAAATGGATAAGATTTAGAATACACATTTAGCAAAGAAAGGTTTTCTCAGGAGCTTTGGTAGGTCTGATTTTAATGTGAGGACGCAAACAGTAACTTGTCCTGTTTCATCAGTCACCTACTTCCATTATTCTTGTCCTGACCTTGCCAACTAATTTTTACATGTTTATACGTTTCTACAATTTCTTGATAGCCTTGTTGTGGAATAAAATAGACAGATTGTGTAGAATGGTAGGCAAGATATACACATCATATGCATTTACCTGTCCTTAGTATATTAAGGTAGCCAACATACAAAGAAAAGAAAAACATAAACCAGTAAATTTTAGAGTCATAATCATTCATTTGGTTATTTTTTGTCCTGATTCACTTTTTAGCAGGATCATGTATATGCCAATATTATTGTCATCTAGATACAAAAATATCAAATTATAAAATATGCTTTAAGTGAGTGGCTGTTGTAGTGTCATTGTAATGCTCTTGTGCTTGAGCGCAAAGTGAAGTTTGTTGATTATGCAGTGTCCTTTTCTCTTGAAAGACAAGCAGGGAATGGGTAAAGTGCAACTAAACAAACTTCATATTCTTATTGAATTATAGACCAGTTGTCTGGACTGACATTATTTGATGGGAAAACTATGTTATAGGCCCTCATTTCAATTTATTTGAAAAATTAAGAACAAAAGACACAGAAATCGGTATGTCTCACGTTTAATGTTGATGGAGGTCTGAGTGTAGATAAAGAATGCAATAGGCCTTAAGTCTGACTTAGGTACTTGATACTTCTTGTATATGTGTTAGAGTGGCGCATCTTGCAGGGTTTGCGAGGTAAATGCGCAAGGTTTCTTTGGGCTTCTTTATCGGAAATATTTTGCGAGCTTTTTATCGAATATGTTTTAAATCGTGAGACTGACCTCGTTTCCAGGTCTTTGTTACAAATTTTCTAGTAAATTGAAATAGGGACCATAACATAGTTTTACCCTTATTTGATTGCCTCTAATTTTCTAAAGGACAAACCTTTTCTGACACACTTTCCAGAAACTATAAAAGAATAGGAGGAAGAAGACCAGAATGCACCCAATTCAATTATTCAGTGGTGGAGCCCTGCTATCCAAATGGGGCCTTCCTCAGAACTTACAAAAAGCATAACAAGGACAAAACCCATGGATTACAGTCTTCCATCTTTTGCATATCCAACTCCTTGGTTTCCTTGTTCTTTTTAAGGCAGTGTTTGGATGTAGAAAATACAATCAATTAACTGAAAATACACCTCTTAATGAGGTGTATTATACTGTGGATGGTTTGGTAGCCATGTCCATATTTCTTGAAATCAAATTATGATAGGAGGGCTCTCATTATTTTAGGAGTAGGTGGGTAGGAACTCTAAAATTGCAGGGCTTGTCCCATAACACAAAATTATATGCCATACCATTTCTTTTACTATTTAGTTTCATAATTATTAAATCTAATGCAACAACAAAGTAATGAAACTACTAACAACATCATTTATCAAATATGAACATGGATTTAAATATTGCCACAAGAAATAAGACTTTGTCCACATCTTGGGGTTTGGTACACAACAACCACAGAGAATCTCTTATCATCCAAATTCTAGTGTTTTTTTTCAAGAATATTTCCTATTGATTAGACAAGAATATAAGGGTTTATTTGGTTTATATTTTTGAAAATTGTTAACTAAAAGCAATTTTTTGAAAACGAGGATAACGGTATTACATTCTACGGCTTGTTTTTATTATCGAATTTAGTGTTTAATGTGTTTTCTCACAAAAAAAAAAAAATCGGCTTGTGTGCATGTTTCATCGTTAGCTATTTTATAGACAATCGTAACTAGACGTACCCGAAGTTTCTTAATCACTTGGTTATTTGAAAACTCGATTTTTTTTTTTTCTGAATTCTTTTATTCTTTGACGTCTGCTTCATCATTCAAACTTTTGAAGTAGTCTAGAGTGTAGTGATTCATGCCCCAGTTTATTATTGTAAAGTGAATAAACTTGGGTCAAATCTTACTCTATTACAATTATTTTTTTTTGAATACTTACTCTATTACAATTTAGTTTGACACATATTAAATTAAACTCTTGATTGCATCCATGAAAATCTAAGAAAACAGGAAAATTAAACCATATAAAATATAGATTTTGAAATCAAAATGTAAAATAATTGACATTAAATAATAAGGCTTAAATGCATATATGGGTGCAACTTGAGTGATTGCACTTTTTCAGAGGTGTATTTCTTGATTGGTCAGATGCCACTGATTTATCTATTTTTTGTTTTTATATTTTTCAGATAGTTTACTAATAACTTAATTTGTTCATTTAATATTTTTAGAATTTATATTTTATTTTTAATATTGGTACTTTCCGCGTTAAGTCATTCCGGCAATTAATTTTCAATTCAAACAAAATATTTAATCGGCTTCTATCTTATCATTGCTTCATTAAAATATTTCACTTACATCTTCTTTTTGAGTATAGGCTTCTTGAATATCATTATTGTCATCTACTATATTTAAATCTAAAGTTATTATCATTAAGTATATTTTTATTTTTAAATTTTCTATTTTTGTTTTTATTAGTATTTCTTCTTTCATTTCCTGAGGGAGATGTAATTGTATTATTGTCATTAATTCTTGTAAAGGTATTTGAGGTTTAGCGATATACAATGTTTTTAATATCCAATCATTTGTCAATAATTCCAGTTTATAATAAGTTAAGGCTTTTATTAATACTATGTCATTAAAATCGTAATCATCTTTTTCTCCTATTATCTTCATGGTTTAATCCTTATTTTAAATTTTTCGTTATCAATGAAACTTGAAATTTTATTATTTGGTTGAGTTAATGTTAGTTGGATTTCTCTATCAACAAATTTATTATACCTACCATATTTACTTTCATACTTAAATCAACACGTTCTTTACTTTTTATAACTTTTGACTTTTTGTTTTTTATTATTTGTTTTTTACTATTCATTTCCTATTCACTTTTACTATTTATTACTATTTGCTTTTTAATATTTTATTTTATTAATGATTTTTATTCTAAAGTTTCTAAGAATGCTTTTATATTGGTTAGCAATATGATCATTCTATCAGATTCTTCACAATCACAGAATTCTTCAATAACGATTTCAATATAATTTTATTATTAGATTTATAATTGTTTTGTGATTTACATTTTTTAAATTCTTATATTTTTATTTTAGTTAATACATCGTACTTATGTTATAACAAACTTTTAGCATAAACACGTTTATTACTAGGTGAACCGGAGTATTTTTGTATGTGAATTGTTCTAAATCATATACTTCAATATTATCTTCCGTAATTTTTGGATAATTTATTCTTGTATTATTTCTTAAATAAAATAATATTATTTTCTTAAGGTCTATGAATTTTGTTATTCCTATTTCTTTAAATAAAAGAAATTTTATCATTATTATCTTATTATTTTATCATTTATTTGTTATATTTTATCTGAACTTATGGCTCAAATCTTAATTAAGTAAGGCTACATAAAATTCAATAGAATGAAATAGCGAGATGTGAATATATCAGAATTGGATAAAATAATTTAAATTTCAGAAATATTTATATCTTGGAATAAGAGTTTTAAAATAATAAAAGTGGCGCCCGATCTCTCGGTTACATTTATATACGGTAATCCGGTGACTTTCGTATCTGCACGACATCAATCCTTCTTCCATAACGCCTTCACACGGCCGTAGTAAGACAAGTCGATATCAAAGACACTATTTATGCCAGATTGACACCGCGTAAAATTTATGAGGAAATTTAGGACTTTTATTTCATTGGCTTGGCTCTCTATCTTACGCGTATAAAACGCAGGAAAGCAGCGCTCCATTACGAGCTTTTTGATACAAAGAGTTATGGATTAACTACGATGATCCTCGAACTAAATGTATATTTATAGACTAGATTTTTACTATTATCATATTAACTGCTTTATCTTACGTTACATACGTGTCATCTTTGGTCTAATCTTAATTTTGCTTTACTACGCCATCTTTGTCATAATTTTCTTCTTCTTTCTTTTCTTCATGGTCTTGTCACTTTGAAAATGTGAGCATTGGATTCCACCACATTTATTATTATTTTTGACATTTTCTCCATCTGTCTCTGAAGAATAAGTTACAATTATAGTGGTTGACATTTATTGTGGACCATGCCATTTATCATTTACATTTATAGTGGCATACATATCACGTAGTCATAGGCAGTTGAGATTACATCTTTTTACGAGGTTAGTAACCTTAGTATACTTTTATCTTTTATAGATTTTATGGCTTCATTTTTTATCATACGCTGAAACGACAACAGGTTAAATCCTAGCTCATTGATCTTATGCATTGTCATTCTTTGTCCCTGACTTTCCCATCCCTAGGACTATCATCCAGGTTATTTGTTGCTTGCAGGTGGACTAAGCGATTCTTTCCTCGAGATACGTCATTGACCAAGCAACTAACTTATCGATGTTAACTTTGTTTTTGTCCATTGTTTGTTATAATACCCATGCTTTTTGGGTTTTATTTCATTTATTTGGAATCTAGATTCTTCACTGCTATTTTTCTTAGTTATAATTACTATCAATAGTAATTATTGATAGTGCTTTATATACACTACCAAACTCAAATTATGGAAGAATTTACCAAGACAAGCCCTTTATAGAAATTAGTGATGAATGTAGAAATTGCAGAAATAATAGAACCCCCAAAAAGTTAGAAAGAATAGAGATACCTGCAAATTACATTTTAAGTCTTAGAAGATGATATTCTGATTAAATAGTATACAAAAAGAATTGGTTACCCATATTTAGAAAAGGGTCGTTGATAGGAATAGTAGTAGAAATAATACAAGTAGAAGAAGTTTCCAAAGAATAAGAGAAGAGGTACATTCACCTTTCCTAATAAAAGGAAATTATTACAATGGAGAAAGAGAAGTTGAAGAAACAAAAATTTTAATAGATACAGGAGCTAGTTGTAATCATATCCAAGTTGATAAATGTGAAATGATAGGAAATATAACAAGTCCATATGTCTACAAAAATTATGATGGCCAAACATTAGAATGCAATTTAAAGATAGAAATACCTATAAGATTACAAGGAGAAACCTTTCTAGTAAACTGCTATAAAGATAACAGAATGCAAGGAAATGGGCATTATGATATTCTCTTAGGAAATAGTTTCCTAGACATATTAGATAAATTTAAGATCACAAAAGAAGGAATAAAAATATATAATGAAGAAGTATGTATTTTTCTAGAAAGACAAAAATGAAATAAATTACATTCCCTACTATGGTATTTATAATAGTTAAAATTCTAGAAACTAAGTTATATACATGTGGATTGATAGATACAAGATCATAAATAACAATATTTAAAAGCTTTTTGTTAAAAGAATGGGAAAATACTAAAATCTCCATAAAAGGTGTGACTGGAAATAAAGAAAAACTTCTGAAAACAAAGAGAATGTAGAAATAATGATTCAAAAATAAAATCATAAAAATACGAAAGTCTATCGATACAACAATATAGAATGTGACGTTATATTAGGAAATGACTTTTTACAACAATTCTCAATATATCAACAAACAATTTATACTATTATACTAAAAACACCTTGTGACCATTGGATAAGAGTACCTAGAATATTAAAGCCTTTTAGAATAAATTATGATCAAAAAGCTAAAAAATGGAGAACATAAAAGATAAAATACATCTATAACCTATAAAAAAAACAGTTCAAGATACATGTAAAAAATTAAAAGAAAATTTTAGTATTAGCTTTAAAATATTGGGAAAAAGAAGACAAAATCTATTGCAAATTAGAAATGATAGATCTGACAGGTTATTGAAGTCGGACCAATGATATATTCTCGAGAAGATATAAAAAACTTTCAAAATACAAATTAATGAATTAATGCAATTGAATATGATAAGAGAGAAAGTAAAGTCACATAGTAGCCACCTTATTTATAGTTGAATATATAGTGAAATAAAAGGAAAAGCAAGAATGAGTAATAAATTACAAAGAAGTAAATAAAAATACAAAATTTGATGGATATTATATCCCGAATAAGAAATATTAATAAATTTGGCAAGAGGGAAAAATTGTCTGATAAATTTGATTACAAATCGGGTTTCAGCGAGATAAAATGGATAATGATAGTATACCTATTACGACTTTTTAGTACACCTAGGGTCATTATGAATGGATAGTAATGCCTTTTGGATTGAAAAATCTTACTCGAGTTTTCCAGAAAGAAAATGGATAAAATATTCTACGATTATTCATCTTTCATAATGTTTATATTGTTGGCTTGTTAATGTTACGATAATGAAAAGATCATAGAAAAGCGTTTAGATATTTTTATAACACTTTGTAAAAGGCATGGTATAATTCTTTCGAAAAGAAAGTTGGAAATCAGAAAGAAATATAATTTCTAGGAATGATTTACTAGATTCCAAAGGGAATAAGAGTACGGTCACATATCATTTGAAAAAATAAAAAGATTTTCTGATGAATTACGAACTAAAAATGATACAAGAATTTTAGGATGTTTAAACTTCTCTCGATTTCATAAAAGATTTAGCTAAAGAAAGACGGGAATTACAAAAATTATTAATTAAAAAAACCAAACGAGGATGGAATGAAGAAAAACATACCATGATAGTCAAAGGAATTAAAAAATATATGTTCGTCACTAAATTAAGATTGCCTAATGAAAATGACAATTTAATATTACAAACAGATGCTTTAGATAAATATTAGACAGCTATTTTGAAAACAGACTTAGGAGAAATATGTCAATTTACAAGTGGAACCTTTAATAATAATCAAATTAATTATGATATTAATGAAAAAATTACTTGCAATAATAAAAGGAATTAATAAATTTGAGATATTTTTATTACCTAAACCTTTTATTATAGAAACTGATAATACTCAAGTTGCAGGATTTATAAAAAATAACACAGGAAAAGGAGTACATGCTAGAAGGTTCTCTAGATGGCAAAATCTTCTTAGTTATTATAATTTTAAAATTGTACATATAAAAGGTACTGACAATTTTCTTACGAGACTTTGAGTAGGAATAATAGAATAACATGAGAGAAATGCGAGATATTGCCACCCGATATGGCCGAAGGAATGAATATGATTTCGGAAAATTATAATGATCTTATTTCAATTGAAGAAAAAATTATAAATTTACAAAAAGATATCAATGATATAAGATCTAAATCATATATTTCTCAAAATCTCCTTGAAAAATGTTTTGAAAGATTAGGAGAAATAATAGTGAGGACAGATGATGTTTCCTCAGCCTCTTCTGAGACTAAAAACATCAAAAGGTAGAGAGCTTGGATATCTGGTCGGTAGGGAAAAGCTAGGTAAAACGACGGTGCGATAACATGGGCGGGGAGATATATCCTTGCCTAAAAGCAAAAATATCTCAAAAGGTATTCAGGAGATGTCTATCCTTCAAAGGATAAAAGCCTGAAAAATAACAGTCTTGCAAAAGACAAAAATCTCTCAGTGGAATATGATCCCTCGAAAAGGACAAACTCCTCTCTAAGGAGGAAGAAATTCCGATGATATCCTCTTTTTCAGGAGGGAAAAGCAGAAAACAGTGTTATATATACATCTTCATTCATCTTGTCGACATGGAAAAGAGTATTTGACTTTCTACGAGATTCATTTATAACAATCCCCTAATGGTGTTCGGTGTGCAGGACTTGTGAGTCTATTTACCCAAGAATAATAATCACAAAAAAGACAGACCCCTTATTTACTCAAGATGTCATGGATTTCGATTTTGTTGACTGAATCTATTTGAGTCCAAATTGTGAAGAAATACTAGATGACACTTTTAGAACCCAACTATGCAAAATGACAGGTCAACAAAGTGTCTATAAAAATTCTTCACTATTAGTCCGGAATATAATGAAGACATTGGGATGTCTTATAAGCTATCATCTCATAACAATAAATAGCAGTGAAGAATCTAGATTCCAAATAAATGAAATAAAACCCAAAAAGCAGGGGTATTATGTGACGCCCCAAATCCCGGGGGTCCGTTGACTACCCGTCAACCCGCGGAATACTCGTGAATGTCGGGTGACCAGACATTTTTCACAAAAATCGGGCTGATATAAACATGCGGGAGGCTGCCCAATCTGAACTGCGTAAAGCGCATCTGGCTTGATCCCGATATAACGGTTATGATTTAAAGCGGCCACTTGGGCTATATACAATACTCGATATACATGCCAACTAGATCCAATTATATACCCAATAGTTACAAGAGTTAATATGTTTTACTCTTATACAATACATACATTAAACTTAAAAGTTCTAATACATGTATCTGTAATATGTGCATTTTCTTACAATCACTCTGTCTCTAGGATGAGCCGTCCTCGCGCGCTCCTGTACTGCAAAAATATTATCCCTCGACGAGGGGTGGTAATCTTCGGTAGTGGAATAAGCCCTAAGTGGGCCTCACCACCTAAGTGCGATTGCAATTTTCCAATGAAAACACACATTGACAAATGCATGATCACTGCTTGAATCTCTGCATGACCAACTCGGATCAGAGTCCTCAGGCTCCTTCACACTGCTAAGCCTCGTATGAAATTATTATTTTGTTTGTTTGTGAGCAATGCTCAGTGTGTATATATATCGATTGGGCCATTTCAGGCGATTGATATATTATTTCAATTGTGGACTACCCTCGGAGTGAATATCAAAGTGGAGCCGCTCGACGATTGATATTTTTAATTTGGACTACCCTCCGATAATTAATATTTTTAGACAACCCTCGACGAATTTCTCTAGACTAAATACAAATACTTGTTTCCATTTCCTTATAGTCACAGGATGTTAAGAATAAATATGGAATGCGTGTATCACCAAATTCAAATACAGTCTAATCATGCAAATAATATGAAACATGCACATATCCACATAATATCCAATCACACAATTATATGTAATTATCATTTTCAAACATCAAAATTAGCTCGCTTGGGCTAATGATGAACGAGCAATTTAATTTAAATCATTTCCGGCCAGAAGCGCGTATTTTTAACGAAATATATTTTTTGAGAGCATTGTTGAATAGTGAAACCCTGGGTTACTATTCCGAAATTCACAATTCATCCCGATTCACCTGTGAACCCGCATTCGCGGCCATTCTCGACGATTTCAAATCAAAGCATGATTTATTTCAATATTTTCAAAGCATGAAAAACCCATTCATTGAAGTGGCGATCACGGCTGCACCATCGGGCCGTTCAAAAATTCACGTCGATTCGATCGAGTTTGGGACGATCGAACGATCCTCACGGCGCATTTCATTTCAACGTTAAGTAAAATCTTAAGAATGAATAAAGCGTAGGGAGAAACATACGCCGAGGAGTTTGACTCCTAAATGCAGTACCGCAGCGAAACGCTCGGCGTGAAGCATTTCATGCTTGTCGAAAGGCTAGTGGTCGGATACGCTAGATAATACAGAAAAATTCTTTCTTTCTTAAGGCTCCTCCCAAAATTCGGCTACTGCATCTGTCAAATTTTGCTCCCCACGTTTTGGTTTGTTTAATTGGAGAAGAAGGCACTATTTGCCTTTTGTCTTATTATCCAACTTAATAATTTAATTAATTACCAATCGTCATTCGCTGAGTTTGACATTGACGCTATCCAGAGCGTGCATTTCGTGATTTATCACCTCATACCACTTATGGCACATGAGTACATGTTATATCTTGTTTCGTCGCGTCGAATCGTTTTCTGGCGCTGACATGATGCTCCAGCGTATAAATTCCATTATCTCAAAATTAAACGAAATTTTTTACGTGCTAGCTAGATTCGGCGAGGCGATTCCAGCGGTGAAATCTGTTTCATCATCAAGAGATCTAGAAGATAAATTACAGTTTTAACAGAAATTAAGAATTTTATAATCGAAATTACGATTTTGTAATTTTTTCCAGTGGAATTTCTCGAGTGCTATATTATAACGTGATGGGCCAACGAGAAGGCGTTGGGGATAAAAGCGTGCGATCGGATGACGAATCACGAGGAAAAATATGGTACTCGGTTATTCTTGTGACAAATGGTGGATGATAGTCGCAGGGATGGGAAAGCAGGGGACAAGAATGATAACAGAGATAAGATCAATGAAATTTGGATCATGGCCCCCATTCTTTACTTGGCTAACCGAGATGACAAAAATGAAGCGTAATAAAATTAAGCAGAAAAATGAGAAGTGATAGTGAAATTTGGATAACCCATGGAAAAGATGTAATCCCAGTATCTAGGAGTAGTGACAAGACATATGCCTTGTATAAATGTAAATATTGACTAAGTGGTCGACAATAGTATCATCCAGCTATAATTGTAACTTATTAACTTGAGAGGCAGTGGAGAAAATGTCAAAATAATAATATCAGTGATAAATGTTCTGCCTCTCAAGTGACAAGACCATGAAGAAGAGAAAGAAGAAGAAAATGATGACAAAGATGGCAGAAAAGCAGCTAAAGATCAGGACCAGCATGACACGTATGTAATGAAGATAAAGAAGAATATGATAATAGTAAAAAATCTCGTCTATAAATATAGAAGATTTCTCAGTTTGAGAATCATCAGAAAGAATCCATAACTTTCTTTGTATCAAAAAGTTTGTAATGGAGTCTTCAAAGAACTTTCAGCCCAGAGAACATACGTAAGATAGGAGAGTGTTTCAATGAAATAAAAGTCTGAAATTTCCTCAGAAATTTTTATGTGTGTCGATCTATACAGTGAGTGTCTTTGTCTTGACTTGTCAGTCTTGTAAGCCATCTGATTGCAAATCTGTAGATGAAATCGTATATGAATATACATGTGAATTTAGAAAATTGTATTATGATGCATTTGACAGTAATATGAATATGACAATCTTAGCAAATACATATTATGAGAAATTACCAGGAAAATGGAGTAATTATTTCCAAGAGGAATATGAAAAAATAAAACTAGAAAATGTTGATACTTTAGGAGCTAGAATAGAATTTTTAAAGAAAAGATTGACAAGTTTATGCACCCAAAGATATGTTGTAAAATGTGCAAAATATGAAGAAAAATTATTTTATGATCAGATAGATAACATTCGAGGAAATTGGTGGTGTAAGGAGTATAGAAAATGGAAATTTAAAAGGCAATTAGGAAAAATAAGAAAGAAATTTACAAAATATAAAAGATTTAGAAAAGAATGGAGAAAACCATTTAAAAAATACTATAAGAAAAAATTTAATTACAAAAGGAAAAATATTACAGGAAATACATCCAAAGATGCAAATGTTGGAAATGTGGAGAATTATGACATTACAACAATGAATGTCAAAAAGAGAAAAAGACATTTATCATACGGGGAGAAAATAAGGAAGAAGATTTAGAAAGTGATACAGAAGGAGTAAAGAGATAATTGAGGAAGATGACATTTGATTTGGAAATAGAAGTAGTGCTAAAGAAGTCAAGAAGGATGTGAATGAAAGTACTTTTGATAATAGAAATGCAGAAAATCGAACCTAAACTTTTGATCTAAAGCCCTAGGAGAAGGTTTATTAAGCTGCTTAAAGCAAAAAAAATATATGCACAGGAATTACAATCCATGAATACCAAAAAAATAAGAAATAAGTATAAACTTAATCAACTAAAGCTAAAGGAAATATAAAGCAATTTATTTGTAAAAAACTATAAATGAAACATTAGCAAGATAAAAAATGACAAAATAAGAAAAAACAAAGTATGTATACTTAGCAAAGAGTACAAATAATAATAAAATCATTATTCCTGAGAAATCTAAATACCCCCGATAGTCTTAGTTTAAGCTGATAAAGTGTACAAAGACATAAAAGTCACTTAGGAAGTATCCGGGGCAATTTATCTGTAAGGTAATGTTCGCATGTTGAATATAACGTTAATTTAGAATAAAGAAAGTATCACAGCCTAGTCGACAAGTGTTATGAATTGGGTCAAGATGCGTCTGAGAAAGACGCATTTAAGTCATGCTATCTTTCGGATATTATGGATTCGGTCGAAATGGGCCATGGGACAATAAAGGCTTTTTATCATATAACCTTTAATGATATTTCAGGCTGAAATCAATACCTCACGGGTTAAACCAGAAAGACCCTGACCATCTCATTTCGTGTTGATTGGTTTTCATCGTTATTTGTCATACAATATTAATAATATGTTTAATTGATGGAGATAGATGGTTATCCGTAAAGCCGTCCCCCTCCTCTCGAAACCTAATTTCTTTTGTTCTTTCTTTTCATCATATTAGAAAGATGGGTGGTTTTTTGGCATTCCTTAGCTTGAAATCACCCCTCCTATTCTTTCGTCTATTTAGATCTTGGCTTTCTCCCTTAATAAAGTGATTTCTTTCATTCGATATGAGTTTTTATTTTATTTTCCTTTATTTTCTTATATTTTTATCGCCGACTTGTTGCTTCTTATGGTTGTTCATTGGTTTTTATAAGGACGATTCAAACAGCTTCGATCAGACAGAGAAATCACATCAAATCCTCGTTAGTATGTTTCATCACACCTGAAATCTTAGGTATTCTAAGTATATTAGGATTATCTCTTGTCCTCTAATGTTTTTAGCAATGTTGTGTCATTTTCTAATGTTTTTAGCGGTTTTATTTATATGTTTAGATGTAAAGGTATTACCGTTGTAAATAAATGAAATTTAAGTTTTCATTGTCAAAAAAGCAAAGAAAAGATTATCAATGATTTTTGGACAACTTGCGATTTAATGCTGATATGATAAGTATCAACATTGGACTCTTACGACACCTCCCCTCCCACGTATTGCCTTTTTAAACTTAACAAAGTTAGGCATGTAGATAGTTATCCATCATTTAATCTATTTTATATATAATAAAAATGAGATAAAATATTATTTATCATTTTTGTATAAATTATATTAATCCCTAAGTCAAAATGTGGATATACATATTCATATAAGCATAAATGTATTTTTTTATTAAATTTTATTTAAAATCAGATCCAATAGTTTTTTGACATCAGATTAATACTGAAAGAATAAGTAAAAACTATAAATTTTTTTTTAAAAGAGAAAATTTTATTAAATCAACTAGCAAAACATTCCATAAAAATACAATCAAATTCATTGAAAACTTTAGAGGATAAAACACATTAATAATATAATAAATCGATTCAAAGTCTAAACATTTAATAATTTTATAATTACTAAAATACATATGACTATAATTTTATAACATATTAATGATCATGGTTTGATTTATTGTTTATGTTTGATCGAATATGATTTGTTATTTGAATGTTCACATAGAAGTAAAAGTCTTAACAAGACGATGAAAAACAAACCGTCATACAAAGACAAGATAAATCACTCGCCGTAACAAGACGACCACAAAAACACAAAAAATAAATTAAAAACCTAGATATCTATGTGAGACAATCATTTTATTGAGAAAAAACTGATAGAAATAGATGTCAAGTGGTAATTTCGGCCAATATTGGCAAAAAAAGAAGAAGATAAAACTAGATTTAAAATTGTTATCCTCGAAGGTTTCTTAATAATTTGATTAAATTATTAATTTCAAGCAAGATGAATTTTCGATTGTAATTAACGAATTCAGATAAAAAATTCAAGAAATTATCAATAAGATCAAGTCATGTAAGTTCAGTGATACATAAAAATCATTAAAAACCTAGGATTTATTTATAAAATGAATACATGGGTGTACCCAATGATCAAAATATTGGTAAATATGGATATATCGTTACTTGGATTTTATGAATATATCGGTGAATATTTTTACATAAATATTGGTAAAGCGAAAAATAAAAAATATTTTGAAATTGATAAAAATACTTTGAAAAAGTATAAAAATGACATAAATAAACAAAAATACACTTGTTAAATATAATATTCATAATAATTTATATATAGATTACATTGCATTAATGGTCTTTAAATAAAAATTTTTTGGTTTCTATTTTTATAAGGTTTTCATTTTTAAATCTACTTAAATTGATTGTGTTTTACTAAGTAAAGAGATATTTGTTTTTTATTCTACCTAAAAATAATTTATTGATATCAATTATTACATTTAAAGGTAATATTATTAAGTTAAACCAAAACCTGAATACCATATAAAATTAAATTTTTAATCCAAATAGGTTTTTATACTTTTAATAATGACTTTTTTAATATTCCACATTTAAATCAAGTAAAATTCAAATTTTTATAATATTAAGAAAATTATAGCATTCTTTATTTATTTTTAAATATTTGTACATGTAAAATAGGAATAAATAAATTGAAATAATAAAAAATAAATAACTTAATTTTTTAAGATTATTTGGGCGTTGTAGGGATTTTTTTTTCAATCCATCATCTTCCTTATAAAAAATTAAATCTAAACCATCTGTATTTCACAAACACAATCTCTACCATTGATTTTTCTTAAACCCTACGACCCCAAAATATTCATTTCTCCCTTCAGAGCCGTGACTTCTCCCCCTCATCTTCTTCTCATTTTATTTTTTCTTCTTTCTTCTCTTCCTCTCTTCTCTCATAGCCTTGCTTCACTTATTCGATTTTCTTTTTGTTTTCTTTCCTCTCCCATCTTCTTTCTCATCTTCTTCTAGTTCTTTCTTTTTCTTCGTTTCCGACTATTTCAAAACAGTGGAGCATTTGATCTCTCATAAAAAACAGTCAATAGCAAAACCCAGCAATATCGATTTTTTAAAAAAATTGGAAAAAATCAGTGATATGTTGGCGATATCACTGATATTTTGCTGATATTTTACAGAATTTTTGTCAATATTTTACCGATTTTTTTTTTATAATATTCTCCTTCATGCACGCATGGTGAGGACGCTCAATATTTATCGATATTTCTTCGATTTTTGCTACAACGGACTTTCGACTGTCTATATTGTATGAGATATTTTCGTCTTTGGGTGCACCTAAGTTTTAATGTTAAATGATACATCATTGAGTACTCAATTTGTGCATTAAAGTTATCCTTTATTAAGATTTGAGTATTTTCACTTTAATTTTTTTAAACATGATATTTATATTAAACTCAAATTTTATAAGCTCGATTTTTTAGGGGAATTGGTCTTTTAACATAGTATTAAAGATTGGTCTAACAAAAGGTCATAAGTTTGAGACTTTTATATAAAATTTGAATATTTTGAATATTTGATCTCTATTTATGTATTTGAAAGTTTATAGTAGACCTTATTTGATTTATTTAACTCTCAATGTCTAGTTATTAGGCAGCACGTGAGGGAGGCTATGAAAGAATATCAATTCACATAAAGAACACTTATATTCATATTTTCAATTACATGTTTCTCATTAAATACTCATTTTGCATTTATATCTATTTATTCATTAAGCTAAGTTGAAAATGTTTTTCATTTATCTATTGGAATGAGATTTCTATTGTTGATTTATGTTTGTTTGTAACGGTGAGCACTCTACAGTTTGAATTAGGTTTGTTGGACATTGATCGATTGACCCTAATTTTATGAAAAACAATAAATATTTTTTATAAGCTTTTAAACTAATTTTATTTGTTTTATCCGTTTTATATTAATATTAAATGATTATAAATAACAAGTTTTAAGTAATGTTAACTAGATTTATTAATTATAAAGTGAATAGAGAAGTAAAGGAATAATGTTAACTATATTTGATAAATATTATAATATATTGAAATATAAGAAAATCATTTTTTTAATATTTATTATTGTTTTAAAATACTTCCTTATGCCTTTGTAAGATGACAATTTTCTTTGAATGTGATAAAGAATATGATACTCAATCTTAGTGGAGGAAAGCATGAAGTAACATTTTAGACCCAATTAAATATTGAGATAATCGAGTGCAGCTAGATTTTAGATTCGAGGAGATAGGAATGGGTTTAAGTATATTACATCACGGCCCGAAATGCACGATTAAATATATAACATATAATATATTTTTATTTATTTATATTGTTATTTGTTATATAATATTTGATTATGCTTACGTTTTTATTGGTTTTATAAAGTCACATCATAATAATTCTTACTACTATTATACAACATATTATTTTTAATATTCATGATTTTTTAAAATAATTCATTTCACGTATTGGAATAAGGTATTAGGGTAGAGTATGAGTACTCCATCCTCCGATAAATGTGGGGATAAGGATAAAAATTCTAAATCCCATGGGAACGGGTATGAGATAGTAGTAATAAATAGAGATGAGGACGAAGAATGTAAAATCTTATCCAAATTCAAGAGACATAATTAAGGTTTTGGGTCCATAACCATCCTTATGTCTTTCCCTTTTGAAATATTGAGTGTTTTATAATGAAAATTTCTTAATCATTTTATTTTTAATTATTCATATGTCTGCACTTTTATTCACAAATGGTAAAATATTTATGGCAATATACTGATTTAGCTTAAAAAAACCATCATCATTATTCTCGCTACCATTAACTAATTTTAGATACATATTACTAGAATTTGGTTTTCTTTCACATCTATATGACACAGTCACTGTATATCTGTGAAATAATATATATATAATTTTAACGTTAAAATAGAATAAATTAAAGTAACATAATATATTAATAGAAAATTTGTCTCAAACTAAGAAATTATTTCAATTTCCCTTTTTATCATATTCTTAATCATTTTTTTTTTGAAATAACACTTTAGTTATAATGTAAATTGTTCTCATTATAACTTCCGAGAAATCGACTACTGTTTATCTGTTTACTTTTGGGAAATGTCGACATTATGTAAATATGAGTTAGGCGTAGCCAATATTCTTGATATTTTATTTTTAAATAATTATATATCTACATTTTTTTTTTCAGAAATGGTAAAATATTTATGGCAATATACTAATTTAGCATAGAAGAACCATGGTCATTATTCTCGCTACCATTAACTAATTTTAGATTAATATTAGAGCTTTAGACTCAAATAGTTTATTTGAAAACAAAATTATAAAATTAGTTTTTAATCATTATCTGAAAATAGTGTGTTTAAAAAGCGGCACTTGAGAATTAAAAGATGTCATCTCGTATCGTGAAACTGATAGCAATTAGATAGCTTGATGGCGTTTGATAAAAATTTAAATTATCGTTGTCATGGAGAGGGACATTTGCTCCTATATGGCCCAAATGTACTATTTTGAGCATTAATTTTGATTCCAAACTAATTTTATATATATTTTTCAAATGAATCATTTCAATCTATAACACTATATGACAAAACTCTATAGAATTCTTTCACATCTATATTACAAAAGTCATCCCAGCATGTCTTATCGAATAATATATATATATATATATATATATATATATATATATATATATATATATATATATATATAATTAAAATTTAATATTAAAATAGAAAATATTTAAGTAGCATGAAATATTAATAGAAAAATTGTCTCAAAAATTCCAAATATTTTCCACTTAAAAAGAGTAATCTTGATAGTTTAGAAATTGTGACTGTAATGTTGATAATTTTCTAATTTTGTTGATTGTTGAAAATATTTTAAGATAAAATGCATATCAAGAATTTGATGAAAGGTATTTATTTTCCTTTAATAAATCATGGTTTATCCACATAAAAGCAATAAGCAAGTAAGCAGTAAGCAGTAAGCAGTAAAAGTCTAAAGATGCTGGCATGATTCATGAATAATCACTTTCCAATAACGTGGGACCCAGGCCAGCTAACGTGGTAAAATATGATTGGTAGTTTGGGAACGGTCAAACTAGGTGTTTGTCACTCCAAGCGCAGGTTAGTCCAGGCCACGTTCTGAATAAATCAGTGTCACTTTAGAGTTTAGTAGTCATAATGCATCAACGTTACCGTTGAAAACAAGGAATCAGGGCTAATTTCGTAACTTCTCAGTTTAAATCTCGCCGCATCCGATTCATAAGCCCTATGGAGTGCCCGGCCAGCTTGCCCTCCCCAATAAAGTCATCCGAAATGTCCAAAGTACCCCGGGTCTTTTTCGCTTATTACGTCACCTGACCTCTACTCGAGACCACGATATTTCTTCTCCGGTTTCGTTGTGTAGTGGTAGTGGGTATCCGAGCCCTGAAATCTCTCTCTCTCTCTCTCTCTCTCTCTCTTTTCTCTTCTCTCTCGGATTCCTTTCTCTCTCTAAAGCGCCATCAATACACGTCGTTTTAGGTGTTTGGATTTGCATTTCCTTCTTTTGGCTGTGTGTAGCCTTTTGCTCTGAGCTCCAAAACCCTTACTTTCTGGATCAAACTCTAAAAGCGTATTTCCGACAGCAGCAGAGAACACGCAAAGCTTCTTCTTCTTCTTCTTCGTGTTTTCTATCTGCTTTTCGCAGTGATGAAGTCTTCGACTGGGCTTGACTCGGTTCTTTTCCAGTTAACACCGACACGGACCAGGTAAAATTTCGGTTGTCAGTGGCGGCTGCTGTTCCCTGTGATTGTTTTTACTGTAGCGATCTGAGTAGTTGTTTTCTTCCATTTTTCTTTCCGGGATCGGGATGGTTCAGACGTTGTTGTTTGTGAATCTTGGTGGAGAATGTTTCAGTTGTCAAATTTTTTTAGGGGCTGTTATTGTGAACTTTTAGGAGGATGTACTCCATTGGGAGTGGAAAAGTATTTAGGCCTCGGGGGAGGGGTTTTGGTGAATAATGAATGGGAATTTTGGGGAAAAAATCCAAATGGTAATGATGACAAAATAGTCAGAAATCAACGTATGAGTAGGAAAAGAGGCTTCAGAAATAAGAAAAAAGGACTGAACACTGCCAAATGAGCTACTAGTAGTGGGATGTTTGGTTGTTGGGTTGTGTGTGTGAATGGCTTATGCAAATTTGCAATCTTGCTGTAATGGCACTGGATATAGATGGGTGGAGGAGAAGGGTTTTAACTTTCCTCAGGGCTTGAAAATGAAAAATAACAATATTAATGGAAAAATTAATTGGTCTTCAAGGTTCTGCCCGATTTGGCAGATTTCGGGAGCTATGGATTTTGGTAGAAAATATAGTTTCCAGCACTCATTCTGCAATTTCTTTCAACTGAAAACCTGACCCCTTTTTTTTTTGTCAGGTGCGATTTGATTATAACTGCTAATGGGAAGACGGAGAAAATCGCTTCAGGTTTGCTGAATCCTTTTCTTGCCCACTTGAAGACTGCTCAGGACCAGATTGCCAAGGGTGGTTATTCAATTATTCTTGAACCAAAACCTGGCAGTGATGCAACATGGTTTACAAAGGGCACTGTGGAAAGGTTTGTACTGTTTTATGATGTTTCTCTCACAATCTGATTCTTCATCACGTGTTTAAGGTATACATGTTGGCATTGGCAGAAACTTATTGAGTTATGGTAATTCACTCTGTTTGGCTAATGGCAGGTCTTCTAAGATACATTGAACTTTTAAAGCATGGACGCCACACTTCCAAACATGATTTATCCACATTTTTAAAATGGGAGACATAGGTAGAGCATGCTTTTCCCCAAGCATGACGATGAGGTGGATTTTTATTTATTTGATTGTTTTTAAATGTTAAAAAAATTATCCTCATTTTTAATAAGGCTATTTTGAATGTAATTCTTAAAACTATTGAAACAGATATTAAAATGTCATCCCAAATAAGTCTCAAATCAATAATGAAGAATCTCAGTGTACAAGAAAGTTTCACGTTATGACATGATTGTGTTGGGGAGGGATGCTTTTAGGATGAGGTAGCTCGTGAACTGAGAATTCCCATGAAATTCTTCACTAGATGAATTTGGTTTTAGCATGCGGTCGATGCTTCAATTGTATGACAAACTCTGTAAGGTGCAAGAGTGCAGCCTTTGTATTCGAGAGAGCTTTTTGGGTATTAGTGTTACTAATGATATTCTCAGCTTAAGTTAGTCCCATTATGAACCTATATGGTGTGATACATCAAAATATGTGTAAAAGATTTTGAAATGAAAGTTATAAATAATACAAAACCAACTGCAGAGCAATGTGTAATCTCAGTTACCACAAGTAATATGATCAATATTAGCTATACACTTCTTAGTGGGCTATTGTATCCCAATACTATGTAAAATTAGGTGTTTAATATTAATCATCAAGAATGTTAAGGAACTTTTAAAAAAAAAATTATAAAATGAATAAAAAGAGTAAACAGTGTTTTCTCTCTCTTTCTTTTGTTAATCATCTGCTTCTCTAATTCACATGATAATTTTCGCTGTGATAGATAGACATTGTAAAGGAACGGGTCATACATTTGTGGTAGCTATACTTATTTTTTGCTGACACTGTAGGTTAGATGTTTCTTGAAATTTCTATTTGTTTTGTGTCTTGCACATTTTAGAGCTGAGATATTTCTTTCTTGATATTTTTTTCTCATCAAATACCATGGTTGACCAATATGTGGTGGTTTTTCTAGGTTTGTTCGCTTTGTGAGCACTCCAGAGGTATTGGAACGGGTGTACACAATAGAATCTGAGATCATACAGATTGGGGAAGCAATTGCAATTCAGAGCAACAATGATTTAGGGTTGAGCACAGTAAGTAAACTTCATCAGAATCTTTTATCTGTTTATCATAAAATGGTCATATCCAGCTTGTTTGTGTGTCAGGTAGTAGATCATCAAGCAAAACCTGCGGAAAGCATTGAAGGTACGGCTGTCAAGCCCATATTATGCATATCTTGCCAGAATTCGTTTTTTTTTCTTTTTCTCTCTTTTTGATTGGACAGCATAGTTCTTGCTTCTTTAGTTTAACTTGGAATTCTTTTATGTTAATTCTTTGGTTGGAAAGTGTTTTTTTCTTTTACTTAGAAATTCTTTGATAGGTTATGAAATTCTTTTGTGATATTATCTTGCATTCTTCTCCATCTTAAAGCTAAAGATTCTATCAACCAAGTTTCAACGGTTGATTAATATCTATTCCTACATACACGGATCTTTAGTCTAGGAGGCAGATGCTGAAAAAATCAACCAAGTCAACATAAGTTATTTATGTCTGCTCCAGATTTTCGTACTAGGCAAGTAAAAAAAAAAAAAAAAAAAAAAAAAAAAAAAAAAAAAAATTTTTTTTTATAAAGGTTGCTGGGCAGATTCTTGGGCGATTTTTTCTTTAACTCAATGGTATTCTTTTGTTGTTAATAATTATGCTTGGTTTTGGACAGGTAGCAAGCCTGTCCTAGATATAAGTGAGGAGAAAGCAATTGTCCTTTACAAGGTAGCTGAATGTGAACACCATCATTATATAATGCAAATCTGGAAATTTTTTGACTTAATTTCTTTGGATATCTTGCAGCCGGGTGCACATCCACCTGAAGCGAATGGATCAACTACACATGAAGGAAATTCCAAGTATATACTATCACTATCATGAATAACATTATTTTTTTATGGAAATCTAATTGTTAATTGAAAGTTTATATGGGGGGGCCCCGTTTAGCATTTTTATCTTGTAAAGGATTTCCTTTTTCAGTTTTACAACTTGATTGGATTTGCAGGTTGTGTTTTGTAAAATAGTCTTGTTGCTTTGGCTTAGTTAGCTTATGTATAGAGGGAGTTTCATCTCTCTGTTTAGTTCCCTCTTTTGAGGGAAGGAATTATACACCTTTCTTTGTACTTTCTGCTTTACTTTCAACATATCTTTTTTCATTTCTGATTAAAAAAAAAAAACCTCATCTTGTTACAGCCTCCATTTTATTTAGATTTAACTTTTTGTACTTCATTTTTCCTGGAAGCTCATGCTTGTGGCAGTATGATTGGGATGCCTCTTACTTGCAAATACTATTTCTTATATGTACAGTTAGAAGCAGTTAAACATTCAAAATATTTCACATCTATGCAATACAGGCTTCTTATTAAATGCAGCTTGTCTCAGTTACTGGAGCAAATTTGAATTCAATCTAATGTCAATCATGGATTAAATTTTGTATTTAACTTCTAAATATCATACAAATCTGAAGCATTAAATATGTCCTGTTGAATGATTTAGCTTCCCCCAAAGATAAAGTTCAAAAAATGATGAATAAAAATGAAATCAATATGCATGGAAAATATCTTCATATTGGAGAAATTTTGAAGGTTATGTTGCTTGCTATATTTACCTATATTTTTTTATTCATCTCAATAATTCAAACACTTCTCCCATAGGATTAATGTCACACATATTTTTTTATTTATGCTGTTATCCAGAGTTCAGCTTTAAAGTCCACAGAAACCGCATAAGCGGTTAGCCGGAAGAGCAGGGATGGCCTTTGCTCGTGCTGTAGCTGCTGGTTTTGATATTGATCACATGACACCTTTGCTGTCATTTGCTGAATGCTTTGGAGCGTCACGTTTAATGTAAGCACCATTTCATTATATTAGTTTCCTTATATTAATATTGGTCCTTGTTATTGTTGGAGAGCTATTTCTTGATGATGATGGATTTATGCATACAACAGGGATGCGTGTTTAAGATTTATGGATTTATGGAAAAGCAAGCATGAAACTGGCCAATGGGTGGAAATTGAAGCAGCTGAAGCAATGTCCAGCCGATCCGACTTGTCTTCCTTGAACCCATCAGGCATTACCCTTTCAAATATGGCCAACAAACAGAAAGAATTCAGGGAAGCATGGCCTGAATCCCTTAGTGAGTTGGCTTCAGAAAATAATGGAAAAGCAAGTATTGATGCAAGTTCAGGTATGGGCGGCTTATAGAAAGTCTATGTTTTTCTTCTCCTCATGAATTATTCTTCTAATCTTACCAGGCTATCTCTACCTAAATCTTTTAATTGATCGGAAACTGAAACATATATTAAACAATAGAAGAAAGTACAAGAGAAGGAAGAGTTTTCCTTGCTACAGTACAAAAACTTACAAAACCAAAGCTAAGACTAGGAGATACAAGAAGTAAAACTGAAAGAGGAACCCCACTAAAGGCTTTGGTACAATCAATCCACAAAGATGAGTAAAAGTAACATATCTCACACCTCCTCTTCAGATCTCTCTTTGTTTTCAAAGATTATTGCATCTCTCTCTTGTTAAACAAATCATACAAAAGAAAGACAAACAATTCGCCATAAAGTTTTGCCTCTTGTTGAATTCCCAAAGCCTTTAAAAGCAATGATAAACATATCTTCTATGCTCCTTGGAGAAACCCACACTAATCTTGCTAAGTTGAAAAGCTTGTTCCACAATCCACAAGTGAAGGAACAATGAAGAAAAAGGTGATCAATGGTCCCTCCTTCGCCTTTACAAAGAATACATTACTGGGGATTAAGGGATCTATAAGGTTGTCTCAATTATAGTAAGTCATCGGTGTTTACCTTCCTATGAGTAGGAAAAGGCCTTAACCTTTGAAGGAGCTTTTGAACTCCATAAGAATTTAGCTGGATGAAACAAAAGAGGAGTAGGAGGCAAAGATAAAGTAAGAAAAAGATTTATTTGTAAATCTTTGATGCACAAAATAGGCTGTTTGGTATTTTTTCATTATACATTGGATGAAACTTCTGATTGGATGCACAAAATAGGCTGTTTAGTCTTTTTTTATGAAGCAAAACTGTTGGTAGTAGTATGTGAATAGAGAATCTTAAACTAAGGTCCTTTAAGCAAATGAATTGCATTACAAATCCTGAGGGTGTATGACAAGCATCGTTGTTGAATATAAGGTAACCTTGGGTCTTTTGAATGACATTACATATGAAATCATCATAGGAACTTGGCTTAGTCTTCACCTGCTAACAATTAGAAAATATAGGAGTTTCCTTGTTACTGTGCTCTCTTGAAGTTATTCATACCTGAAACTAAATCCTTAATGTGGTATGAGTTTCTACTTTATCTTCCTTTATAGTTTTTTGGGTTGATAAGAATTATGTGCTTTCTTCCATAGATGAGAAGCCTCCATGGATCATAAGTACCTCCGGGTCAGAATATTTTCAAGGCCAAATTCCCACATCATATGTTCCTTCCCTGGCCCATTCATTCACCACCTGGTGCAGTACCAGTCTTTCAACCATATCCCATGCAAGGAATGCCTTACTATCAGAACTATCCAGGAAATGGCTCATTTGTTCAGCCACCTTACCTACCAATGGAGGATTCTAGACTCAATAATGGTTATAGAATGGGCCAAAAAAGGCATTCTATGGATAGTAGGGATAGCAATACAGAATCAGAGACATGGGATGCGATGCTTCCAAACAAGATCAAGCTATGGTTTGGAGTTGGAGAAGGAAACTTCACAGACTCCAGAATCACAGAAGAAAGCTAACCGATCAGGTAAAAAGAAATCAGGCATGGTTGTCATTCGAAACATCAATTATATCACTTCAAAGAGGCAGAGTTCTTCAGGTAGTGAATCAGAGTCTGATTCCAATGGAACTGATGAGGAAACCGGAGACTTTCAGATGGATGCTTCTGAAACGAAGCATAAGAGCTCTTCGAGATCCTCAAAAAGAAAAGAAAACAGGACAAAGTCTATTGATGCATCAAAGTTATCTGATAAGGAGGACAGAACTTATGAGAAGGAGCAAGATGTTGGACACTGGCAAGCATTTCCAAGAGTTGTTGCTAAAGAATGCTGATGAAGATAAGGACCAGGCATGTTTGCAATGGAAAAGGAGTTAAAGAGTGAAACGGAGGCAAGGTACAGTCATTGATGATCCTTTGGCTACTGGTAAATAAGATACTGAAAATTGTAGAAACAAGAAGGAGATAACAGATTTCATAATATTAGTGGAAATTTGGTCCACTTGGAGTCAAAATTAATGGAATGATGAACTGATGATTTCTGGAAAAGGGTCACTCTGGTGGTGCTAGTGGATCCACTGATGCCAATATGGATATACCAATACACAGAATAGATGCTTGAAGAGTTCGATATCGAAGGAGCTTCAAATGACGCTTTTATGATTCATGGACAAGAGAAAATAGAATTGCAAATTTCTAACTTCTACAGATCCACTGGCGATAAATGGATTTGAAGGTACCTCTAGTAACTTGGATAGGATATCAAATAATATGACTGATGAATCCTACATAGTTCCATTAAGGTCAATAGATCAAGTTGAAGCTGATGATAGAAATGCTATTGATATGGATTCTGAACTTCCATCAGGACCCCAAGATACAGAGAACTGTTCTAGCAAGGATGGGAGAGGAAAATCAATTATGAGCCAGAAGATTTAACCTTGATGCCTGAGCGTCAGAGCGAAAAGTTAGTGGTTATAATCCCGCTTTAGAATATGAAATGCAGGTACATGGTAAGGATGCTGCTTCACTGGCTAATAGAAACAAGGAAGTGGTAGCTGATGCTAAGCAAGGACCGAAGAAGTCAGATAAGAACCGGAAGCCCAAAGTTAGTCCAGATGCTCTAGACAAGAAGAAGATTGTGGGAGCAGCCGAAGAAAGCCCTTCAAAATTGAGTCCCTTTGGGATGGAGAAACGCGAGCACGTGCTGAGAGGTTAAGAACATTTAAGGCTGATCTCCAGAGAGAGAAGAGAGAAAAGGTACTTTGCTTATCTTTTTTTTCTTTTCCTCAGTTTTCTCCACATTGAGAAGTTATAATAATAGAGTCAAGCTTCCAGTTATTTTGGCTTGAATGTATCTGACCAGTTTATTGCAGAAATTCTCTCTTAGGCCATGGTTTAGCTAATTTGGGTAATCTGACTAACAGATTATCTTTTTCAGGAAGAGGAAGAGATGAAGAGAAAAGAAACTCTGAAGATAGAGAGGCAAAAGAGGATTGCAGCACGAGGCAGTTCAATTCCTGTTCAATCACCATTATCCTCACAGCAATATAGAAAGAGGTTGCTGGAAAAACCTTCACCCAGCTCTGTCAAAGGATCAAAATTCAGTGATTCTGAGCCTGGATCATCATCACCTCTGCAAAGATTCCCTGTCAGAACTGCTTCTTTGGGTTCTGATGATTCTCAGAAAGTGTCTAAACCTGGAAGAATGAGTAATGGCAGGCACTCAGCTGATAACAGGTTAACCGGTCAGTGTCAGCTTTGCCTGAACCTAAGAAAGAGAACAATGGTTTAACACCTGAACCAAAGGTATCGATGGCACGTATAAGAAGATTATCAGAGCCTAAAGTGAGCAGCAGCCATCAAGTTTCTTCAGTGAAGCTGCGAAGTGCTGAATCAGTATCAAAACCAAAGATAGCTGATGGACCTGAAAGCAAGAAAATATCCGCCATTATTAATCTTGATAGAACTAAGGGTGCTACTCTTCCAGAACTGAAGATTAAAACCTCTAAAGGACCGCTGGACATGGTCCAGAACAAATCTGCAGCAAAAGAGATGAACCAGAAGGCGAATTTGACCAAGTCTTCTGGAGCACCTGTAGGTGCTGAGCTGAAGAGGAAAGACGACAAAATTTCAACTCACTGTGATATGGAGGAGAACCCAGTAGTTGAGAAGACAGTTGTGATGCTTGAATGTGAGAAGCTATCTGTTCCTGTTGTTCAAGTGTCAAAAGAAAAGATTGGGGCACAAGAGGGTCAATATGATAATTGTGAAGTTGGAGCAAAGACTGAAATGGTGTCTGGTTATGCTGCCATTCGTGCTACAACTATAATTACCATGGATAGAGTTGATAAAGAACGTATTGAGCGCCAATTACAGGAGCAGCCCTGTTCTGAGGCAGGATTGGTAAGAAATGAAGAAAATAGCTTTGATATTAGTTATTTATTGATGCCTTGCTCAAGTTTAAATAGATGATCATTCATGTTAGCACTTGACAGGTAAAAGTAATGACATTTGAACAGTTGCTGAATCTTGTAATTATAGAAGTTCAGGAATACAATAATGATAATAATAATATAGATAGATAAATACTATAGTATATGAATAGGAATATTTTTTATTGCATTGAATGTAAAAAACCTGGCTATTTGGACCTGATCTTAATTTCTGTGATTCCCTTGCATCTGTCCTTTTATACTCGAAGAATCACTGTTACTTTGACATGCATTTACGAGAAAAATATTTTATTATTTTATTGAGGTTGATGAAGAGAACAAATCAATTTTTCCTTGCACTTAAAATGTTTTCTTCAGTGTGTTAGGTTGGCAACCATGTCAATGATCTTATGTTACATATCTTCTTCTGTGGTTAGGTATCAATGCATGCATCAGGTCAGCCAGTGGGGTCACTCAAAGTGCCCAGCATCAAGATTGCTGAAAAACCTTATAAAGCCCCTTTGGCTCGGAATTCTTCATTAGAAGATCCATGTACTGAAATTTCAGAGTATGGCAAAGCCCCCCCAACAAATTTAGAGATGGCAACAACAGGAACTGACACTGTTAAAGCACTTATATCTGATTTTAAGGATGTGAAACTAGAAAAGATTCCAGAAGAAAAGGCCCAGGTAAAGGAGTCCAAAGGATTTAGAAGGCTTTTGAAGTTTGGAAGGAAGAGCCATGGCACAGCTGCAGGTGATCAGTATACTGAATCAGATAGTGAATGATAATGGTTTAGATTGATGATCAAATGCTGCTGCTTCTTCTAGTGAAGGTAACCTCGACTCCCCCTACCCTGCACTAATGAACTATGACATGCAGAATGCTTGATTTTGTCCAAGTCATATTACTGTTACCTATCACAGAAATACCACTATATATATATATATATATATAGTCATAATTTGAATTCAACAAGTAGTAGTGCTTCTATTCTTAGTTGGTTTTCCTTGGATATTTATATTAATCACCAGGAACCAATATTCCTCAAATCAAACTCCTAGCAATGATTGTATAACAGCTTACGTCAAATAACCTCCTTTTTTCATTAACATTGACATATAGCATATGCATTTGTGATGATAGAAAGTGTTGAACTGATTGTGCAACTTCTAGTTTATATTTGCTTGAAAGACTTAAAATTATATATATAGACATACAACCTATGCCAAAGCTAACCCATCTATTTTCAATTGACTTCATCAGTTCATACATTGAAGAATTTAATATCTCAAGATGAAGCCCCTACTGCCGGGACAACTGCACAGAAGTGTAAGTTCTCTCTCCTTCAACAAACAATAGCCTTTTTTCCCTTTGTTTTCCTCCTGATCATTATTTTATAAATGAAGAATGTGTTTTGAAGTTAAAGATATGAATTCATTTAGTTTGCAGCTACGTTCCTTCTCTCTGTTGTCGCCCTTTCGCAGCAAGACCAGCGACAAGAAGGTGATAGCATGAGAACGTGGAGTTGGCTGGCTTATAGAAGTAAGAAAAAGAAAGCTATATATACAATGTGGGTAGTATGTGAATGATTGAAAATGCATGTTTTGCCGGTTTGCCGTCTCATAAGAATTATTAACCTTATTGTAAAAAAAAAGTCTTTGTACATTCAGTTCTATTTTGCGTTCCAATTGGATTGCTTCAATTTTTTTTTACCTTTTTCTTTATCATTTTAGAAATTTAAAATTATATACCCTTAGAAAACAGTAGTCGGTTCACAGAATAAATAATCTACTGTCTTCTTTTTGCTGCTATTTTGATATTCTTGTCCAAACATAACATAAATATAAGAGAATAAAGCAGAGGCACACGCTAAAATCCTCGCACCAGCCTGTCTGTTTGAGACGTCTAGCTTTCTAGCTTATTGTAATTTGGTCAGTGAATGACCAAACAGAAATGTTGCTTCGACTAACTCTAGTTAAAGCCTCATATGCATCAGCAGCTTCTTGTGCGTCCTCGATGTGCCTGATCAGATTCACCGCCTCTTGATTCTTCATCACCTTCACAAAAGCAGTAATAATAACCCCCGTCAACGCATGAAGAGATGAAAAGAGAAAAAAAGAGAAGAAATTTCTAGCATTTGGTGCATATTTTCCTAGTCCTGTCTTTGTTAAACTACCAATGCGGTTGTTCCATATCGCATGCGGATAGGGGTGGTAATTCGTGTTTGTGTGTTACGAGTCGTGTTAATGTATTTCATTGTATTTCTTACTTAGCGAGCAACGCTGTATGAATAACAATCTTATCAAAATTAACAAATTGAATCTGGCTGTAATTAATAATTGGATAACACTACAAATATAACATGTTTATTAATACGTGTTAATCTGAGTTAATATTAATATACATAATAATTGAATTGAATGGAATGGGTCAATTTCGTGTTACGCAACACGAATAGCAAAAAACATGTTACGTCAAATTTTGTCGGATCTAAACTAAATAAAATTGTAGATAGGTGGTTCGAATCCATGCCTATTCCCTCCCATGAAACAAGTCTATGATATTATATTAAAACAACCAATTTTCCTACCAAGCTTTGTTTGTACTATGAATAATATCATGATGTTTACCTCCCATATGCCGGTGCTTGCCAAGATGATAAATTCAGTGTCGGAATCAATCCTTTCAGTAGCCACAAGCACTGCCGAGCTTTTAGGTGGTTGGCTATCCTCCCCACCAATGCCATTGCACGCCAACATCCCAACTTTAGGCATTAGGAAACCACCTACCATCAATCTTACCCATGAGCTCACAATAATAAATAATTAAATATATTTATGATACTTCTCATTGTACTTTCATATTAATGGTAAACTAAATTAATTCAAATATTAAATGTGTAATGAAATTTATGTGGTTGGATGTATGTAACCTGTCCTATGATTCATGTGTAATGAAACTTATATCTTGGATGAAAGTACAAATAAATGAATCAAAAATTAAGGATATGTTTATTTCTGAAAGAGTATAAGGAAAAAAAATATATTAGAGAGAATTTGTTTTCTTATACTTGATTTTGCTATAAAAAAAAATACATAATAAATAAAATATAATTAAGTTTGATTTGTAAATTATCTAATTTTTATATAATAAATATAAGTAAACAAGTTTATGCCAAATGGGCACAAGAAATGACTAGATTGAAAACAAAATACTACAATTTTGTAATACAAAGTGAATAAATAGATGTCAAAAGAAAAATAAACGAGTTTACAAAATGTATAAAACTCATTGAGTAAATAGTAAATACCTTTTTTTTTCTTCACTTCAATTTCCTCTTTTATTTTTATTTTTAAATTATTAAAAAAATAGTTTTCTCACATTGAGTTTCACCATAAATTTTTTTACAAAATAAATATAATTAAAAATTAATATATATATGATTGTTGTGGATTATCAATAGCCACCAAAAAAAGAAATCCTTGAGATAGTAGGAGCTATTAATTTATATGATGTTGCTTTAGCCTCTTAATAAGAATTGAGTCAAATTTGGCGCAGTACTCCTTGATGGCTTTAAGGTTCTCTTTTGACTCACAAAAATAATATATTCTACTAAAGCAAACATAGAAATACTTTGGGCTACAGGATTTTGGATATCTTACCAAAATTTTTACTAACTATTGCATTAATAGTAGAGAATCTTTACCAAAATCATAGCTTTTGCATCTTATTGAAAATACACGCCTTATAGACATTAATTTCCTTTGTGAATACTTTTATTCTTGAAAATTTTAATTATACATTAAAATTTATATAATTTTTTATTAAATGTTTCTTTTAAATGTTAAAAATATTAAATTTTTTTATTAATTTAATATTGCATCTTATGCCTAAGTCCAATAAGGCTTTTATACCTAGATACACCTTATGCTTCTGAAGAGGTATAACTCAAATGATGAAAAGGGATAAAGTAAAGTATGTAATGCAAGTAATTAGATGAAAAAAAAGAAGTTAAAATAAGGAGAAAGGTAAAAGAAGATATACCGGAAATGAGTTTACGGGTCCAACTAAGTTGGGCCGTGCGGCGGTGCTTTTTGCCGATCTGGTGAGCGACGCCATCTTTACAGACGACAGCCCTGTACTCACCCATATTTACCCTTTCCCAGCTTTTTCCCCATTCATCACTATTGCTGATGCTGATCCCACTTTCCATGCCTCCTCCTCCTTCTCTTCTCCTTTCTCTGTTTCTCTCACCTTTGCTTTTGCCCCTATGTACGCCTTCTTCATTGCTTCTTTGCTCTTTCTCATCATTTGTGACTATAACATTGTCGATCATCATATTCATATTAAACCCAAATTCCATGAAATTGAGCTTTTCAGATAATTGGTTGTTTAACATGTTATTAGAGTTTGGTGTTGCATAAGGTTATAGGTTCTAGAAAAGCATTCTTATTCATATTAAACCAGAATTCCACAAGTTGAGCTTCTCAAAGAATTAGAATTAGTTGTTTAAATTTGACCTTTTCGAGAATTGATTGTTTAACATATTATTAGAGTTTAGTCTGTTGGAAGATCATGGGTTCAAAACCTCTCTTAAACCTTACCTTGTGAAACATCATATTAATATTAAACCCGAATTCTACGATGTTGAGTTTTTCTCGGAGAATCGGTAGTTTAACATGTATGAGTTGATATGGCAGGACGTTATAGGTTAGAGAACCCTACGGGCCCGCCGGCTTTTAGGAGATTTGTTCGCATAACAAACTTATGCTATCTAATTAAAAAAAAAAAAGAAAAAAAAAAAGAAAAAAAAAGGAAAAATTCCTCTGAAATGAGGTGTACCTGTTTGGGCTTCCTGTCAAAGAAATTGGATTGTAAATACTTTGTAATTCCATGGCCGATTCTACTATCAGAAACTCCAAAAAACCAGACCTCTGTATCTTCAATCTGCTCTCTCTGCACCACAACACTGTCTGAATCTTCTTCCTCAAAACCACCATTACAAAAAGATCGATCCTCGATTACATGATACCCATGAGAAACAGGCACCATCCATGGCGGTTTCTGGGTTGTTCTCGATTGTCTTTTCTTACTCTTTGAATCTCCCGCCAGCAGCCTAATTGCCTGCCATTTTCATCCAACATTTTTTCAAACCAATTCCCATTTCAAAGAGAAAACCAGAGTTTTTATCTGGGTATTCCAATTTGAATCCCAAAAGTAAATAAAATAAAATAAAATAAAATACTGCAAAATGGTGAAGAACACGTTAATCCATATCAAGAGATGATGTAAACTATCATGGCAGTCTTACCTTGAACTTGAGTTGAAGATTCTTGAGCCCCATGACTCCAATACGAAGAAGAAACACAAAATGAATTAAAAGTTTTTATCTAGGGGATTTAAAAGGTTTTTTTTTTTTTTTTCTTTTTTTTTTGGAGTCAATGCAAAATTTCATTTACGTTAAAGACTTTTCCTGTTTGTTTCAACCCCTTTATAGGGTTTATCAATTTGATCAATGGAAGGGATTTATTAACATGTAACGGTCCATTTCTGGCTTTCTGATTAAGGTAGGTGATACTCATCCATCCTCCCTCTCTTTTTCCCTTTTTTGAATGACCCAATATAAAAAAGAGTGATTTTATTTAAAGATATTTTGAAAACCCAATTTTAGAAATTTGATCTTTCATCAATTTTTGGGCATAATGTCATTCTTATTTTCTTATAAAAATAACTTTGTCTTTTAATGCACAGGGAGGCATGAGAAGGCATAGTGAAAAACATAATACTACCATATGTAATGTAAAATGATTATATGTCTTAGATGTCAAAAAACTAAGGGGTGATTTTTTTTTTTTACTTAACGATGAACAAAACTTTTATTTAGGTTAATGGTGAATAAATGTTTATTTTTTAACATTATATTTATATTAAGTATTTGATTGTTTGTTTTTTATATGCTTAAAATCAACGTCTTAAACATATTAAGAAAAATAATTTAGGTCGTACTAGTCTAATAATGATACGACTTTATTACCAGAAATATTTGGTTTTTTTTCGTAGAAATACTTGGTTTAAAATACCTCAAATAACTCAAAATTTGTAAAGCTAACTCAAAATTTGTAAATCTAATCATCTTTTGAAAAGAAAGTGTTATATTTACAAGATAAGAATGAAGGTATTTTTGTCAAAATGATTTAAAAATTAATGAAGAATTAAGGTATTTTTGTCAAAATGATGTAAAATTAATGAAGAATTAGATTTCCAAAATTTATGATAAAATTAAAAATATTTGTATAATATATGTATAACATATTAACATATTTACAAAAAAATAAAATGATAAATTATTATAATAATTAATTTGTATTATCATTCTTACAAAAAAATAATTATTTTATTTATTTATTTTATATAATTAAAATGAAATATATAAAATAAATAATTTAAAAATAATAGATTGATGAAACCAAATTAAAAAAAAAATTGTGTTTTTAAAATATTTTGAAATACTATGTGTGGAAAGATTTTAAAATATTTTGTATAAATTCTAAAATATGGCTTTTTTGAATAAAAAAAGGCATCATAGAAAAATTTAAAAAATTTAGAAATAAGTTATTCAAAAATTCAAAAATTTAAAAATAAATTGTGCAAAAATAAGAAAACAAATGGTGTAAAGTCCGAAAGCAATTTGCTTTAAGAAAAAAAGCCAAAAAAAAAAAAACATCCCTCATTCTTTTAAAAGACAATGTTGATACATGGAAATAGATAAGGGTATTTTGTCCTTATTTTTTAAGAAAAAACATGAATAATATTATATTTACAAATTTAGGGTTATTTAGCATCCTTTAACCAAATATTTCATATCAAAATATGAGAAACACTACGTTTTTCTCCGTCAGGTACTGAGGTTACACCGATTTACTCGTTATTTGATATTTTATTATTTTTATTTAATTATTATTATTATTATTATTATTATAAAAAAATGAGAGGAACTGTTTTTCGAAATAATAAATAGGTCCAGTTGGCAGCTTTAAATTTTGTAATTTACATGCATTTAATTGATAAACTCCAACTCAGCTTCAACCTTTTTTAATTTGAATTTTTTTTAGTTTCTATCCAAATTTGGAATAATAATAATTTTTGAAGTAATTTATTTATTATCCATTTCTTATGTTATCTTGTTAGATTGGATTGGATACGTTTATTTAATCAGTATGTGAAATTCAAATGGATGAAAATGATTGGGAAAAGTCGGTTTGAATCATTAATATAAATTAAAAAAAAACTGCTTATTTTTAATTAATTTTCATTTTCATTTTTTTTTGACATAATTGTCTTCATTTATTTAAGGATTAAAATTATAATAACGGTCTCAACTTTTTGAATTTTTCTGTTTTAGTGTCTTAACTTATTTTTGTTCAATTAAATGATTCAACTTTTAATTTTTATTCAATTAAATGTTTTCAAATCCATCAAAACTTATTAGGATGCCAAATCAATAAAAATTGTATTCCCATGTAATTCCTTCCATGTCATATAAAATAACAAAATTATTTAAGTGATCTTTAATTAGGTGAAAATACAATATTATCCTTCCTTATTAGAGTTTTTACTATCCATTTGTTATCGTAAAAAGATTCATAAAATTGTGAAAAGATTTGTAAAATTGAAAGAAAAATAAAAACTTTTCTTAAAAAAGTAAATATAATATTTTTACAAAACAACTTTGTTTATTTCATTTTTAGGTATTTTTCTAAGCATTATTTTAAAGCAAAAAATATAACTTATTTAAATTACCACATTAATTTATTATAATTTAGAGGTATAATAAAGTAAAACTTGTATTTTTAAAATTTAGTACTAAAAAGTGAAAAATGATAAACCCGAAATTTATCAAAAGTCGAGGGTATAATGATCGATTCTGAAATAGGGCTCAAGAAAGGACATTGTGTAAGAATATTATATGCTATTGTATGGAATAATGATAAGTGATTTGCAAATAGAATGAACTTTGAGGACTAAATGGCAAAAAGGAAAAAACTTTAAGTAAAAAATGAGATTTTTAATAAAACACGACATATAACGAAGGGATAAGACTTAGCATTTTGTTTCATAGAACAAGGGAGTTCTCATTTTTGGCTTAAGGAAGTAGAGGCGCAGTTTGGAAGAAGAAAGGGAGAAGAAAGAAAGAAAGAAGAAGAGAAAAAGGAAGAGAAAAACTAAAAAGGAAAACTTTAAGGTTAGGAAAATCCTAACTTCCTCCATCTATGGGTATTGAAGTTTGGTTAAGGTTTGAGATTTCCTTCTTCTAGTTTGTGTTTGTGTTGTGCTTTTGTTTTGGATCCTCAATGAAGGAGTTTGGTGTGAAAAATGAGTTAGGGTTCTTATGGGTCGGAGGTGCTGTCGTTTTTTTTTCTTTTCGACCCTTGCTCTTTGTTTGGCCATAACTTGGCCATTAGACCTCCAAATTGAGTGATTCCAATTTATGTGTAATCTAAACTTCTTGTAAAATAACTCCTAAGAAGGAAGTGTAATCAAATTTGGCCCCTATGGTGCTAGCAAATTTTGGAACCTGAATTTGAGCTTAAAGGCAAGCTTTTGGGTTTATCCTCGGTTGAATGCAGTCTTGGTGTTTGGAGTGCGTAAGTTGAGTTTCTTCTTACGAGGTGAGTGTTTGAATTTACGTATGTCTAGACTTCTGGGAGAACAGATTTCATGAAGAAATTATTGAAAAATTGTGTTGGTAGTGTCCTTTTCTAAGGACCATTTTGCCTAAAATGGATATGACAGAATTATTGGGAAGTGCTGTCAAAATTTCCCTAGAACCCGTTTTCTTGTACTAGCCATAACTTGGCCTCCTGACCTCCAAATTGGATGATTATAGTTGGGAAGAACACATAAGAGTAGGCACTGCAAAATATAGAAGTTATTGAGAAGCAATTATGAACCTAAGTCCCCTGTTTTTGAGACTGAAGTGAAGATATGGGTTTTGATTTCTTAACATGGGTAGGTTCTATATTTTGACCATAAGTTAAGTTATAATGATCCAAATGAGATGATTCCAATTTCTAATGAAAATAGACTCATAGAATTACAACTTTCATGAAAGAAGTTTGGGTACAATATGTCTTATTTATTCCCAGAAAATTGTGCAAGTGAAAGGGAAAAAAATCTATTTCTTGGTGGGAAGAACATTTCCCATAATTTGACCTCTTTGGCAAAAATTCATTGTTAATGCATGATAGTTATGATTTGAACATGTTGATATGTATGAAGAAATTACGGTCATAAGACTTGACTTGGAAAATAATAGGGAGGAGTTAGGCATCTACGTAAAATGTTACGAATCGCATATAATTGTGTGCATCTTGCAGGCCAGGATAGTGAATAAATAAGATTTAGTCTTTACGGCCTTTCACTGTTTTAGTCTTGTGTCTCACGATTAAATGGCCTAAAGCAAACACATTTAGTCTTGGCACTCCCCGATTAGTGTTATGACCTTACAATTGAGTGTTTCGTCACTCTATCTTTTGTATCTTTATCTGCATAGATCTGTTGTACCTTGTACGCATTATTAATTCTTCTTGAAGTACATGTGAGACAAAGCATTTATATAATCCTTAATAAGGACCAGTATGCTTATGAAAATAAGAATTTATGATGTGTCAGCATACTTCTGTACCGTACTATAGTGTACCCTTGGGTACCTTCTGTTTAGAACTATATGATATGTACTCATATGAGAGATGAATATAATGACCCAGACAAAGTCTGAGGACATATATATATATATATATATATATATATATATATTTATTTATTTATTTATGAACACGATAAGCATTAGGAAATTGTTAAATATAATTTACTGAAATAATATTGCATGTATTCTATATTAAAAATAATTCTAAGTAGTTTGTTTTATCTATTTTCTTATTTCAGTATAAAACAGCGTATGTTTTAATCAGTGTAGGTGATTAAAGTTGTTAGAGACATCGCGTTCGTCAAGGCCAATACAACCTTAAGACTGCTGTGGGACCATTATTTTTGTATAAATGGTTGTGTAATATTTATTTTTTGTTATAGGAAGCTTTGTATCAATACAAGTAATTTTTTTGAGGCTTCGAAACATATGTATAGGACTTTTAAGCATTTATGGTGGTAGTTTTACCCAGTTATATATTTTGTGGTCGATTTTTTTATAATTTAGACTTTTGAAATATGATTATGTCATTTTTGACTTTGCTTGAGTTGTTCTCATTTATTACCAAATGCAAGTTTATAGGTGTTTATGTTTTTGGCATCCCCTCACTTGCCATAGTTGTGATTTACAAAACCCTTACAAAAAACAAAAATAATTATATGAGTAATTAAAATATAACATTAGATATTGAAATTATTTTTAAATGATTAAATATTTAAATTTCAATTTCATAGTAGTCAAATTTATCAAATTTTAATAATAAATAAATAAGTAAAAACCTAAGAAAGAAAATATAATATTGTTATTTAACGTTGTCGAATGTTATTTAAGTAATTTTATTATTTTTATATGATATAGAATACACATGGGTCTGATTTTCTGATTGCTCATCCACAATAAGCTTAGGTCGACAAATTAAGAAGTTGAGGCAGCAATTAAAAGCAAAAGAATAAGTTTAGACACCGAAATAGAAAAAATAAAAAATTTGGAGACACCATTCATATAATTAATCCTTGATTTAAAAATAATTTAAAACGCATACAGTTTTTAATGATTTATGTAATTATTTCTTGAAAGTGTTTTTTACTTGTTATTTCATTAATACTAATTTGATAAGTAGAATTTTTCCCTTAATTTTAGTTTTTTTCTTTTTTATATTTTCTCGAATTTTAATAATTTGTTTCTCTATTTCCTGAAACAAAAAAAGAAGAAAAAAAAAGAAAAGAAAATGTCTTAAATAACCAAAGTCCATGAAAGACTTTAATTTGATGGAGAAAGATTAAACAACTTTCTTCCCCGTAAAATTCAAGCCCATTTATGATCTATGCTGGAGTTTGACTATTTCAAATGCTCAAACTTTTGTGCCTTAGTTGGATACTTGAGACATGAGATGGGTGACATTGTGGGTGACGACGTGGAGCGAGCATCAGTTATTGATAGGGTTTAAAATAGAACTGACGTGACAGCCGAAGAGTGGTGCAGCGTCTGTGCAGAAATTTCACTCGTGCTCCGGCGATCGAGGCGAGAGTACAGGTCAGCAATCGAATGAATTAGGCGTATCACTATAGTAAGTTGTGTATGACTCGTCGATAGAATAACCACCAGCAATATATTATCGCATGATCGATCAAACCTTATCGATAGAAGGAAAATAATGCGGATCATACGCCGGTTGGATCCACCGATAAGGAAAGAGGATTATCTCAAACAAGCAGCTCGCCCATATCTTGTACCGTCAGATATGAATTTAAAATAAGAAATATCGCATCGATGGGAAGATGTAACATACAGGTTGAACATCTCTGCATCTGAGAGCCTTATGCGGTGAAAGGTGCAGCGAAGCAGCGCCCGACATTCCTACACATTCTCGAGACGCATATACATATCTGACCGTTATTACTCTAGCGGTCTCTTTTCTCTCGGAAAAGCGACATAGGCATCGGAAGCGACCCGCAGTGAAGCCCTCGCCCGACCCCCTTCTTCTTGTTTTTTGCGGAAGAGTGCCACGTCCGGAGCTGCGAGATCAACGATCTGGCGATCTACCTCGGCCAGGACAATCCGGATGCACGTATCGACGCGAAACAATCGAATTGGCCAAGCGACCCTACCTCGGCCGATTCGGTTGAAAAGCATCATCGATTGGCGCGAATGCGTAGAGCAGCCGGTTCCTTTATAAATATAGCGATTTCGATTCTTGATGGTATCGACAAGAACCTGGCGAGGCGGCGCTGATATGCGGATCACGAGGATCCACGAGCCCAGCGCATATAGCGGACCTCCTAGGGCGGTAGGCAATGCGAATAATACGACAAGGCTTGCCGCCTCGTCGATGCTTGCGATAGAAGGGTGGAACAACACAGAGCGGTTCTGACATCCCACGGGAGATCTGACGGGCGGGAAGGCCGGGACCTTCCTCCCCATGAAGACGGCTCGGTCGACATTCCGTGGCGTCGAAGCGAAGCGAGTCCAGGCCGTCCAGGGGCACGGACCACTAATTGGCCCAGGCGGGGAGGCGAAGCAATGCTCGGGCGAGTCGCGAGCAACCCACCACATCGCCCTCGGCCCGGGAAGCCGAGGAGAGCGGACATGGGAGCGAGAGGTTTGAGTCTTGGCAGGGAGCTCGGCCGTGTGGAAGGAGGTGGTTAGAGGACGGCGCCCAAGATACTATGGATACCTTGGTACAAAAGCAGGAGTCTCCTTCCGCAGTAGAGGTGCTACACTTCCCACTGTGAAGTTCATAATGCCTGAAATAGAAACATTCGATGGAGTGAGACCCGTCGATCCTTAACTCTCTAATCGGATGGAGGCTACATTGGGTGTCGGGTAACTGCGTGCGGGGCGTCGCCACTACACGAGGCCGGCCTTGGCACGGTTGAATTCCCCCTTCATCCATCTAGTCATTCGAGAGACATCATTGCGTTCGTCTCCACTTCATGGGACCCGGAAACGCGTCTGGCCCAGGAGTTACCATCTGTTGGAGTGTCAAGCGAGCAAGGGAAAGTTTAAAGTCGTCTCGTGCAAGGTTATTTGAGTCCACGAAAATAGACATGCAGATGAAGTTCGCCATCCACGACATTCATTGCGGGGTTAGAATCTGTCAGAAAGACTTGATGTTTTCCATCTCGAAGAATCCATGGCTTGACATAAGTAAGTACTATGAAGCGGAAATACATAAATGGCGAGGAGGCCACGATATCGAAGAGAAGAGTTCTTCCACAGTAAAGAAAAAGTGCAACGGACAAGCCGAGGCGAGAATCACAAAGAGCGAAGGCGGGACAAATCCCGAAAGATGAAACGATCCCCCGAAAGGAGGAAATCTGAGGCCGTGGGCCACCCGCAATGCGAAGGCGACAGCGCTACTCGCACCGGTAGCCGCTGCGGCTCGGTGTCACGAGGTCTACATGAAGTGCGAAGCGAGTTCTGAGATGGCGACTTAGATGAAATGAGATCCCACCACAAGGGGTGACTCAGTATTGCAGAGTTCCATAGGGATTACAGGACATCGCACGGACAATTGTATACAGGCGAAAGAGATAGAATACTTAATACGACGTGTGGATGTCTCAGGCGTTTCATATCTCAGGGACCCGACCGGGATGGGGCTGAGTCGGGTCAGGAATCGGAGCGGGCCCAGGCTCAGCAGCGGCCACCTCGTGACGGTAACTGGCGCTCGTGACCCCTTGGAGAAATCCCGCGTGATCTCGGGGAGGATTTGCGGGGAGGAGGAGAATCTAGTTCATTTCCGGAAGGCCCGCAGCGTAGCATGGTCCGGCGGAGTGAGTACAAGCGATAACTCGCGGTGACTGACACACCATCACATTCTCATTTCGGACACGGAGGGATGCGGTATCAGCTGACCGTGGTGGTTGGTCGTGGCGACACAACCGATCCATCGGGTTTTAATTGATAACGGGAGTTCGGTGACGTCGTCTTACGCCTCGGCTACGACAAAATGGGCATTGGGAGAGAAAAAGATCGATCCCGCCAGCGCCCCATCTGCGAGGTTTTTCGGGGAGAGAAGGTACCGGTGGAGCTCGATTCAAGCGGTACTAACCACAGGAGAGCCCCCTTGCCGGGCGACGACGGCGACCGGGTTCCTAATGCGTGGAAACGCCAGGCCGACATAACATCTTTATTTGGGGCGGACCACTCCTCAGTGTGATAAAAGCCATCCTACTCTGCGTATCACACTTGATAATCAAATTTGACCATACATGGTGTAGGAATGGTCAGGAGATCGTGAGTGACGAGGAGTGCCTACCGCCTCCATGGAAACAAAGGGCAGTTGACAACGTGAATGTAGACGAGCTTGACATGCACGACGGATACTCACAGGCCGAGACCCTCGGAGGAACTAGAACCAGTATCGGTGGATGACGACCCGGAACATCTCGCCTATATCGGCTCTAGACTAACGGGAAACCTCAAAAACCTCCTCACTCAATTTTTAAGGCCAAGGAATAGAACATTTTTCTTGCGTGGAAACGGGCGGACGTGGGAGAATCGATCCTACGATAATCACTCACCAGTTGAACCTGACCCGTCAGTAGTAGGGGTGGTCGAGACAAAAGCGCGGGAGCTTGTGTGGGGAGAGCGAAAGGCATCGGCGAGGAAATCGTAAGCTTCTCCCGACGAGGAGCAATCGGGGAGGTGAATATCTCAGTGGTTGGCTAATGTTGTCCTCGTCGAAAAGCAAATGGCAAGTGGCGACTCTGTATACGACTTCGACATAATAACATGCCGAAGAATGACTTTCCTTTACCCGAATGGAAACCTGCATCATAGGCGCGCTGAGACACGAACTTCTGATTTTATGGGCGCATTTCGTTTGCAATTAGATTAGCATGGACCGGATGACCGGGAAAAGACCTCTTCCGTCATTTCCGGGGGAACTGCACGCTGTCGAGTGATGCGGGTCGGGCTGAAACGCGGGAAGCGACTACGAGGAGAATTTGTCGCCAGAATGTTCCGAAGCAGAGATGGCGCGACTATGGAGGTATACGTAGATGACATCTTTGGTAAAATCTACTCTGACCAATCTCCCATCCCTCACACCTCGGGGGCGTTCCCGGATCCTGAGGAATTCTGACGCGGAAGGCCGAACCCGACCAAATGCGCCTTTGGCGTGTCGGTCGGAAAATTGCTGGGCTTCGCAGTCATTGCAGGGAATTGAGGCAAACCAGGGGATAAAATAAAGTGCATTAACGACATGCCATCGCGGAGTCGGGAATAAAGGAGATCGACGATGGCGAAGGAAGGTTGCGACCTGGCCAGGTTGTATCCGAGGGCGGTGAGCCAGTGCGGCCCTTCTTGAGGATTCTTGAAGAAGGCCTTCCCGATGTGGGATGCGAAGTGCGACATTTACTACATTAAGCGTATCAGGTTCTCCACCCATTTAGTAAGTCAGGTCGAGGAGACTCCTCACTGCGCCACTTGGCCGTATCAGGCTTCTCGACCCGGTAGATTGCTCGTCGGGGGTCAAGGCAGTGTGCACCCAGGTCTGTGCGGTCGAGGCTGAGAGGAGCGGAGGAGAGGAGTGCAGGAATGGAAGTAATACTAGCGCTGGTAGCCACGTTTCGGAGAAGCTCAGATCCCACTATTTTCCCGGGGCTCACACCATGAAGTCCCAGATGAATGTCAGATGAAGCAAGTATTGCCTGAACCGGAAGCCTCCCGGGGTGGGCGATGGAAGTGGGCCATAGGAGCGAGTTCGACATCGGATACAAACCCGAGAAACAGCCATAGAGCACAGGTCTGGCCAGGCCGTCATGGAATTCACTCGACGAGGGACACTCGGACCACTCACGAAAGAGCGACCTCCCGATCTGGAAGCTCTGCGCAGATGGAGCCTCGAATGCCTTGAGGAGCGGGGCGAATTACAATTCTAACCTCACGAGAAGGGATAGACATTGAATATGCACATGATTTAGAGTTCCATGTGGTGTGAGGCGAATGTGGCTAGTGATGAGCCTCAGCCTCGCCCCATTCATTAGAGGTCGACCAATTAGAGGTATACAGTGACTCCCAGCTGGTGGTCGAGACCGAATAGAAGAGAGACTCTGACGAGGTAAACGATGATTCTTACCTCCTAAAGGTTCGCGATCTGATAAAGAAATTTGTGTTGGTTCAAGTCGAGCATGTCCCCGGAATGAGAGAATTCGGCGAGCGCCTTGGCGAAGTTAGCCGGCCTCACGAGACCTCGGCCGGTCGGCCTTTCGTTGAATACTTGGCCAGACAACCATCGACCCTTATAGCATGACGGTTGCCCGTCTGGTGAGCGATTGGATGGACCCGGTTAGAACTATATAATAGGCAGGCTGCAGAAGCGACGAAAAGCTGACGAAAATAAAGGCGAGTCGGCGGTTCACTAATCATAAAGGAAATCTGCAAGCGAGGATTTTTTTCTCTGGCGAGAATTCCGGCGAGCGCCTTGGCGAGTTAGCCACGACCTCACGAAGAAGACCTCAGTCGGCCTTAGTTGAATATGGCGGGGACAATACACGTAGACCCTTATAGCATGTGGTTGCCCAGATGAAGTGGCCAGAATTGGATGGACCCCGTTTGGAACTATATAATGAACGGAAGCTTACGGCGGCAGAAAGAAATGACGAAATAAAGGGTGAGGTCGGCCGGGTTCACTAATCATAAAGGAAGTCTCACCTGGCGAGGATTTTTCCTCCCTTTCTTAATGCATCGCGGGGAGGGACATCGAGTACGTCTTTGAGAGAGAGATAGCGAGGGGTGTATCTGGGAATCATATTGGGCAGGGCATTGCGGAAAAGTTTTAAGGCAAGGATACTACTAGCCAACCATACTCAAGGATGCGGCCGTCTAGTCGAAATGCGGGGGATGCGAGGAGCACGCGCCGAGGATCTCACGCCTCAGAGTCGGAGACCATGTATGTCCTTGAGTGCTTTCCAACTGATAGGGTTTGGATATATTGGGACCCCTGCCCATTGGTAAAGGACAGTGCAAATTCATAATTGTCGCAGTGGATTACTTCACCAAGTGGGCAGAAGCTAAACCTTTAGCCACAATTACAGAGCAAAAAATAAGCAATTTTGTGTGGCGAGCCATCATATGCAGGTTTGGCATCCCAGGCCACGGTATCGGTGTGGAGCGGTTTGTGATGCTAAATTTAGAGATTTTTTGTCTTAGAGCTGCGAATTAAAAATTGTGCTCGTCTGACATTCACATGTCAGATAGATGATGAAGTCCACGATCTCGAGGAACCCTCGAGGTACGCCTTGAAGACCAAATTAGAAGATCTTAAAGGTAGTTGGGTAGAATACCTTCACAAGTCTTGTGGGACCTGGGACGACACGGAAGTCGACAGCAGGAAACCGTTTGCCACTAGCCTTTGGCATAGAAGCGGTGGCCAGTTGAGATCGAGATAAAGTCTCGAGAGTCGAGTTAGCATCGGAGGAGCATAATGAGCGAGGCCAGCCGTGCAAACTTGGAGGCTCTGGAAGAAAGCGCGAGCGGGACTTCCAAGCGTGCGGGAAGGGTATCAAAGGAAAGCAGTCTTATAATCAAAGAGTCAACCCGGTATATCTTAGGCGACCAGTCTTAAGAAGCTCCTGCTTTATGAGGAAAAGAACCCGGCCGCCGCCGGAAAATTTGGGCTGTATTTGGGAAGGTCCTTACATCATATCCCGAGTCGTCAGACCAGGCAATTATGAACTCAAAACGGAAGAAGGGAAAATCTTGCGACATACGTGGAATGCGGAACATCTTAAGCGTTTCTACCAGTAAGCATCAGTTTGTAATGTTAAATAATGCCTTCTGCACGGATCTCGTGTAGCGGATAGAGCGTTCATTGACCATTTGGTTAGACATGTCAGCGGTTCATATATGTAAGATCTGAGAAAAAGGAAAATAGAAGATCGTAGAGCATAAAAGCAAAAGTGTCTGCTTTATTTGATTGAATTCATTCGATTCTGATGGAGTGGTGTCCTCGATTACATTTTGAGTAATATTCGGTGCAAGCAGTTCCCTCGAAAAAAAAAAAAAGAGGTGTGATAGGGAGAAAGAAAGAAAGTGGAAAAAGAGGAGAAGAAGAAAAGAAAAAGAGTACAAAAGAGTTCAGACGGAAGGAAAAAAGAGACAAAGGAGAAAGACAGAATGAAAAGCTGGAGAAGAAGAAAAGGGAGTGATAGGGAGAAAAGAAAAGAGGTGATAGGGAGAAAGAGAGGAGTAGGAGGAAGAAGAAGAACAAAAAAGCGAGAGAGGAAGCGGCGAAAGATGCGCCACCTCGGATCATTCCACAGCACGGAGCTAGGAATAACATGACTCAGTAAAGGGGAGACTGGGGAGAAAAACACAACTCCGCTGTAGAAGAGCAACCATGGCCGACTCCGGATCTTGAGAAAAGTCTCCGGCGGCTTGATGATCAAACTTAGACTCTTCATCTCCCTGCAATTCCGGTTATTGCATTATCTGAAAAGACAAGCCTGTGACGGTGGCAGATATTTTATAAGGAGATTCGGAGTATTCGAAAGTTCGTGCGATCGATCGAATTCTCCGTAAATCCGCATTAAGAGCCTTCGCCTCTTTCAGGTAAAGAAAATTAACTAGCAGCACGAAGCGTTTCCAACATATCAAACTCTTCAACTACGAAGCCCTGGTGCCAGAGCCTGCACTCAATTTGTGAGCTCACTACTCATACAGGCATGCGCCTCGAGTCGAGACATTTCAGTACATTACCATGAGCCTGGCTTTGTGCCGGAGCACACTTTCAATTTGTAGCTCACCTCTCACACAGACACCTTGCCTCGGGGTTAGACCGGCTGTTTATAAGCCCTCGGCCTTGCCCCGAGCCCATTGCTGTTAACAGCTCCTACCTCTCCCTGACCCATGCTTCACCTAAAATTCGAACCGGCAAGGCTACATTGCCCACGAGCCCTGGCTTGCCGAGCCACGGCCACTTTCCAATTTGGCAAACTCACTACCATACAGGCCACGCTCCCCTGAAGTCGAACCCATTTCAGACTACATTACCACCAAAGGCAGCGCCGAGCCTGGCCTTTCAATTTAGCCAGGCTCACCTACTCCCACCACAGGCCACGGCGCACCTCGAGTGGTCGGCTCAGCTACATTGCCTGTGCTTGGCGCCGGAAGCACTTGTGCTGGTGAGCTCACTGCGCGAGCCACGGCGCCTCGGGGGTCGAACCCGGCTGAGCTACGTACCAAAGGCCGGCGAACCGTACTACTCAATTTAATGACTCACACTCGCTGGGCCACGGCGCCTCGGGAGTCATACCGGCCTCAGTACGTGCCACAAGGCCCGCGCCCGGAGCCACGGCCTTTCGATTTGAGCTGTCATCCCTCAACATGGGCCAGGCTACACTTTCACCTTCCTTCGGCAGGCTCTTCCATCCATTAACATGGAGCGAGCTCTACTTCATTCACTACGGCAGGCTCTTCCCATCACACACAACATGGGCGACTCCCCCTTTACTACTCATCTGGCAAACTCATCATCCTTTCGGCATGGGCGAAGCTGCTACTATTCATTTTGGCGACTCTTCCGTCGCAACATGGGCGAAGCTCCTCGGTGTGAATTGACGACTCTTCCCGGCCGCTCGACATGGGCAAGCTCTTGTGGCTTAGGCAGCCTCTTATTCGGCAACTCGTGGCGGGCTCGTCCATGTGATTTACATGGGCGGGCCTGAGCAACTTACATCGCTCCAGGCACTCTTTCCCCTCGGCTCGTAGGGGTAGATCCCTTCAGCCAGTTAACTTCGTCAAGTCGGGCCGTCACCTGAGGCCATGACTGACTAAGTTTAATGACTATTCATCTCACTCGATCCACCAATCCCAGGCCATTCAAATCATGGAAGAAGCGGCAGTATTCTGATGAGGCGGATGATATATAAAAAAAAAAAAAAAAAAAAAGAAAAAAAAAAAAAGAAGAGAGTATATTTATATGAAAATATGTTTCGGGAAGGAGCTACATGTCTCGGGCCGGTCATGACCAAAGAAACGTATATATAGATAAACGAATAAAGTCAGTGTCAGTAAACATAAGCATAGGAGATCAGTGTCGGCGGGAGGAACGGACCACGAGAGAGGGGTGGCCCTGACGAATCTGCAGGGCTCTTGAGAATAGTTCGGCAGAAAAGATTCCTTTGCCTCTTAGTCGGCTGAGAAATTAATTAAAGTCGGATCTGAGTATGCGTCGCTGACTTCCGTTGAAGGCGAGCCACCCGAAGCCACGAGCGGCACAGTCCTCGGTACTAATGACACTCGTCCTACGGCTGGCTAAACTAACTACGATGGAATCTGCGCGCGTCGCGACATTCCTCGTTCGGCCGTTACGCGAATTGCGGCGAGGAAGATTCGACGAAGCCGGTCTACAACAGCGCCTTGCTTTTCGGAAGCCAGCGATGAGCACGCTTCGAGTTGCGTTTGCTTATCATTCAGATCGCGAATTAACTACGTAATTCGGCAAAGATCCGCGGCTCGCCGAGAGGTAATGAGGCTCCCTCCTAACTGCGGCTTCGCCTCTGGTGAGCTTGACCCTCTCGGGCCTAAGCCGAATCACTTTGTGAAACTGGACCACTTCTCGGACCTCCGGCACGTAGCCGATTATGTGAGCTACTTGAACCTCGTCTTCCTACTTTACGCGAAACACGGCCCGAAGCGAAGTATGCTTCATCGGACTTAAGTCGCTCCACTTCTTCGATCCTTATCGCTCATCTCCTGCGGCTCGGTTGGTCGGAAGTGAGAGGCCACGCTTCTCTTTATAAATTGAGCGATTCTCACGTCTTCCTGGTTAGTTGGCCTTCTTAGCGGGCCTTTCGGATAGTGGCTGCACTGCGTATCAAACATGAAGATAACCTTTCGATACGGCGGCGTAGGCAAACACAGTTATAGACTTCACAAGGGCAACCTTGAAGGATAAAGCGAAAGCCTCGTAATGGCATCGCCTTGACCTCCAGTCGGAATCATGAGATGGAGGAAACGACCTAGCGAGTTCGGTGTTAGAAAGCGAAGTCGGGTTTCGTCGACTTTGCTTTCGATTTCTTTCTCTTGATTCACAGCCTTTCGAGGGGCGGTGGCACCTTCAGCGGATTCAGGACGGGTTATAGGCATATCTGGCGGTGCTCGTAGCCACTAAAGTCTTTAGCCGCCCAGTCGAACAGAAGTGGGGGCTCGAAATCACGGGAGCCTCGCCTAAAGGAAACGACGCCCTGCGGCTCTCGGCTTGGTGGAGCGACTCCGTACGAACTTTAGTCGAAAGCCGTAGCGCTCCTCTCGATGGAGCTCGGTTTTTCCTTTTCACACTCAGGGCTTAGGATGCCCCGAATGAACCAGATCTCTCCACGGTAGGAGAGGCAGCCCGATAAATGACGGGAGAGAATCCCGAGTGACGGTAGACCTCGAGACGGAGGAGCGTAAAGACCTCGGATTGGATGGACCGGGGAATGTCGACCTTATCAGTGCGTGGGGCAGTAGGATATCCATGGCCATTGAGGTATGACATTATCTTGTGTGCTTCGAGAGCGAGCCTGCGGGAAACGAACGGATATCCTGAATCGGAAACATCAGGCCATGGCCGGATAAGTCCTGCAGCAGTACAAATACTCACGAATGTTATCGGGAGGAGGCCGAGGCCATTAGGGCTGAGGGTGTCCTTGTCGGAAGGATTGTATTCCCGGTTGAAGCACGTTAGCAATGGCGTCCTTCATGACCTATGCGAAGATGGAAGGTCGGCGATCGATACGGGGAGCCGGAGCGTCAGAAAAATAAAGAAAGCCCTCGGTGGTCTCATTTGGGCGAAACAGATGAAGAAACAAGGCCCCGAGCTAGGGATCTGCAGGCCTTTATCACTAAAGGAAGCCCGGTAACCTGAAATGCCCGGCCAGTTTGGGAGGCGGGAGTTGGGAGAGCCCGAAAATGTTGGTATTTACTTGAGACCGCACTCATGAAAGGGTGCGGAGGAACGGCCATTGTCGTGACCTTAAAAAACAAACCGTCCAGAGCCGCGAGAATTGCGTAAAGGATTAAGACATCGGGGACCATTTTCGGATACGAGGGAGGTCGATAACGATCATGAGAATTGCTCCCGTACGGTCGACCTTACTAGGTCCCATTCCACGCGGCATGTTGAGCGGCCCGGATGTAAGGTACCAGAGCCCGGGATATGTAGATTAGGTTTTATTTTTACCTCTTTACGCCTGCGGGAAGAGGAGACTCTTGACGGTGCAGGATCGGATATGGCCGAGAGCAGTGGGCGCTCTCCCGGCCTTTGTACGGTCAGAAGGCGACAGGCGAGGAGTCATCACGTCCATGAAGAAGAGTGACCCGGACGTGAGCGGAGGCAAACGAGAAATAAAAGCGATCGGTTAAACCACAGTGTTCGTCATTACCAATCAAGCGATATGGACCTGATAGACTAAATCCTGATGAGTTTCAGTAGGCATGAGCGAGGCTAAGAGGGTCCGAGCCGAGAGCGACGAGACGAAAGATATCCACAGAAAACGAGAAGAGCTGGAGGAAATGGAGAAATAGGCGAAGCCCTGGGGTCATCATTATTCTGAGACTTATGATGGCGATGAGGCTTTCTGTTGGCCCGATATGACAGGGTGTAGAGCCCATGGCCGTCTTTGAGAGAAATTACAATTGCCTTTCATTAGTCTGTGAAATTTGAGGCTATTGATAGGGTTTAAAATAGACTGCGGGCCGTGATGACCAGAGTGGTGCGCCCGATCTGATACGGGCTCCTCGGTGTCGGCGAATCGAGGCCCGATTTGGAGTCAGGACAATCTGAATGGTCGGCCCATATCCACAAATCGGATTGTGTATAGCTCATCTGAGAAAATAGAATAATACAGCAATATATTATCACGCCGATCCAAGCCAAACCTTATCAATAAGGAGAGGAGAAAATAACGGATCATACATGGTTGGATCTCCCAATGGGAAAAGTTATCTCAAACAAACGGCTCCTTCATATCTTGTACCCAAATCCTATATGGGTAAAATAAGAAATATCCCGTCGATAGGAAGGACTCTTAACATACTGACACAGTTTGGAACATCTACTATAAATACAAAACCACCCATCGGTGAAAAGAGTCTGTAACCCAGCCCTTGACATTCCTACACACATTCTCAGACGCATATACATATGCAATACATTCGCCCTCTAAGCGGTCTCTCTTTTCTCTCAGAGAAAGCCGGCAGGCATGGGCGGCCACGGGCGAAGCCTGGCCGACCCCTTCTTCTTTGTTTTGCGGAGGAGTCTTCGTCAGGAGCACAACGGATCAACGGTGCAGCGATCTACCTCAGCGAGCAATCGAGACCTTTGCATCGACCCCTGAGCTGTCCAAGGTCCGACCCGAGCCCTACGCTCAGCCAGTTAGGTTGAAAAAAGCATCATCAGTTATAATGAAGTAAATTGTCATATTGAAACTCGAACTAGGAAAAAATAATGAACTTTTTAATCTCTTGTTTAATGTGTATAAGCTAGGAATTCTTCTGTAGGAATGTTCGTTTCTTGATCACCTAAATTGGACGGAAGAAATGGGAATTTTTATTTTTATTTTTACGATAATCTGTATATGCTAGCCTCCCCCTCCCTTCCTTTTCTTTGGTCTTATTCTTTTTTAACCCATTTTTCTTAAATAAGGAGGATGATTTTTAGCCATTTTGGTCTGAAATCACCACAAAAATCATCAATGCATCTCATTCTTTCATTTTCTTGCTTACTAGTGGTTTTCCTGAATTTGATATTTTGTGTTGTCATTTTATTAATGTTTGGTTTTGTTGTTGTCTTATTATGATACTTGGTTTGTTGTCTACTTGTTAGGCATTAAGTGTTGTTAAATCGTTTTGTTGTGTCGCTGTTGTGTGGATGCGATTCGAGGACGGGTAAAGGATTTGATTCGTGAGTATGTTGAAGAATTGGAGTGGAAATATTCTAATCATTATATTATCAAATTTGTAGACTTTATATCGATTTATTATATTATTAACCTGGATATTGTTTCATCATATATGATTTTTAACTATTTGTATCTTGAATTTATCGATCTATTGCAAGTTTGAATCAATAATATTATTTTTCTTTTAAAAACAGATAATTTGTATGTGCATAATTTAATAATATGTTCTTTTTTTTTTTGAAGGGATATTTTTCATGTTCTAGATAAAAATGAATTAGAAGTTTGACCAAGTTTGATCGAGGATGAGACCATGGACATCTTGATTTTTGAGTTGGAACTGGTAAACTTTGTGAACTGGACCTTGACAGCTCGTTTCTGAATCCGTCTCGATGATTTCTAAATCTCACACCGGCTGACATTGACATTGACATGTTATTTTTACTTTATTTTAATCCAATTTTATTTATGTTAAATCATCAATGTATAGATTAAATAATATGAGATACATAATTTTTGAAGTAATTTATTTTTATATGATTTTCTTTGAAATTTTTGTTAGATAATAAACATAAGAAAATCATTTTTGATATTCATTTTAAAACCCTGACTCTTCTTTATAAATTTAGAAAAGTTTGAGATAAATAAGAGCATATACATACGGGTGTACTCAAAGCATGATTAATAAATCGAAAAAGAAAATGGACTATTGAAAGAATACCCAGATGAGGCTTGAGTCTTGTGGAGTCACCAAGGATGGAAATATCGGTTTCGACGAATATATCGGTACTTGGATTTTACGGATATATCGGAGATATATCGGTGGATATTTTTATATGAGTATCGATATATCAGAAATTAACAAAAATACTTTGAAATTCATGAAAGTACTTTATAAAAATGTAAAAATGATACTAATAATCAAATATACACATTGAGATTACATTGTAATGAGCTTTTAAGAAACGAAATGAAGATCGATGTGGCTCCATTGCAACATTTGATGAAGGGATCCTATCTTAGTGAAGACAATACTCATACTAGGACATGGTGTTTCGATAATATTGATTCTAAGATCGAACATGCCATGCATAAATGTCTTAACTTGTACCCACAACCTCTCAATGGATAGGAAATTTGGGGTTCACCCACATGTTCGTTTGAAATCCTTGTTGCATTTGATATGGAATGTGGAATGACATTTGTTCAGCATGAAGATAATTTTATCATTCCATATTCTTCATCAATGGAAGCTGAAGGATTTGAAGAAGGCTGTCCATAACTCATTGTGTTAGGAGGAAAAATGTTGCTGTCATTGGATGAATCACTGTATTGAGTGCCAATGCTCATGGATTCAAAACCGGTAAATGATGAATCCTCGTTTGTGGTGTTCCATCCTTAAGTTGTCGACCTCACATATGACTTTCTGATGAAGCGATACCTAGACTAGCTCTCTAGACCCAGTGGTCTTCATCTTGTCTTAACATGTGGCAAGTCATCTTCACCCGATGAATGGACTATATTGACTTATTTAGATTTGCAATATCCACTTTGTCATTCAGTATCACCACCATCATTGGTCCACTACCTCTGATCCATCATAACTTGTAGTAGAGAAATGCAGACAAAAATTAGAGTGCATTACTATGTTCAGCACTTGAATCAAATGAGGGTGAAGAAGTATCAACGAATTTTGAAATGAGTCTCTAAGTGTCTTGATTAGAGCTTTTCACTATGAACTTCTTAAGGATAAAACCACGGTCAACCTTGACACTTGCTTCTCGAACATGTGCGGTCGTGGATCGAGTTTCCATCTTCATCATCTAAATGGAGAGGTCAACCCCGTGGAATAATTGATTATCCTCTTCTTCGCTAAACTCGGTGATAATAAAATTAAATCAAAGTAATTCTTTTGTGACTTTATAGGTCTCTTGCATGCATATCACGTATCTTTAGTTTCATGTTATAGTAACAAAAAACTAATTGTTGGAGCCTAAGGTAAGTGATGACTCTTAAACTCATCTATTTTTAATCCATTTTTCTGGCTTATTTTTAATATATTCGAAGCTGTTTTAATGCCAAATTATGGAATATTCACCCTTACAGTGTTTCTGCGAGGTTTAATTCGAGGAGAATTCAACGAGAAAGAAGAAAAGAAGCGATTGTAGCGTCATGTAGACAACATCAGTAGTAGCAAAGACTCTGTCATGACAAAGAGCGATTATATCAGCAGAAAATGGTAAGAATCGACAATTCGATTAGAAATGAAAGAAAGTTTATATTACGATAAGGTTTTTTAGCGGGATGTCAAACCTTGGAAGAATGCATGCATGACAAAGAAGCTCACATCATGACAACAAAATAAAATAAACAGTAAAACAATGTTGCGATAAGATATAGACTATCCGCGACCGCGATTGTTGCAGCATGAAGCGAGTTGAGAGCAGGAGAGGAAGCGGAGAAAGACTTACGTCGCGACGAGGTGTGTATGTTCGCGGCCGAAGGAAGAGATCTTTGGTTGCGACAGATAAAGCGAGGTCATGACGGTGCTTGCTTGAGTGAAGCCCGGCACGATTACATGATAAAAGAATCAATGTTGCAGCGTACTTGGTGAAGAGATGTTTCTATGTCATGACGGGGGATCTTAGATTTGCGACCTGAGGAATCAGATGAACATTGATAAGCGAGGTCGCGACATACTTTTCTATCATGTGATAAAGTCCACGAAGAAGAGAGTCTTGTCGCGACATAACAAAGCTGGGTCCGCGACACGAATGGAAGCTGAATAAAGAATCTTGTTGTGACATAAAAACTTGGTGTGATAAAACATCACAACTTAGAGACTAGGTCATGAATCGAAAATGGAAGGCTACAGAAATCGGGGTTAAGTGGCAACAAGACTCTATCGCTGACAGGACTTTCTAGATCGCGGCCAATCTTGACAACATAAAAACATTGTTGCAAGGAACCAGTGAAATGCTTTCGCGACATAAAAGCGAGTGTGACATCAATTGGCTGCGGCTCTTGTCACGACCACCGATTATCGATGTCATGACATAACTATTCCGGTAACCACACATTAGTTGTATGCAAGTGACATAGAGCGGATAGGCGTGAGACCTTGCAGGCCGATTGTTAAAGGCAAAGAAAGATCTCTCGCTGACAGAGGAAACTTTTGTGGCGATGGGAATTAATATGCTGAAGAAAAGAATATTCTTTGCGACCCGAGGAAACTTTGTCGCGCCCCAGATCGAAGAAGGATGCCGCAGGAGCGGTCGCGATGACATTGCATCTTTGCCAGCGAGACACTTGATAAAGAATTAAAACTCTATTACAACAACACTTTTAGGTCACGATAGAATCTGTCTGAAATTTCAGAATTTTGGGGATCCTGATGTAGCCTCGAATTTAGGACGAGCTTTTGGGGCTGTAAAGCTCTCGCAAATTTGAGGAAAGTGAAACGGTTAGTCGGAAAAACGAGCATCACGGGGAGGCGAGGACTCTTTTAATATTATATTTTTCTTTTATTCGTAGATTAGATTTAGTAAATTTCAAATTTGTTTGTGGACTTGAAGCAGTGGTGTGCAGAAGTTTAGTTGAGCTTAATTGTTAAAGATCAATTCCGATTACTGTTTGAATCTAATGAAGCCTTGATAAAAGTTGGCTTTCATTTCTTTCAGTTGATTACAATTGCATTGGAAATTTCCTGATTAGTATTTCAGTGCTCACTGTGATTCAGTTTTCGAGAAACACAACTTCCGCTGGGATGAATGGTGTTGTTCATGAAGTGAATTGTTCTCAACAATAGTAACTTATACCCATTTAAGGGCTGGATTGTCGGCTGCGATTTCCGGGGGCCCTACGGGTGACAGAGATCGAATCCTTGAAACATGGATACATTACCCAGGTATACTAGACTATGTGAAGAACTAATGAATCCACGAAGATTACTTAGATAAATCATCAGATTTACTCATGGTTAGAAATTAGTTGAGGATCTATCAATTTAATCAATTAGAGATCTCTTTGTAGGAATGATCTTGATCAGTGTTAACTTAAATCTAATAAGGAAATAGAGAACTCTTTAAGATCTAAGGATGAGACATCATCCATCTTGTAAAGAAATCTGTGATGGCCACATCTTGGGAAACCTTGAAATCTGCCCGATCATAGAGATGGGTATGAAGTATTGGAAAAGAAAAATACTTAGATCTTATAAAGAAATTCTGATCACAAGTAATTGGTTAGACACATGTTCAGAAATGAACATGATTCTCTAATAAGTGAAATGTATGGTTAAGGGAGAAATCCAAACTATACTACCTTGCCTCTTTGACAAATTCGATTCGATTCATGATAGGAATAGGAATTAGAGTGTATTACGAGGAATTAATAATTTCCACGACGGTGAGTCTAGTGTCTACTTCCCGGTAATAATGCAGTTCGATCCAGTTTAGGTATAGTTTTGAAATTTTCTTTTATTATAAATGTAGAAATTTAGATAATTGGAATTCTTAGTTGATTCACGAAAATTTTATGAAATGGAGTTAAATGATGTGAACTTAGATAGTTAGGAGTAGTTGAACTTTGAATTCTTTTCAATCTTTACAGTAGAACGATATCGGACTTATAGGTCACTTTTATTACTTATGCGACACATGCACTTGTAGTATTATGATAAAACTAAATTTTAATAAAATCATTGACAAAGCCATTTTATTATGAGAGTGTCTGAGTTCTAGTTAACTAAACAAGTTTTGGTGCCTTTCTTTGGGATTAGGTAATAGTCTTTTAGTAACAGTAGCAGAAATTTGATCTATATACACACTTTTTGGTCATGAGTTTTTGTACCCAGATTAAGGATCAAGGAATTTAAATCAATATTCTATGAGAGAAATCTTTAATTTGGACATTTTTCTTTGTTTTGACAAAATTTGAGGAAAAATAGCAAAAAAAAAAAAAAAAGTTTTAACAATGGTGTTTCGAATAAAATTGCCGATATTTTAAATAAGAGATATATAATTTTATACTACGACTCCATTTGATCTCGATTAATATTTCTACTTTAGGAAGAATTTAATGCATGAAGACCCAGACGGATCTGTTGCCTCACAGACAACGAAATTGAGAGAACCTGGAATGCGAGGAAGAATCACTAGTGTGGGAAATCCGGAAATATGGCAAATCAAAGAGAAGATTGCGGTCTATTCTAGAGAAAGAAGAAGTAGAGAAATTAGGAGCCTCATGCTATGGAGGACTTTTGGGCCCCATTATCGAGAAGAATACTGCTTGGTAAGGCAGCTGCCGATTGAAACTAAGCAATTTTGAGTTGAAACCAGCATTGATTACTATGGTGTAGCAACACCGGTTCCGCGGTCATCCTGCGAAGATCCCGATGAGCCATGGGATTCCATGAGGTGTGACTCTGATCGTTGAATGGGTGAGGCCAAAGTAATTAAAAGCAGCTCTTCCCTTTTCATTAAGAGATGTGGCAACAACAGGATTTGATTCATTGTCAGTGGGATCAGTGAACACTTGGGAAGAATTGGTGGAAGCTTATATGACCAGATTCTTTCCTCCCATTCTCCTTTGTTGAGAGAGGAGAAATAAGCGTCTTGTGAGAGATATGAGAGCCTACTTTGCATGGAGAGATTCAAAGATTGATGAAAAGATGCCTCTTATGCATGGAATAGATCTGACCACTCAGATGGATATTTTCTACCATGCTATGAATTATGCCTCCAAAGGTATAATTGATGCATCTTGTTGTGGAACTTTTAAAGAAGAAATGAAAAGGAGGGGCATGGCGGCGATTGGGAACCTTGCGGAAATGTAACTCTGAGGCTCCATACGAAGGCTTTGGGGTAGTAGCGGAGTTGAAGGAAGTAGTGCTTGTGGGCTTGATGAATGACATCCATATAAGCAAAGTGGATCAGTGATGAACAAAATGGAAACGATGAAAGAAGAGATGCACCTTGCCGCATGAAGTGGGAGCAGTAGATGAAAGAATTAGAAGAAGTGTTGAGGAACTAGTTGAAGAAGAGCCTTATCAAGTTGAGGAGACCAAGTATATGAATGAGCAAAGAAGTTATCACTTCAAGCCTAACCCTAACTTGCCAACACATTATACACCAGCATTGAGGAACCATGAAAACTTTTCATATGGTGAAGGAGCCTGTGAAGCCATAGACACGGATAGAATTACCGTGACTTATGCTCAGTCGAGGTTCAAGGAACAACAACAACGAGAGGGACGATGGGGGAAGTATCGGGGGTTAGAAAAGGACTTAATCCTTTGAAGATCGGATAGCCCCGTTTCATGTCGAGAAAACAAAAGGATTTGAATGCGTATGAGAAAGAAATTTTCTGACCTTGAAAACTTAGCGAACACGGATGTGTTTGGGAGACGAACACTAATGTCTCTTTGAAGAATGCGGAAGTGGATAGAGGCGTTGGCTCGGCTATGGAAAGAGCCCTAAGGATTCATTTCCAAGTGACACTAGAAGTAATCCAAAGGACTGTATAGCAGTAATTATGAGAAGTGGCAGAGAGTTAGATGAAAGGAGAGGTGAAAAGAAGGACACTAAGGAAGAGAAATGATAGGCGTTTTTTTATGATGTGTATATAAAATTATGCAGAAAAATATAAAAAGAGCGCCTGACCCGCACTAGTATCACGGCTTGTCAGTAATAAAGTGTACCTAAGATACGGATATCGATCCACGGGGAAAATCTAGGATGCTAAGTACGAAAATTATAATACTTCTCTAATATCCAAACTAACGATTGTGATAGTAAAACAAAATTTAAACTAAACTAATGAAATTTCTAAATCTAACTAATGAAGTTACTTAACTAAGGGATACGAGAGATGATAAATTCCTGGGGTACTTGGTGTAGTGAATGATCCTCTTAGATCTGAAAATTAATTCTACTCTATTGTTTCATGAAAATGCTTTCCAAGGCGACTCTTGTCTAATTTAATTATAAGCCTCTCTCGAGGTCGAATAACCTACCAACTAACACTAGGTCTTTGCTTCTCGCTCGACCCCGAAGCATTAGAGATGCTTTAAGATCAAAAGTCTCACACGCCTCAATTGCAGATAATTTCTCTGCTCCAAATAATTAGGTTGAGTTCATACATATGCAGTTCTTTGCCACTACCGGATCTTGCAAGAACCACTCACCATTGAGATTAGCCGAGGAAATCAATATGTAAATAGAACCAAGTATGAATCAATAGAGGTGCATTCCACAGCAAATAGAAAACGAACATTAACAAATAGATATAAAACCCGTATTTGTCTCTGACGAAACACTAGATACACAAATTTAAAGCATGATAGAGGTTTGATACAGCATAATAAAACATAAGAAAAGAGGGAGAAGAAACTATAATGATCAAATGATGGTGAGTCTCGGATTTTCTTCCACAAATCTCATGATCTTCTCCCAGTCTTAGCGACTCTGACCTCCTCCTTGGTCCCGAAGTGTGGACAAAGTCCCATATCAGAGCCTGGCGGCTTTGCTGTCGTCTCCTTCGGGTTTGAGCTTTAAAACCCTCCATTATGGGCTCAAAATGGATGCAAAATCCACCCCAGCAGGCCGGAACGTCGTGGCGTTGTTGGGATGCTCTGTTTAACGATGTGCGATGTTGGTTCTCAGCGTCCGCGACGTTGTTCTGATCCTGTTTTTGCTTGACCGTGGAGTCATAACTTTGTCATACGAACTCGATTTGGGTGTTCTTGAAATGGATTGGAAGGCTATTGGAAGTGTAGAATATCCATCCATATGGCTTGATGAAATAGGAGCTCATATGATTCCTGAAAATTTCAAAATCCAGGTAGCCTCTCTGCTTGAAGGTCTTTACTGATGTTCTTGATTTTCTTGAGTTTTGGAACTTGCATAACTTCTTTGTTCGAACTCCAATTTAGGTGTTCTTGGTATCCAGGGAAATCTCTTGAAGTGTAGAATCCATCCATATATGGATTGATGCAATAGAAACTCATATGATATTTGAAAAGCGTCAAAATCACATTAGCCTCTCACATTTGCCTGTAGCGGTTTTCATTAATTTTGCCGCAATTCCACGAATGGATGACACGATCATAAGTGTGAACTTTAAGAGCATTAGGGCACTTATTTAACATAAAAACACTAGAAAAACTAATAACTGAAACATAGGGATAAAATGAGTATTTAGATACTCATAAAGCTCAGCGAGAAATAGGAGAGGAACTTGGCGACATAGTTCGAAACTCTTGAGAAAAACAGAAATACGGCCAAGTGGTAGGAAAGAAGGAGGAAGTTAAAGCTTACAATCCTCTAGTTCCAATCCCTCAAAGACTGTAGAAAGCAAAGCTAGAGGAGCAGTTCTCTAGATTCTTAAACATGTTTAAAAAGATAAAGATCAACATTCCTTTCTCAGAGGCATTAACTCAGATGCCTCGGTGGCAAATTCATAAAGATATATTGAAAAAGAAAGATTGTTGAGGAAGGGATGAGTGAAGCCTACTTGACAACTGCGGTCTGATGATTAGAAGACCTTACGGAGAAAATGCAAGATCCGGTTTAACTTCACTATACCTATGAAAATTGGGGATGCGTATGGGAAAAACATTGTGTGATTAAGGCTAGCATGTTTTGCTGATAAATGCGTTGCTTTCGAGATTAAGTTTGGGAGCTCACTCCCACAGCAGCCATTACTCTGCGGATGGCGGACGGGACATTGAAAGCTCATCCTAAGGGTAGCAGATGTGTTGTTGATCGAAGTGGAAATTTACCTTTCCAGTGGACTATGTAGTCATTAATATGGAGGAAGACAAACAAGTCCCACTGTTGTTAGGATGACCATTCTTAGCAACAGGAGCAGCATTGATTGATGTGAAAAAAAGAGGCCCGACTCGGGGTTGGAGATGAAGTAGTGCACTTCAATCTCGTCATAGTTTGAAACAACAAGACTGATAGTCTTGATTGTGTGAAATTGTAAAGTAAAAATTCCTATTAGTTACAGGCGACCCTTTGCTTATAATTTTCGAGAATTCAATGAATGAGAATGAGATGAATTTCAAGTATCTTGAGCATCTTGAAGTTGAAATTCCTGAACTCAATTTTAAATTAAAAGATTCGAGTATCCGATGTTGGAGAAAACGATCTGAAAGGTCTAGTAGTTATGACGAAAAGTTGCGGAAGACAAAAGCTCGGGAGGGTTTAATATAATTGCTTGAACATTTAAGTATGCCTTCTTTGCAGCAAAAAAGGTAAGCTAGTTATCATTTCAGTTGGATTAACTAAATTTTGGAGAAGAGCAAAAGCTGGCGAAACTCTCGAAAATATAAAGCTGATAGCTTGAGTACATAGAGAAGATTTAGAAAGAATGAGTCCCTCGATACGTATGCCTGAATACATTGGAGAGAATCTGTGAACCACATAGAACATCGAGAATCACGAATCAGTGTGAAAGAAGTAGTCGAGTAAAGAAGTGTTGGGAAATGCATTAATCACGAGGGCTTCATATGCAATCTTAGACCGGAGTCCTTAGGTGAGCCCGGATTACATGGTTCGAGAAGGGAGGATTCTTGTGATAAAAATAAGAAGAATGAATTGATTCTTATAAGAACTGTGACAGGATGGAGAGTATGTATAGACTATAGGAAACCTAACAGCTACGAGGACCATTATCCTCTACCTTACATTGACGGATATTGGGAGGTTAAGCGAGGAACACACCTATTACTGTTTTCTTGATGGATATTCTGGTTATAACCAGATAGAAATAGCCCCAGAGGATCAAGAGAAATCAACATTTACATGTCCTTATGACACCTTTACCTTTAGAAGAATGGCATTTGATTACCACAGTGTCTGCCTTCAAGATGTATGATGTCTATATTTCGACTTGGTGGAAGAGGTTATGGGCATATTCATGGATGACTTCTGTGTATGGATCAGTTTTGAAGATTGTTTGAAAACTTAGAAACAATTGCTTCAAGTTGCCAGAGACAAAAAATCTGGCTTGATTTGGGAAAAATATGCATTTCATGATGGCGGAAGGTATTGTTTTGGGGCCGCAAGATTTGATGATGGATTGGAGTAGACTAAGCCCAGATTGTTTGTTTATAGAAAACTCTCGTGTCTTTGTGATGAAGGAATAAGAAACTTCTTAGGACATGTTAAGTTTTTCTGAAGGTTCATAAAGGATGTTTTCAAAATCTCCAGGACCATTGTGTATTGTTGTCTGAAATTTGATTTTGATGATGATCATGTAGATCGCATGTGAAATCAACTCCGATTAGTATCAACTCCCATTATGTTGACACAATTTGGAGCAATGAGTTTAAAATTATGTGTGGTACTGATGATTATCTGATAGGAGTTGTATTAGGACCAGAGGAGAACTAAAAGTATTCAAAATATATATATGCAATGTATTCAATGAGGCTGAGAGAACTACTCCACCATCGAGAAGGAGATGCTAACAATGGTGTTTGCTTGTGAAAAATTAAGGCCTTATTTGTTAGGATTATGTTGTAATACACACTGATCATGCTGCAATTAAATATCTAATGACAAATAAAGATGCCAAGCCAAGTGATGAGTATCTTAAATACTAATTTTATCCCTATGTTTTAGTTAGTTTTTCTAGTGTTTTTATGTTAAATAAGTGCCCTAATGCTCTAAAAGTTCACACTTATGATCAGGTCATCCATTTGGTGGAATTGTGCAAAATTGGTGGAAAAACTGCTACAAAAGCAACAGGAGAGGCTACTGCATTTTGATGGTTTTAGACATCATATGAGCTTCTATTGCATCAATCCATATATGGATGGATTCTACATTTTAAGAGCTTTCCAGGGATACCAAGAAAACCTAAATTGGAGTTCGAACAAATAAGTTATGCAAGTTCCAAAACTGAAGAAAATCAAGAACATTGCAGCACCTTCAGTAGGAGAGGCTACTGTATTTTGACGTTTTCAGACATCATATGAGCTCCTATTGCATCAAGAAATAAATGGATGGATTCTACACTTCAAGATCTTTCCAACGGTACCAAGAACACCCAACCCACTGTATGACAAAGTTATGGCCTTGCCAAGTTGAGCAAAAAACAGGGACTGGGTAAAGAATGTCGCGACGTGAGAACCAACGTCATGACGCTAAAAACAGAGCATCCCGATGTCGAGACGTTGCTGCACGACGTAGCTACGTTCTGAGTCGGTTTTGGGTGGATTTTTAGCCCATTTTGAGCCCATAATGGAGGGTTTTAAAGCTCAAACCCGAAAGAGACGACGAGGAGGCGGCTAGGGCTCGGAGAAGGGGACTTTGTCCACACTTTGGGACCAAGGAGGAGGTTGGGAGCTGTTTTTGAAGATTTGGGAGAAGATCATGAGATTTGTGGAAGAAAATCCGAGACTCACCATAATTCTTGACTATAGTTTCTTCTCCCCCTCTTTTCTCATGTTTTATTATGATGTATCAAACCCTCTATCATGCTTTTAAATTTGTAGATCTAGTGTTTTGGTTGTATATTGAACATGGTTTTATATCTATTTGTTAATGTTCCTGCTTTCTATTGTTTCTTAGAATGCACTCTATTGATTCATACTTGGTTCTATTTACATATTGATTTAAGCAATCTCAATGTAGGAGTGGTTCTTTGCAAGATCCGAGAAGGGAGTAAAGAACTAGACATAGATGAACTAACCTAATTAGCTTCAGTAGTAGAAATTATCGGTAATTAGGGAGGTATGGTGAGACTTTGGATCTTAAAGCATCTCTAATGTCGAGGTTGAGCCGAGAAGCAAAAGACCTAGTGTTAGTTGGTAGGTTATTCGACCTCGAGAGAGGCTTATAATTAAATTAGACAAGAGTCGCCTTGGAAAGCATTTTCATGAAACAATAGAGTAGAATTTTGACTTAGATCTAAGAGGATTGTCCAATTACACCAAGTACCCTAGGAATTTATCATCTCTTGGTATCCCTTAGTTGCGAACTTCATTAGTTAGATTTAGAAATTTCATTAGTTTAGTTTAAAATTTTGTTTACTATCACAATTGTTAGTTTGATATTGTGAGAAGTATTATACTCTTGGTAAATTCTAGCATCCCCATTTTCCTGTGGATCGATATCCAGATTCCTAGGTACACTTTATTACTTGACAAGCGTATACTTGTGCGGAATAGGCGCTCTTTTTATATTTTTCTGCATAATTTTATATACACATCACAAAAAAACGCCTATCACCAAGACTAATCAGATGGGTGCTATTGCTTCAAGAGTTTGATCTTGAAATCAAGGATAAGAAGGGTAGTGACAATGTGATAGCAGATCACTTGTCTAGATTGGAGAGAATTGTTAGAATAGAAATAACAGAAAATTTTCCGATGAGAAGCTATTTATGTTATCAGTACAAACACCCTGGTATGCAGATATTGTGAATTACTTAGCTTGTGGAGTCATGCCATTTGAATTCAGTCACTAAAGCAGAGGAGGAAATTGAGAACCGATTGTAGGATGTATATATGGGATGACCCACTACCAGATAGAAGAGAGTAGATAGATCATAAGGGAGATGTGTCCATAAACAAAATAGGTGGTATTATGAGAAATGTCAGCATCACCATATGGAGGACACTTTGTAGGAGACAAGACAGCCTAGAAAATTCTCCAATCATGATTTTATTGGCCTACTATATTCAAAGACTGTTTTGAATGGGTAAAACATTGTGATGCTTGTCAGAGAATGAGAAACTTAAGCAGAAGAAATGAAATGCCCTTGCAAGGAATTCTTGTGGTGCAGATTTTTGATGTATGGGGAATAGACCTTATGAGACCTTTCCCATCATCATTTGGCAATATGTACATTCTCCTAGCTATGGATTATGTATCCAAATGGGTGGAAGCAATAGCTTGTCCCAGAAATGATGCCATCATAGTGGTTGGGTTTATATAAAGAAACATTTTGAATAGATTTGTAGCACCCAGAACAATCATCAGTGATGAGGGAAGCCATTTTGCAAATAAAGTTTTTGCAAAGCTCATGAGCATATATGGAATCAAACATTTAATGGGATTGGCTTATCACCCTCAATCAAATGGACAAGCTGAAATTTCCAATAGGGAGATCAAGAAAATTCGAGAAAATAGTTAATTCAAGCAGAAGGACTGGTCCAAACTGATGATGCACTCAGGCTTATTGAACTTCTTACAAACTCCCATTGAATGTCCCCACGTAATTATATATGGAAACCTTGTCATCTCCCTTAGAACTGAATACAAAGCTATGTGGGCCACCAAGAAACTGAACTGTGACTTTCAAGCTGCAAAGGAAAAGAGACTACTCCAAATGAATGAACTGGAAGAGCTGAGGAATGAAGCTTATGACAATGCCAGAATCTACAAAGAAAAGACCAGAGATGGCATGGATCAAAAGATTTTATGAGAGACTCAAGGCGAGAACAAGTTCTCTCTTATATAACTCTAGGCTAAAACTATTTACAGGGAAACTAAAGTCAAGATGGAGTGGTCCATACACAGTGGTAGTGTAACACCCCAAGAATACCCTAGAATTTTTATAATAATTTTATTATATATTCCGGGTATAAATTGAGCCAAACTTAGGTTTTTTTGGGAAAATTGATAAATTGTTAAATTGTGAAAAGTGAAATGAATATGTGAGCATTTGATTAAATATTATATTCTAAAATGAGAAATTGATTGAAACTTGAAAATAAACCTAAGTGAAAAAGGGCAAATTTGGAAATTTGTAAAATGAGGACCTAAGGGTCATTTGAGAAAATGTTTATGTGTTTAAGTGCAAATAGAAGTGATATATGTGCTATAAGGTAAATTGAGGCAACTTAAATCCAAAAATGGGTTTTGAGCCAAACATGGCCTTAAGAGAATAAGTAACTTAAGACCACATTTGGTCTTGGAAAGACACATTGTGCCAAAAACGTATTAGAGAAGAGAAAGCTAGGTTTGAGAGAAAACCAAGGGTTTTTTGTGGGAGATCATCCCCATTTATGGTTTCCAAGTGATCAATGAGGAAGAAGGAAGCTAGGGCAAAGAGTTCAAAGAGGTTTCAAGGTATGACACAAACCCTAGATTTCTTTAAATGATGTTTAGGTTAGAAAAACCCTAATCCATCCATGGGTTTTGCTCATGGTTGGCTTAGGATGATATTAAGATGTTATTGGGAGTGATTCCCATGTATTGTTTTGAGTTTTTTTGAGGATTTTTGGAGAAAAATCGCAAAAGAGCAAGAGAGAAAATCTAGGCAAACATGGGCTCCTACGCCGTAGCGTATGGAACCCATGCCGCGATGTATCCCTACACCGCAACGTGGGATGCCCTCGCCGCGGCAAGCTCTGGTTCTAAAATGGCACTTTGGTACGCCTTACACGTAGCTACTGTTCATAGAGGGAAAATTTCAGATTTTTGTTTCCGAACACCTCGTATTCGTACATCGATAGTTTAAGGACCCTAATAAATGATTAATGAGGGTTCAATTAAGAATGAAACTAAGTGAAAAACATACCGTACCTCGCCACCGAAGCGAAACTTTTGTTAAGTGTGATTAGTGATAGTTCACTAAATGTGATGTGTGTGATTTTCTAGGGGCCGGTGAGGATCACCTAACCTAGGACCGAGATCGAAGACAAGGTAAAAAGAAAGAGATAGATCGGGTTTGTTCTATCTTCTCCTATTCTCGTTTCAAGATTTGAAATGTTTGTTCTAAATGTATAAGAAAAGCATATTGATTTGTTGTAAATGATTTGAGGCAATGGATTGTGAAATGTTTGCATATGAAAGTTGCATGAATATTGAAAATGAACTATTTATACAAATCGACATATTGTACTGTATTTTTCTATAAAAGATTTGAACGCCCTTAATAGAATGTTAACCGTTTATTTCGCATTAAGGATAGATTGGTATACCAATATAATAAATTAGCAAGATCAGCGAACAAAAAGTATTGATGTGTCATTCTGACGCTGTTCCAACTGACAAGATTGTGAAAAGCTCACGAATTGATTTAATAACCAAACAAGAACTAACGGATCCTCAATGTGTTATAAACAAATGTTTTTATCTACTGCAAATCAATGGACTATGCCTTCTGATTCCGATATCCTCGCAGATACCGAAAACATAGTTAAATTCATTATATGCACTGAATTGACTTTGGAATTGTTAGCATATTGGTATTGAAAGCATGATTGCAAATTGAAATGAAAAAGCATGGTGAAATGCATAAATTGGTTATAAAATGATTTATTACATATGAAAGTGTATATTCGTGGATGATCAATGAAGCATAAATGATTGTATATATGAAATAAGTATATGTATTGTATTGACATTGATCATCCAAAAGATTTAAAAGTCGTTTAGTAAAACTTCACGATTTGACTAAACTAAAATAAAGAATGAATTAGAGTAGAACCACTAAGCATGAAATGCTAGCGTATTGTTTTATCAATGCGTGAGGTATCGACATTGAACAGGAACGAAAGGCAAGATCGAGGAGCGTCGAGTTATAGAGAAAGAATTACGAAGTATGCTCTGACATATGCATTCACTCCATTTTTTTTTTAACATAGATATTTTGTAAAAACAACTTGAACTCTAAACATCTATTTTGTAAATCATTTTGAAAATGCTTGATATGCCTTTATAGAAATTATACTTTTGTATAAATGTAGTGTTAATGGGCCTACTGAATTGAAATCGTTTCCGCAAATATTTGAGAACGAAAACGATTATATTAATGAAATGTATTTGATAAATGGATTTGACATCGGCTTTGCCAGCGCTCTGTTTCTGGCCTGATCCGCCTAATCAGTCGAAGTCGGGCTCGTGGTTCGCATGTAGCAAGTACACCTTGAGCAAGAACATTGAAGATCGAACTGGAGGTACCCAAAGTAAACGGTAAGACTAAAGCATTTTTCGAGGAATCCTAAAGGAGGCGATCCGCATTTGGAAAAAGGAGAAGGAAATTAACGGGAATCAAGACACTCTATTAAATTTTGTGTCTAGCTAAGGACATTAAAATGAGTGCTTCTGGGAGGTAACCAAATGTAGTCTTTATTTTTGTTAACTTTGATCGGGTGTTGATTACTTTATGATTTTGAAGTTTTACTTTGATTTTGTTAGAAGTTTTGTTAGAAATTTGATCATTCATAAAGTTTTTCGATTGGGACAGAAAATGAAATGGTATCAGGTTATAAAGCACACTACCTCAAACTGAATTGTGCATAAATTAGCTACAAGGGGGAGTATTTCTATCTCTCTAAATTTGTTATAGATAATAATGCATAGTTGAAGTTTGAAAATTTGATACTTTAGAGCCCACTAATTAGGGACAACTTTCAAATGCTAAGTGTTTAAATGCTTTGATTGAGTATTTTGATGCTAATGATTGCTGTTCATAATTGAATTGATGAAATTATGTTGCTATATATGTTTTCACGTTTTTCCGAATTGTATAATTGGATTGAATTGTAGATTAACTCGAATTGAAGGTAGTTTAAACTTGTAGACATTTGAGGAATCAAATATTTGTCGCGACATCCAGTACCAGTCACGACATCACTTACTGTGAACAAGATGAAAGCTTGTCGTGACTGACGGTATTGTTGCAACAAACTTTAGGCAATAATGTGAAAAGAATGTCACAACATAAATAATTTTGACTCAATTTGAAAGAGCAATTTTATGTCGCGACAAAGCTAATGTCAGCACACAACCGAAATCGAATGATCAAGAGCGAGTGTCGACATTCTTCTCAATGTCGCGACACTTAACTGGCCCTATTTCCAATTAATCGAAAAACTATGTCGCGACAATTATTTCTCTGTGTCGCGACATTGTATTAAAAATGGAACAAACATTAAGGTAGTTACTGTCGCGACTCCACCTTCGCCTACGTGAGCGTATCGTCGCTACAGTTGCTTGTCATGGCTAATATTTCCTTTGTCGCGATAGGATTGTAACTCATAGATAACCCTAAAGTTTGCCTAACATGAATGTTTTGATAATAAAGGTCAGTGCAAATTTTAATTTGAAGAGTCACAAGATAAAATCCACAATTAAGTCTAAAGGTTGTTGTTGTGACCTAATCATTAATTGTCGCGATAAACGAAGAGAAACATTCATTTATTGAGCCATTAATTGAAGAGTGTTTCAAAAACTGAAAGGCCACCTCCTTCCAACTACCTCACATCATTCATACTCTCACCCAATTTCTGCTTTCTTCCTCTCTTTGAAATCTCAAAACCCTAAACCCCAAACCCAGAACCTAGATCTCACCAATGGCAGAACCCCAAAACCTAGTCTTAAATCTCAGTGAGATTATGGAGGAGTATACAGAAATTGAAGAGGAGGTTAAGTTGGAACCTCAGACAGAGACAACTCAAGGGGCAGAACCAAAAGGGCAGGAAGAGGAACAAAACCCAACTCATAAAGGAAAAAAGCAGAAAAGAGCTGAACAAAGTAGAGCTAAGCAAGCTAAGGCATCAGAGGACGATAAAGCATTCATTTAAGATGAAGCTTACTCTTTATGGGAGAAGAATATGAGCGAAAAAGGATTTATCGGAGAAAGGGGGTTTGGTAAGTTCATCTCACCCTTTGCAGAGATAATCGAAAAAAGGGGCTGGAGCTTGTTTTGCACGCACAAACCACCTGGGTTTGCAAGTAAGATTTAGTGGAATTTTATGCCAACATATGAGATGAAAGAAGCATCCAAGCAGCGCCGAGGTATATGGGTTCCTATGGGCCATGAAAGGATTAATGGTTTTCCAAACTGCATCCCAAGAATGGATCTAAGTACAAAAAACTGCTCAAGGAACCCAACCATGTGAAGATAGTAGAATTCCCGACGGTTGGAAAGGGGAAGTGGAATGCAACAAAGAAGAATCCCCATGAATCTATCAACAGAGGATCACTAACGGAAGAAGCTAAGGTGTGGTTTTATTTCATTGCTTCTGTTATAATTCCCACAAAGCATCTAAGCAGTATAAGGAAGCAAGAGGCCTTCATCTTGTATGCCTTACTGAAGGGATACAAGTTCAATGTGGGGAAGATAATAGAATCATCCATAAGGTGCTTCCACAAGAATGTCAAGAGGGGACTAATCCCTCATCCAACAACAATTACCAGACTTTGCATTTTGGCTGGAGTTAAAGGGACATGGGCAAAGGAAGAAACCTGTCCTAAGGTTTCTCCTTTGACACCGACAAGGGTGATAAAAGGCCCAAAGAACATAAAGAGAAAAGAAATGAAGATTGTGGAAGTGGCGGAGGAGCATGAAGAAGAAGAAGAGGAACAATTAGGTATGGAACAAATCCCAAATAAAGGCCAACTGCCAATGGAGGATGAAATGCATAGCAAAAGAAGTCCATTAAGTCATTCTCCTCCTGATGTAAGGGAGACTTTTTCTAAACCAATAGAGTGTTCTAGGAGCAATCAAGGGAATGCAGAGATTATGAATATGCTGGTGTCAATGAAGAAGGAAATGGAGGAGAGAGAGAAAAGGTGGGAGCAGTAACAAAAGATCAGAGAGGAATTTCTGGAGGCTGATTTTAGAAGAAGAGAACAACAATGGGAACAAATGCTCAAACAAAGAGATGAGGAATGGAAAGAAGAAATAGAAAGGAGAGAAAAAGCACTAATGCAAAGGCTAGACTAAAAAATAAATACATTCTACAATGAACAACTGAAAAGGGATGAAGATGTGTTGACCTTGTTAGAAAAGAGAGAGGAAGAGATGGAAGTCAGCATGTTGCAGAAGGCAGAGGGGTTCAAATATCTTTACAAAGAACAATTCAAGGAATTTGGAAAGCTCATGGAGAAGAGAGACAAGGAGCTAGAGATGGATAATAACTACAGACAGAAATTGTGGAATGATAGTCTGGACCAAGTGAATTCAAATTTAGTGAACATACACAATGTGATCATTAACTTGAAGGATCTGTGAATAATCTAGCTCATAGGCAAGATCAATTGGTTACTCAGTGAGAGTATACAATACACCATTTTTCGTAGAGAAGAACCACCAAGAAAAGAAAAGCCAGACATCTCCCATTCCCCAAGTTCCCTCCATCTTTAGCTACCTTAACCTTGAACCTCCAAACTCGAAAACTTCCAAACTTCTACAAAGAAGAAGATAAATCAGATTCGCTTTCTCTCCAAACAAAATCTGTAATCATTCCTTCGAATAAAAGTTCAAAAGAGTTTTGAAAAATTTTTGTGTTCATTTGTGTTCTTGATTGATTGGTCCGCTTTGCTTAATTTTATTAGCTTCATGATTGCCATTTGCTTGGTTGAATAAAGAAGAAAACAACTACCTGGATCAAATTATTTAATTGCTGCAACATGTTTGGTTGAAAATACTTGATTACAATTGTGGTTGTGTTGTATTGTTGTGAGCTGAATGCATGATCAAAATGAAACTCTTTATTTGATTAAAACAACACAACAACAAATTTCAAAGCCAAACAACCCACTGATAGATGCATTGTGGTTGAATGATCAGATTTAGGAAGATGTACTCAATAGGAAACACAAATAAGGCTTTTGAGACTGTTTGTGTAAACAGTAAGGTCAATAAAAATCCTGAAAAACAATGCACATGGTCAAAGTGAGTCCTTAACAAATTGTGAAAGATCAGGGACATCTCTAGGTTCATTCACGGTCAAATAGTCCAATGTCCTAGAACTTGTTAGATTATTAGTCAAGGCTTAACCAGCATACTAACATGAAGTGATATAAAGCATCCTGGAAGTTTGGTTTCCTCTAAGCCTTACCTCATAATATGCACAAGCATACACTCTAGTTCCAGAATTGAGCCAAATTGCCTAATTTCTTCATTGAACTAGCAATTAGAAACCTCAAACCCTTCCTTTATTCTAATCCTACAATAAAGAACCCTTTATTGCCCAAGTTTCAGGAAAAGAACCTCAAAATGCAGAAAAGGACATGATTAGGAGAATGTTATTTTGATTTGAAGGGAAAACAAGAATTAGCGGATGGAAAAAGAAAAGAATAAATGAAGGGAAAGGAAAGGAATGCAAAGAAGAAGTCAGCGATTGTAAATTGTCAAATTGGAATAAGTTTTGTTTTGCGGGCCTTCTTCTCGAATTAAGTTCACAGGGTGTTTCAACACCTTGTACCCTAATGCCAATTGAATGGAGCCATAACCCAAAGTTCTCTAAGAGTGGTAGAAAGTTCTGAAAAGACAAAAACATTACACTATTCCTAAAAATCTGACAAGTAAAAAGAAAGCAAAAGGGCTTCCATCTGTGCTGGACTGACTTGATAAGCGTTCACGTTGAAAAATAAAATTATCAAGATGAGAGTATGCAATATGATACATCAAGATCAAGTTTGGGGAATATTTTCTCGAAGATCGTAGAAAGAAAGGCCGAAGGATAGAGACAAAGATGCAAAAAAGTGAAGATTGGAATCTGGGTAATTTTTAGCCTAAATTCTCCAATTATCCAACCAATTACCCAAGCCAAACTTTACAAGCCTAAAAGACCTAATTGATCTTGCGAAACCCCGAGAAAATCTAATTTTTTTTTTCTTAAAAAGGGTAAAATGGTAATTTTGGTCAAAATCCGGAATTTTTCTAGATCTCGGATGACTAAATGCATCACCGTTGAACTGCCTCACAAATCTACTACTATGTCAAATTTCACAAGCTCCGAGATAGTCGGAATTTGCATCGCTACGAACTACAGAAAGGCGACACCTACATTTTGAGCTGGGCCACAGGCCACATGTCAACGCAGGTTCGAACTGAGCTCAGCGTGGGGCTCCATGCGATTACTTACATGATGCCATTTGAGGGAACTAATGTATGGATTAGTGGATGTTAATCCCATTAGCAACAGATTACACGCTGGCAAGAGAGGACAATTATCTTGACCAAGTTGACCCAACCAGTTTGGGTGAGGAAGAGAGAGAAAAACCGTAGGGAAAGGAGAGAGAAAAGAGTGGGATTTTAGAGAGAGAAGCTCTACCTTCTCTAGGATCTCATGACGGACCGGCTTCTGCTTCCGCAGGCAAGAAGCAAAGTTGTTCTCACTAAGAAGGGCTACACGTGATACTGCCTCATGTAAGCTCGACAAACCCAAGCAGGTAGTGTTTTCTCCGCACTTGATTTACCCCTGTTTAAGTGTTTTGTTAATGCTTAGGTGGATTTGAGGCCGTGAGTGGTCAAGATCGCCCCAAAACTCGGACCTAATTGCCGAGTATTCAACCCGTTCGATGTTAGCTGTTTTGTGGTTATGTGATAAATTTATGAAATAAATTATGCCTTGGTGCGTGGCAAGTGAGGCCGGAAATGGCTATGGTTTTTGGTTTCACAAAGTGGAACCGATAAGCATGAGCACGCCTACGCATGTACCTTATCGCTGATTTTCAGACTGTTAAAAAACAATCTTGCTTGCATGAATTGGACCAAAAACGTCCATATGTTGTTCGCATGAAATTGTTTGAAGTGAATGACTTGAATTGTGTGGAAATTAATAGGTTAATGCATGAACTTGTTGTGGTAACATGATGCCACGATTATATAAAATATAATTGTGTGTAAGCCATTGGAATTAGATTTGTTATTAGCTCAAGTGAGCTAATTTGGATGTTATTGATTAAGATTGAATAACATGTGGTATGAGTGTGTGTTTATACTGAATCTGGCTTGCATAAAGAATTAGGTAGGAGTAACCCACTTAGGGTAATTCCATTACTGGGCAATTTCTCACCCTATCGAGGGAATATTATTTCAGGTACAGGGAGCGATCGGGAAGGCGACACTCATTAGAGGCCGTTTTGAGAAGAAAGCTGACTTGTGGCTTTGATGTTTTGGTTTAACATGTATTAGAACTCTTAATTTTAAGATATGTTTGAATTAAGAGTGAAATCAACCCTTGAACCATGTAGTATAGTTGGTTGATTTTAGTGAGTATGGATGTATGGGCCAAAAATGGCCATTTTTACTCGTGTGTGTCTCGTGATACGACGCTGCAGATTTTCCAAGACGGTCGACGGGTTGTCAATGGACACCCCGGTTTCAGCATCTGCATCTCAAGGCTATTTGTCTTCACATTAGTGGAGACTAATATGAAAAACAAGCATATGGGACTTAAAATAATATACAGTAACTGTGTAAGGCCCAAAAGATTAGCTAATTTTGCCAAGGAGAAAGGGAAAGAAGACCATCACACACTCATAGATCAGGATGAATTGATTGAATTGTTTACATTTAAGAAATCATTAATTTGTTTTGTGACATTAATTGAAAATTTTTCCTAAGTCTGGATTGAAAACTAAATTTGAAACCATGTCATAGCCTAACTAGTTTCAATCTTGTGAAGCCGATTAAAAGGATTGTAGTAGAAAGAAAAATGTCCCTTTAAAATAAAGCTAAATGTTTGAGACAAACAAATTTATTTTCTTTTCGCTTTGGGATGTGGGCAAAACTTTAAGTTTGGGGAAATTTGATGAGTCTTAAAACTCATCTATTTTTAATCCATTTTTCGGGCTTATTAATATATATTCGTAGTAGTCGCTTAATGCCAAATTATGGAATATTCACTAACTTATGTTTTGTAGAAGCTTTCTGAATCAGTACAGAAAATTATAGCAAGAAAGAAGAGAAAAAGAGCAATTGCAGTAGTTTATGTCGTGATATAGTTTTGTGCGTCGCAACAAACATCCAAGCTAATAGCAAAGGAGCTCTGTCGAGACAAAAGACAGTGTGTCGCGACAGAAAATGGGAAGAATTTGACAATTCAGCTGAGACAAAGAAAGTTTATGTTGCGAAAAAGTTTTTTTAGTAGGATGTCAACACTAGGAAGAATCTGTCGGAACAAAGAAGCTCCTGTCGCGACAAATAAAACAGGTAAAAAGAAGAAACTATGTCGCGATAAGAAATAGTCTGTCACGACATTGATTATTGCAACATGAAAAAGCTGGTTGAGAAAGAGGAAGAGCTTCAGAGAAAGACTTTTGTCGCAACAAGGTGATGTATGTTGTGACGCTGAAGGAAGGAGAGACGCTGGTTGCGACAAATAAATAAGGTCACGACAGGTGATGCTTGCTTAGTGAACTGACCTGGTCGCAATAAAAGAATCCAATGTTGTGACATACTTCAAGCTGAAGAGATGTTTCTATGTTGTGACATGGATCATAAGGTCGCGACACAAATATAAGCTGAACATTGATAAACAAGGTTACGACAGACTTTTCTATATCGCGACAAAGATTCCCACACAAGGAAGAGAGGTCTTGTCGTGACATAACAAACTGGGTCGCGACACAAAGATGACTTGAATACAAAAAGTCTCACGCGATAGAAAACATCTACAACACCAAGAGACTAGGTCGCAAGATCAAAATGAAGCTGCAACAAGAAATCAGGTTAAGTGGCAACAAGACTCTGTCGCGACAGACTTTCCTGGTTGCAACAGAAATGCTGAAAATATAAGAAACATTGTTGCAATAAGAACCAAAAGAAATGTTGTCGCGACATAAAAATTGGGTCGCAACATCAATTTGAAGAAGCTGCACAGAACCATTGTTGTGACACAATTGTTGATGTCGCAACATAACTATTCCAGTAACCACACATGAGATTGTTGCGACATAGAAAAGATAGAACGACAGACCTTGCAAGACAGATTGTTAAAGAGCCAAAGAAAGATCTCTCGTGACAGAATGAATATGTTGAAGAAAAGAATACTGTCGTGACCAAGGAAACTTTGTCGCGACTGAATCCAAGAAGGATGAACAGGGAGCATGTCGCGACAGACTATTACATGCTGCAACAGAGACCTGCGATAAAGAATTAAAACTTTGTCCCAACAACACTTTCAGGTCGCGACAGAGAATGCACTGGGCTGCACTCGTGATCCAAAATGTAGCTCGAATTTAAATCTAAACTTCCGTAGTTCTATAAATAGAAACAATTGGAGGAAAGTGAGGCAAGAATTGGTGGAAAAACCAGAGCATCTGGGGAGCTAAGGACTCTTTTGTATTATATATATATATATATATATATATATATATATATATTTTTTTTTTTTTTTTTCTTTTCTTCGTAGATTAGATTTAGAGTAGAATTTCAATTTATTTACTGGACTTGAAACAGTGAATTTTTCAGAAGTTTCGAAGTTGAGCTAAATTGTTAAAGATCAATTTTGATTACTGTTTGAATCTAATGAAGTCTAGATAAAAGCTAGCTTTCATTTCTTTCAGTTGATTACAATTGCATTGGAAATTTCCTCGATCAAGATTTGCTCATCGTGGATTCTTTTCGAGAAACACAACTTTCGCTGGGAAAGATCTGATGTCAGTTATGGTCTTTCCTGCACAATTAGAAAGAGATTTCTTGGATTGAGAATTTTGAGTTTATTTGAATGGTGTTGTTCATGAAGTGAATTGTTCTCAACATTAGTAACTTATACTCATTTAAAGACCGTTGTCTGGCTCTGATTTCTAGGAGGCCCTCTGAGTGACACAGAGATGGAGATTCCTGAGAGCATAGATGCATTACTTAGGGGTATGCTAGACTAATATTGAAGAACTAATGAGCTCCAAAAGATTACTTAGATAAATCATCAATTTACTTATGGTTTGAGAATTAGCTTCGAGGATCTATCAATTTAACTGACCTTAGAGATCTCTCCTTGGTCTTCGAGGAATGATCTTGATCCCGTGTTAGCTAGATATAATCAAGGAAATAGAGAATTCCTTTAAGATCTCGCGATTTAGACATCATTCATCTTGTAGAAACTGCAATGACCCCCGTTTTGGGAAGTAAGAAATCTACTACCATAAGAGATGGGCATGAAGTATTGAAAGAAAAATACCCAGATCTTATATAAAGAAATTATGATCGAAGTAATTGGTTAGACACATGTTTTAAATGAACATGATTCTCAAAAGTGAATGTATGGTTACGAAGAAAATCAACTATACTACTTTTGCTTCTTTGACAAATTCGTATTCCAATTCATGATAGAATAGAATTAGATTATGTTATGTAAATTGATAATTTCACAAGAGTGAAATCCCAAGTATCTACTTCCAAGAATAACTGTCAACCTGGGCTAGGTATAGGATTTTAAATTTTTGATGAGGTATATGTAGAAATTGATAGTGGAATTCTTAGTTAGGTTAATTAAAATTTTATGAAATGGAAGTTCAAATACCGTGGAACTTGAGTAGTTGGAGGTAGTTGAACTTAAATTCTTTTTCACCCTATGAATTATTCGACTATAGGTCCACTTTATTACTTGTACCTAATTGCACTTGTAGTATTATGACCGAACTAAATTTTTAATAAAATCATTGACAAAGCCATTTTTATTATGAGCATACAAGTTATAGTTGGTCTAACAAGTTTTTGGTGCATTTACTGGGGATTAGGTAATAGTCTTTTAGTAACAGTAGCAGAAATTTGATCTATATACACACTTTTTGGTCAACAATAAGCAAGCCGATTTCTTTGTTTTGTATGTATTAGAGAAAATGTGCTCCAATTTCTTTCACACGCTGAAGAAGATGCAGTTTGGGAAAGAATCTTAATGGCCAAATTCCTCAATGTGGGAGCGTGGTTTCCATACACAAATCACCATTTAGCTACAATAAAAACAAGTAACATTCAAAATCTAATAATAACATGATAATAGACTTTACTTTTAAAGTTTTAATGAGAAATAACACTGACCAGGAACCATTAAATCTCTTGAGGCTATTGTTGCTCTATCACTGAATCCTCTTTTCGCATCTCGAAACATTATAAGTTGTGAATTGAAAATATACTTGTCAAATCAACACTACTAAAAATAACCAGATTACCGACCAAATTACCGACCTAAAAAATTGGTCGGTAATTACTGACCAAATCATGACCATTTAGAGACCAAAAAGGGGTTTGGTCAAAAAAGAAATTTTCCGACCAAATTTCCGACCAAAGACTGACCATATTTACCGAATTAAATTAACTTAATTAAAATAAATTAACATGAAATGGTCTGCAAACAAGCCGTACCCAAAAATTTTTAACCCGTAATTAATGAAAATTAAATATTTGGTCGGTAAATGGTCAGTACTTCCGACCACTTTGTTCAACACACCAAAAATAAATTAACATTAAAATGGTCGGTAAATCGTGGGCCTTTAATTACCGACCAAATATTTGGTCGGGTAAAATGGTCTGGTGAGTTTCTCCCTTTAAATCTTTGCATTCGTCTCAGAAGTTTTTGATCTCATTCCATCCACTCCGGCCGTAATCCGCGGCTAGGGCTTGAGTTCGCACCGCTTAAGCAACCGAACCTTATTTCTTCATATTGGTAAGTCTTCTACCCTTCGTTTGTTCCACTCCAGCTCGGTTCTTTATCGGTATGCTGCGGTTTTTCGATTTTATGTTTGGCTAGTTATTTAGACAAAGCTTTGCTCGGTTCCTCCTTTGTTTTCCGGGTTTTATTTAAGGTTTTTCCCTTTGATTAGATGCTGGTAACCCGTCGCTTAACTAGGCTAATGTGTTTTGCTTGACCGCTTTGGAGGGTCAACTAGTTTGCTTGTCAGGGCCATTAGACACCGGTTTATTATACCTCGTCTTCTCGGTTTTTTGGTTTGATTGTTGTTTGGTTATCAGCTGAAAACTATTTTTCTAGTTGGTCAAATTCGTTTCTTGTTAGGCCTAGTTTTGCTCGCTTTAGAAGTCGTTTTAGGTATTGGATTTGGTATATACAGCTTGTGGGAGAGGTGTATTCGGGGTATATACCTTGGTGTATATCGTTATGTTGTTCTGGGATTGTCTTTTGCAAATTGCCGTATCGCCTACTGGGTTTTGGCCTATTTCGCCACGATAGTTTCCATTTCAAATATTGTTCTGGGTAGTGAATTATAAACCGCTTGGGTCCCGGTCTATATATTGCTCGAGCTCTATCAGGTGGGTAATCGTTGGGACATCCTGTGCTATTTTATGATTAAAGTAAGCTGGGGCCCCCTTTATTTGAAAATCTTGTATTTTTTTATTTTTTGCTTTTATTTTTTTGCAAGCTTGTTTGCCAATTGTATTGGTTCACATTGTTTGTTCCGCAATGTCCGGGGCCTATATAAAGCCAACGTCAGTCTCCTCTTCAAGGTCCTTAGAATGTCTCTTAGAACCTCTATGTTTCTCCCCTTTATCGTCATTGACCTAGAACTCTTATTCTTTCATTATACTCGTTTCTAGCACCCAGAAATATGAATCGCATCTCGTGACGAGCCCGGTAAACATCCCATGGTGCCGAGACCGGTGACCGACCCTCGCACAACATGAATATTTTATCTCTTTGGTTCGATTTACTTGCTCATGGATTTATTTTATTTTATTTTTATTTGAAGACCCTGCTTTGTTATGAAATTTTTTATTTGGTTTTGGGCTAGTAAGATAATGTAAAGATCTATGTTATATCCAGATTCATATATGGTGGTTGGGTTGGAATTGCTGGCCCCAATTCCTATTATTCACGCCTCAATAATACACTACCAAATTCGATCCGTAATTGTATGCTGGAAAAGGCTCAAAATGATGAAACTGCAGCTGCTGCTACTGCTGCAAGTTGCTCATTTTCTTCAGGGATTGCAACTTGCATAACTCCTTCGTTAGGACTCTGTTATAGGTGTTCTTAGACTCTATAGAAAGCCCTTTGAGTCTAGAATCCACCCATATATATAGCTTGATAAAAATTGAGGTCATATCCTATCCTGAAATAGCGAAAATCAGTGGCCCTGCTGCTGCAATTACTGCAGTGTGCTGATTTTCTTCACGATTTGAAACATGCATAACTCCTTCATTAGAACTTGGATTTGAGTGTTCTTAGACTCTATGGAAAGCCCTTTGAGTCTAGAATCCATCCATATATATCTTGATAAAAATTGAGGTTATATCCTATCCGAAAATGAAGAAAATCAGTGGCCCTGCTGCTGCAATTACTGCAGTGTGCTGATTTTCTTCATGATTTGAAACATGCATAACTCCTTCATTAGAACTTGGATTTGGGTGTTCTTAGACTCTATGGAAAGCCCTTTGAGTCTAGAATCCACCCATATATAGCTTTATAAAAATTGAGGTCATATCCTATCCGAAAATGAATAAAATCAGTGGCCCTGCTGCTGCAATTACTGCAGTGTGTTGATTTTCTTCATGATTTGAAACATGCATAACTCCTTCATTAGAATCTTGATTTGGTGTTCTAGACTTTATAGAAAAGCCCCTTGAGTCTAGAATCCACCCATATATAGCTTGATAAAATTCGAGGTCATATCCTATTCGAGAAAATGAAGAAAATCAGTGGCCCTGCTAAGTGTAATTACTGCAGTGTGCTGATTTTCATGATTTGAAACATGCATAACTCCTTCCATTAGAACTTGATTTGGGTTAGACTCTATGGAAAGCCCTTTGAGTCTAGAATCCAAAGCCCATTGAGTTTAGAATCTGACCATATGCTATTTAATAGCATTGGGTATCCATATATTTCTGAAATTTAGATTAGAGTACCAAGTGTACTAATCACTTGAATGAAATTTATAGGAAATATGAGCGATTACATGATATAGTATGAATTTATGAATGATATGGATATAAGAACATGTGATAGGATTAAATTGAAGAAATCGCTAACATATATAAACTAAATTTTTTTAATTATAATGACTTAAATCACGCATTCTCTTAGCAACGATTTGAAATGCATCATCGTGGAACGATTAAAGTTGTCGCTGGATGATATATAGTTAGCCGTAGAATGCATCCGTCCAAAGGTATTACAACGAGCTGAATACACTGATTGTCCTAGCGACGCTTACGAAAAGGACGCAATTAAATGATCATGATTTATCTCTAAATTGCATATATTATTTGTCATTTTGGTGCATTCGCTCGCTTGTTCTCCGGGTGCATTATTAGATATATAAATAGTAATGCAATTTGCCAAACTGCTGCATTATGCATTATTATTTATATATCTTATTTAGTACTGGAGAACCACGTCAGAGGCTGCCGAAATGCATACAAAACATGCAATCGTGGATCTTTTTTTTTTAACGAGAACTTTTGTAAATGGATTGGGACTCAAACCTATCAAGAGAAAAGAACCGTTGGACGGTGGCTGAGGTGGAGGTGGATGTGTGTGTCACATCACACGCGCAGTATCAACTTTTTTATCTAACCATAATAAATGGTTAATGAACATAAAAATAATTGAGGTTTGCTTACTAAATTGATTTTTTTTGTGACTAGTTATGGAAGACGATCATGAATGGATGTAAGAGGGTCGAATAGTGAATGGAATGCCTTAATGAATGGGATAAAGTTGATGAATTTGTTACGCTCGCTTCAGACATCCCCGAGTGTGTGAATGTGGTGGCACAAAATATAAGGTGTCCTTGCACTTTAGTTAAATGTCGAATAAGAAGTTTTTAATGTTGAGATCGGCGGAATGTGCATTTGTATAGAAATGGTTTTGTGCCGGGATTACGGCTTGATATACCATGGTGAGAAGCAAATCCACCAGAGGTGTTCAAGTTCGCACGTGTCGTAAGATGAAAACCGATCGATGGTCTCAGATAATATGAATCACACCACATACCAGGAATGGTTTGTGATGTCGCAGTCCCGAATTCAACCCGATGAGGAACCCAATGCCGAGGGGCAAGGAATTTCTATGACATGATTCGAAATGAGACAAACCCGATATGAGGGAAATTCTAAGCATACTCAACTATCTCATACCGTGAGGATGTTAGGAAATAAAGTGCATACGTGTTCGCAGTATGGTTTGATGATATGTCTAATTTCATTCAAGAATCATACAAGATAATTCTGACAATGGATTTCTACAAGACTTTAATAGTTAGTTAGAGGGTTGATTAGCCGTATTGTGTCATTCATTGTTGTGTGAACAACCGTATGATATAATGGGTGATGACATTGACCTTACCATTGTAAAAATGTAAGTATGCTCAGATAAGAAAAGTGTTAGTTGTGAAATAGATTGTATATACTAAGTCGACGGTGCTAGCAAGAAGATGCAACTATTTTCCAATAACACCTAGGTTGCAGAGATTGTATGCATCAACCGCAACAGCTAATGAAATGAGGTGGCATTCAAAGCATCATATGGAGGACTATAAGAGATGTGTCACCTTCGATGTCCTTTGGAAACATTTTGACGGGTGTTTCCCATTTTTCATCCTGGGTTCAAAAATGTTAGCCGGGTTTATTTGCCGATGGTTTTCACCGCTTGGTCAATCCGACAAAGAATATTCTTTGTGGCCTGTGGTGGTGACGCCATATAACTTTGCCTCTTAATTTATGTATGAAGGAGAATTTATGTTTGATCAGAAAGAAGCCGGCCTACGAATCCAAAGGGGAAGATAGATGTTTTCTTGCAGCCATTGATAGCGGAATCTGAAAAGTCTCATGGGTGTTTGGGGTTCAAACTTATGAGAGCCCAAACGGCAAAATTTTTCAGGACGCGCGCGGCCCATGTGAAACGATAAATGACTTTTCCAACATTCTATGATGTCCGGGTGAGTACTGGCCGTATGTTGGCATGTCCGCGATTGCATGGAAGACTCGATGCTTTTAGATTAATTAAGAGCGGAAACAAGCCGTGGGTTCGACAACCATCTAAGTTTTGCCCATGAATCATCCAGATTGACGAATAATTAAAGACTTTATTAAGAATAGAAAGGTTACTAAACAATTCCCTCAAGTTAGATCTCGGGATGAAATTACAGGATTTGAATAAATGTAGGGTTGAGAGGAAGGTGATAGATGTTGATGCCGAGGTTGTGAATGCAAACTCTATATCTAAGACTCAGGTGGAATAAGAGAAGTATTTTCGGGATTTGCTCTACAAAGTGTGAACACTTGCTCGTGCACAATCTTGATGTTATGCATATCGAGAAGAATGTGTTTGACAATATTTTCAATACAAGAAGCTTAACATCCTTAGGAAAACTAAGGACACGCATACAAGTCAAGAGATGAGTTGAATAAATATTGTCGCTGCCCTCAATTTGACAAAATCTTGTCACCGCAGAAATACCCTCGATGTGCCATTTGTTCCTCAACAAATCACGTAATAGCTGATGTTGGAGTGTAAAAACTGAGATTTTCGATGGTTATGCCTTAACTGGGAGATGTGTGGATGCGAACAAACTTAAGATGTTTGGCATGAAGAGTCATGATTGTCATGTATTCATGCAAAGGTTGTTACCAATTGCTCTTCGAGAATTCCTACCAAATAGAATATGGGAGCCGATAACTGAGATTTCTTTATTCTTCAAGCAACTGACTTCTTCTTCTTTGACTGATGAGGAGTTGAGGAATCTGATGAACAAATTCTCGTTATCTTATGCAATCTTGAGAAGATCTTCCCCTCCGTTTTTGACTCAATGGAACATCTTCCAAAGGCACTTGGCTTACGGCTTTAGGATTGCCGGTCCAAATTCATTATCGTTGATATCCCCTCCGTAAAGGTAATATTAATTCACTAACCAATTCTTCTATATATATATATATATATATATATATATATATATATATATATATATATATATGTTATATATATATATATATATATATATATATATACACACACATACATGACTTATAATATTCAATAATCTTCTTGTAGATACTTGAGGAAAATAAAGCATAAAATCATGAATAAGGCTGCCAAATTCGCATCATTCTATTTCAAAGAAGGAGATCCAACTCTTCCACTTAAGGAAAAGCGGAATGAGGTTTATCTTGAAGGACATTGTGGATGATGATATGCTTGAAATTTTTGCCCTGCAGCTAACTGGTGGCCGAAGGAAACTGTGATCTAGCAAACAATGAATATACCGGCAGCTCATCTATATGTCCTAATGAATTGTCCGTGAGGTTCAACCATTCATAGCAAGTAGTTGCTTAAAAGTCAAATGAGATCTATTTAGCATGTTAATTTACTATTTCCTCTCAATGTATCCATTTTCTCTAATTTACTTCTATTTTTAGTGTAGTTCTGCATGTGAAAACAAACAGCTTCAACTTGAATGACGGTCACAATGCCTTACGAGCAAGAATTTCCATCATGGCTTTAGAAAAATAGCTTATGTTTACTAAACATGAAAATCACAAAACAATTGTAATGTTCTCGATATTAAATTTATAATTGTAATCTCAACAATACACTCCGATTCCGACAAGTTCATAATTGTGCAAATAAAATTTCCAATCATTATCTTCGAACTATAGCACGAGGTCCCCTTAAGATAGGCGTTAGAACTTACAACTGTTACCGTGTGAATGGTTTTAAATTTCATAATCGAATCGTATGGGAGTTACCGCAAATGCATCAATACGGGTATGCATTTAAAGGATCCAGATACAATGAAACCAATCTGACTATTACTTTTAATTCCGTCGGCGGATCGAAGAATTTGAAGCCCTCCCGTTAAAAGAACCGTGTTATTCAAATGAATGGTTCACCTAACACCATGTCGTAGAAGCTGGTTGTCCATCCTCGATATAAACTCGTCGATGTGCACGATAAAAACGATTCAACAAGTATGAACCTTTGTCTTAGCAAAGACAAGACCACAAAGCCGATATTGTGAATATCCGGCCTGAATGGGTCCTAGAAAGGATTAAGTCAGGTGCAAGATCAAAGCTAGGGGCTCAAATTGACATCCCGCATCACCGTAATGATGTCATAGAACCGCCTTTTCAAAATGATGACAATGATACATAATTTAAGCCGTGGGTGGGGATTTAAGACGCCCTTTTAGAGTTTGAAAATGATGTTACTACATCCAAGAAGAAGACGAACTTTCGCATTTAGATGATTCTGATGGAGAATGAGAAGTTAGTGAGTTTTAGTTATTTCTAATCGTTAATTATGTTTGTTTATTTTCATTGCCTTATGTATTTTACTTGATGCTTACTAATCAATAATGTGTTGTTTATTACTTTAACGTATATGGCACATGGACTTGCGTAGAGGCGCGACGCTGCCGTGTCAAACAAGCTCGTAGAGGCAACAAGGCCCCTGCATGCCCGATCCCGTTAGAGGGTTAGTGGATTATGACCCCACAAACAGACAAAGGAGGTTGTGAATGTACCGCAAAGACAAGATCGCCAGGATCGATCCACATCATGGTCCTCGGTGATTGTGATGAATGATCAAGAGAGACATGGGAGGGAGAGGATGGAGATGTTGGAGAGTCTCCTCAGCATCTCGCGCACGAGACTCTCCATTTCGCCGCTTGATCCGACACTGATAATCCGTAAGATATGAAACTTAACTAATGATTTATCCATTTTAATTTATTTTTACTTGCTATGAAATTTCAAGCCAAGGTGGATTTTAAGTTAGAGCCTGTCGTTCCTAATTCCTTTATAGGGTTCTCGAGGACAATTTTTCGAAGTCCTTAAAACCTCATGGACATAATTGGAAGTCAATGACAGATAGAGACCAATTGATGATTTGGAGAATTTAAGGTATATATTACTACTTAATATTTTTACATCTTTTATTTATTCTTTGTTCCACTGATGAAATATGTTTAAATTATAATTGTTTAGTTTATAGGTATACGCCCAAGGAGGCACAAAAGGGTGTTCTACAAATATATGCGCGCCAGATAAATATAATCGTGGTACGAGGTCAAAGATAAATGGTTGAAGAAGAAAGAGCAAGATTTGAGTGTCCCCGATCATGTTTTCTAGGAGTGGCTGAGAAGATGGGAAGATCCTGATTATAGGAAGAGGTGTGAGAAACAGAGCGGCACCGCCGTCGTAGCGGGTCGAGAGGGTAAGTAAGATGTCTACACACACTTGTGGATCTCGCTCTATGCGTGAGCACGAACAAGCATTGGTATGATTTCTAATTTATACTTCTTATGTTTATTACTTTGTGAATTGTGTTCAATTAGCCTATTTTCATCGTATGATTTTTCAATTGAATTAATCGATGTATTGTTTGTAATTAAAGACACGCGGTTATAACAGCTTCCAGTTGCTCCCGCTTTATTCGCATACACTTATTACCTGGTGGGTCATGATGATCGTGACTTTTATCATCGAGATCTCGTGGCAAAGAATGTATATTAAAACAAAATTGCTTCTTTTTTTTGAAGATAAATTAAATACTTATTTTTACTATTTTATCCGTATGTGACCCTGTGGTTTGCAGAAATGTCGGATTCTGAACAGATATGTAAAAAAATACACCAAAGATCTATACTTCTTTATTTTTAAAGATCAATTAAAAATACTTATTTTAGCATGTTTATTAGACAAGATATGAGGAAATGTTAGCTTTATTAAGCGACTCAAGCGTATTCTACTTTGTTGCAATCATAGGCTTTAATATATGTTGAATTATTACCGTATTTTATTAACACTTGAACCATGTAATTTATATAGTTAATTGATATATTTTTTGCAGTAGTATGGCGGGCCCAAAGTGGCCATTTTTACTTCATTTTTTATCCATATGTGGACCCGTGGTTGGTGTAAATGTCGACAAGCCGCCATGTGTTATCGAGACATGCCAGATTGCAGATCGCATGCTGAGACTCCGCCCGATTTTCGTTAAAACCCGAGTCTTGGAGAAAGGGACTTAATGAAGTATGGGCCAAGTTACCTCGACATCCATGAATATTCGGCGTGTTGACGGTTGTCAATGACCCCCTAAACATGTAAAAAATATAATCCAAGGATTTGGTTTATACTTCGCCTTTTTGAAGATAAATTAAAATACTTTATTTTACATGTTTATTAGGGCGAGATATGAGGAAATGTTAGTCGCCGACTAAGCTTATTCCCGCCTACTTCAACTTCATGTGATGGTGCAATTGTAGTTCTCATTCACGCCCAACGGCTGGATACGACCGATTGGTATGAGGTCATTTGATGGTATGAGAAGATGCCTGGTTTATGGCGCTGCTCGCCATATCATCATTCTACGGCATAGACCTAATGATATGAAGCTCCATCTTCGTGATCTATTTAATTTGTCGACTTGGCTGAGTGACTTTCAGACGCGACGCTAAATGCGACACAAGCATCGGGCCATTGAATGTAGCTTACTCATGATCGACTGGCGAGGATGATGTGGATGAGTTGGCGTCTTGCGTTTTGATTGGCTTACAAAGAATGTCGTGAAGGTGGATCGGTAGCTTCAACCCCGATGATCTACCTCGATTGTTCGGGCGTAATGCTCCAGCTTACAACATTTGCTCCAAAGACTCATGTGAAGACTATAAAGAATCGCAAGAGATCGGGATTAGCAAAGCACAGTACTTACTCCCGCATCCGACATCCTCACCCATATAAAGGGACTGTGATACATCTCAAAGATCACGAGCACAGACACTAGGTTGGATGATTGAGTATTACACTTTTTTTTTTTTTTCTTATACTTGGATTTGGGAATTCATGTTTTTATTTTCTTGACTTATTTACTATATATATGCAAAGATATATATTAGTCTCATGAGTTTTAAATATTTTTATCCCTTTATAATATGTACGCACGTTATTGTACTTTTCTTTTTGTTTCTAATCTAATATATGTATATATATATATATATATATATATATATATATATATATATATATATATATATATATATATATATATATATATATATATATATATATATAGTATATATATGTATAAAGCAAGATATCAAAGTCCTCAAAATGCAAAACAAAATATTTAAAAATTAATTTACTAACCAAATTGCGAATTAAAACCTAATTAAAAAAATTTTTAAAAGAATTTACCGACCATTTGGAGATTAATGTCGACCAATGACATAAAAAAATGTTGGTCGGTTTTTGGTCGCAATTTGGTCGGTAATTACCGACCATTTGGAGACCATACCGACCAAATTCTTTCGGTCGGTAAATGGTAGGTAAATGGTCGGAAAATAGTCGGAAATTGTTTGTCGGTAAGTGGCCTGCACTTACCAACAATTGATTTTGTCGGTGAAATACCACGACCGGGAAAATTATGATTAATAATTTGGCCTGGTGAATGTATTTACCGACCAAAAAATATTGTTTACCGACCAAAAAATTGGCTCCACTCGGTGATTTTTAGTGTGCAATATAAGTGTAAGTGTAACCAAATAACTTGAATCAATTAATTAGAATTGTAACCTATTGATGTACCTCATTTCCAAAATTACTCAAGGCCCCGCAAAGAGAGAAGATAATCTTGCAACATCAGAACTTGGCAACTCCGCCATGGTCACTACTAACTCAGTCTATATTGAAATCTTGATTCAAATAATATGCTACAAAAAGTGATTTAGAATGTTGGGTATGTGATAAAAGGAAGATAATATACATTAACTGTGATTATGATATCGCTTAGTTACCTGTTGCATGAAGAGAATGTTTGAGGGTTCTATTCCAACGATCTGCGATGATTATTTTCACCCACCTTTGCATCGGGAAGTTGATGTAAATTTTCTTCATCGGGCTCGAATCAACCTTCCATACACAATGGCATTGTTGGGACGACTTTGGAATCAACAATGCGAAGAACTGTATATTAGAGACCTCCTAATATGTTTGATAAAACATGAGCACCTCAACCTCATGTCCAATGGTCGATCAACTAAGCTTATGAGAAGCCCATTCATTACTAATAAAGATCTTCTTCAAATCAGCCCTCTTTTTTAGAAGACTCTCTAGGGCGATGTAATTTGTCGCAAATTTTATCGCCCCCGGACGCACAATATCTCCACCATAGACCTTTCTCATTTTCGCAAGCAACCAACCATGATTGTAGATGAAGTTGGTGATTTTGCATGCATTGGTAATCAATTCTGAAACGGTAGCTCTTTTACCAATGTCTTCAAACATTAAGTCAATGCAGTATGCTACGTATGAAGTCTAATATAAATTGTACTTCTTCATTAGCAACTTCCCCACCTTCACAAATGCTGATCCATTGTCTCAGAATAATCTTGCACAACGCTTGTTTAACACTCAACTTCCTTGATCACGTCCTTCAACAAACCATAAATGTATTTGTTGTCTTTTATCTTGTTGGATGCATTAACAAACTTGAGGAATATTGTGCTTCCTTTTGAATATACGATGAAATTAATAATGCTCAATTTCGTGGGGCTGGTCCATCCATCACACATAATTGTGCACCCATAAGTCTTCCATTTCTCCCTTTGAATGTTCACATAATTTTCCATGTCTTTATACTCCATATCCAAGTATTTGTTTTTGATTTCATATGGAGATGGTGGCTCTATTCCCATGCCTACAAGTAGAATTAATGGAATTAATTATCTAGTTTTCAATTATAATATAAGATAGTAAATTATTAGAACTAAAGTATTTCACATACTAGCTTGTTGCGCACCAATAATCATGTTCTCAAGTTGTGAGAGTCTCGTTTCAGGAGATACGCAATACCATATATGAAAATTTTATTGATTAGTTGGCCCATCATTTCTTTGATTGCACCACCTTTGAAAAGATTTTTAGTGTTCTTTTGTCTTGCTGTCGAAGATTTGTATAATGATGGAGCAAGAGGTGGTGATGGATCAGATTGTCTCACACTTTGAGATCTTTTGTTGGATTAGTTTATATGACAGAAGGCTCTACCTATTTCAATATCTCAATTAGAAATCAAGTGAATTCTGCGAGTTTTATAAAATTAATTTGGGGTTAAAGATTTACCCATATTTCTTTTGCCTCTCAGAAATCCTTCTTCTTGTTGTTTTGCTCATTCAGAGTTTTTGATATGAGTATAGTCGTCAAATTATTATTTCATCGTGGGTCATGTCACCTTGATACATTATGGATACATCCTCCTTCTTGGTTTCTTTTTCTTTTATTTTTCCTGTCTCGTAAGTCATTCTCATTTCTTGTTTCACTTCCGGAGGCACATTTGGACACTTTTTTGTATTAGAGTGGGGATCCAAATGTGATAGGTGAAATTTAAAGCGAGTGATCCCATCACTCCTTATCACCAAACCACAGTAATTGCATACTGTACCATTTATATTCCCCTCCATATGTGTGCAATATTTCCATGTTGGATCTAGCCTCTAATATTACTTCTACTATCCATCCTATTAAAATGGAACTTATATAAATCAGGCTATTATACAATTCAAAATGAATCTTATTTTCTCATATAAAACTACGATTTATAATATATATACACAATATTAACTAATATATAACTTAATTTAAAATATTAACTAACATGATGTTAGTTAATTAATTTATTAATATATTATTACTAAATTAAACCAATCTAAATATGAAAAGCTTCGTGATAAACTATAAATTTATAATATGCATATACATTATTAATCTAATATATAACTTCATTTCAAATATTAACTAACATGAAAAGTTAATTAATTAATATATTATTACTAAATTAACTAATTGGTTTTGTATATGAAAGTATCATATAAACTATCAAATTAAACTAATATATAGTTATTTTAAAGAAGACATCACTATAATTAAATATATAATTTAATATAAAACTGTATTATTAAATTTATAATACTATATAAAACTATTATATTTCTATATTGTTAAATTTATAATATAATATGAAATTATGAAATAAAACTAATATATAGTTATTCTTTAAAGCAGTCATTACCATTAAATTTATTATACTATATAAAACTATAGTATTATTTAATAATATACTATATATGATATTTACCTTAAACTAATATGTAAAATTATAGTTTATTAAATTTATAATCTAATATGAAATTATAAAATAAAGCTAATATATAAGTTATTTTTTAAAGAAGGCATTACTATTAAATTTATTATACTATATAAAACTATAGTATTATTTAATAATATACTAATATGATATTTAAACTAATATATATTTCTATTTTATTAAATTTATAATCTAATATGAAATTATAAAATAAAACTAATATATAGTTATTTTAAAGAAGGCATTACTATTAAATTTATTATACTATATAAAACTATAGTATTATTTAATAATATACTATATATGATATTTACCTTAAACTAATATAAAATTATATTGTTAAATTTATAATCTAATATGAAATTATAAAATAAAGCTAATATATAGTTAACATAAATAATAAAAACATAAAATGTAAAAAATATTAAGTACACAAAACATAAATACAATAATGACAATTTAAAAGTAAATTAACATAAATACATACCTTAATTAACCTTATTGAAATTTGAAACTTGAAACCTTAAACACCAAAATCCACACTTTTTTTTTTTGAGATATAACAAAGAAATTTTTTTGGAGTGAAATGTGAAGATTGGATATGAGAAGAGAATTTGTGATAAAATGGAATGATTTTAGAGATATTTATAGATTTTTTTGGGGTCAAACAAGCCATTGGATGGTCAAAATATATTTGTAATTTAATTCTAACCGTTGGATTTAATTTTGGTGAAAATATGATCGTTATATATTCTTTAAACCGTTGAGATCAATCCATAACCGTTGGATCAAGTCAAGATTTCAAATCTGGCCGTTGGATAGCATTTTAAATTCGTGTGAAATCTGAGCTGTTGGATCAAAGCATATTCAAATTTGGTAGTCAGATTAGTCAAACTAGCCGTTGGAAAGGTTTGAAAACTCGGGTGAAATCTAGACCGTTGGATCATCTGTAGGATGATCTCAGCCGTTAGATCAGTCAACAAGTCCATTTTTAAGCCGCCGATATATCGTCGATATATCGACGATAATTTGAATAAAAAAATTTTGCAAAAATATCGATCCAACACCAATATATCGTCGATATTACCGATTTTTTGCTGATTTTTCCCTCAAACGAATATCGATTGCCGATATCGTGTCGAATATTACCGATATTCGATATATCGGTGATATATCTGCGATATATCAGCCGATATATCGATATTTTTGTAACACCGAGTCAAAATCTCCTTAAAAATAGATTCGCCGCCTCCTCTCGTGCTTGAAGATATCATATCGGCGTCCGGCTTCCCGTGATAAACGGCGCATAAGTAGCACCACAAATACCTTGATACTACTTCGTAAAACCTAGATCGCGGTTCAAACCTATCAATCGGCTACTACCAAAACACAAACTTGCTTTTATCTTCGACCTTGACACATAGAGACTAGTTTTTTTTTTTACAGGAGCGGTGACTCTCATAATATAGAAAACCAAAGACCCTCAACCTCAACCATTAGGAGCCTCTTAAAATTCTAAGACAACCGTTAAGGGCTCTTAGACTTCCACCATAATCAATGTCATGCATTCCTTATAATGAATGTCTTTCAAACATATTTTCCAACAATTCCTCACATGAATGACAGTCATGACCGAAACTTCAAGACTTTAAAATACTAGGTGATAGATTCAACAGTTGAAACCTACATAGGAGAGGTAGGTGTCACCCTTCAACATTCCTCAAAAATATGTTTATCAGACTAACAAAACAAAGGGACATGATGCCATGAACTGCTTCACATAAGGCGTAGACGATGACATATCTCACATAGGAATCTTCCTAACACATTTAAGTTCTCACTTTTATGTCCATTTTGGCCATGAACATGCGCCTGGTTCTGTAAGAGTTTAATATGAATTGTGCCATATTCAATTTCCTTTGAAGCAACCCCACTTCACTCTTACATAGGTGACCTTTGAAATCAAGAGAAACTTATATTACTTTTATTTCACTTTTCATTCATAGAGATCATTAAAAGAATAGCTTAACCTTCCTTTTACTAGCATCATTGTTTTATCATAGGAATGGACAGGGAAGATCCCCACAGTGATATGACAAAGTCTTTACAGTTTAGTTGTCCCTTTTGAACCTAGATC